>CM044554.2:13035337-13522837 GCA_024416835.2 Perccottus glenii
GACTTACATTAAGCTTCTATTCACCAGTGTTACAGCTGGAACACCACTGGAGGCAAGGTGGGTTAAGTGTCTTGTCCAAGGACACAACGACAGCATGAACTGTGGACAGCGGGAATTGAACCGCCTACCTTCTGGTTGAAGGACGACCACTGAGCCACTGCGCCCTTGTATATATAAGATAAGATAATGTAGTCCAACAAAAAGGTTCTGAATAAATACTTTGAGATCAAACAGGGATGTGCTCTTTAGTCTCTAAAAAGGCCCAGTCTACAGTATCTGCTAGAATATCATGTGGTGCATGTAAGGAAACGGCTTTTCAACTTCTGTGAATTTTTTCAGTTCTAACTGAAGATTAATAACAGCAGGAATAACAAGACCTTCACAAAACTCCATCAGTGCATGCTCCACTGGTTCAGAACAGAGAAAACGTAGTTTGGATGGTCTGAACACAGTCTCACCAGAGCAGTGCCACACTGTGCAGCACAGTAGCCCACTGTAGAGCCTCAGACTGTGTGTACAGAAGTCATGTGTCATTAACATTTCAACAGGTTTCTTTTATATGACTTCAGGGAGGAGAAGAAAATCACAAATGCATGCACCATGTCTTTTGATCTTTCCTCCTTTACATTAAATCTCATGTAGCGTTGCTGTGCCATTCCATTAAATATCTTTTAGAAATACAAACACACAGTCTCCCATCTGAAGATGGTGTGGTGAGCAAGGATGAAGGATTTTCCTCATTGTAATGTGCTTTCGCCTGTGCTGTTGTCATGTTTAAAGTTCAGGGTCCAGCCTGTGGTTAATCTTTTAGAAATACAAACACACAGTGTCCCATCTGAAGATGGTGTGGTGAGCAAGGATGAAGGATTTTCCTCATTGTAATGTGCTTTCGCCTGTGCTGTTATCATGTTTAAAGTTCAGGGTCCAGCCTGTGGTTAATAAAAATGTGGAAGAGTTAGCCAGTGCTGTTCAACAGTAATGTACAAGTCAGAATAATGCAGACCTATTGACCATCTGCTACATTAATGCATTGTCTACAAATGGGGTAAGCTCAACAATCCCATCAATACTCCAGGTCATCACTTTGCTGATGAATTTCATGACAACTACAAATGTGTAGGGTGCTGTAGGGAGGAGTTTTGGGGAGTTCTTGCTAATGTCACTGTCAGCACGAGTTCAAAATAGAAATAAAAAATATCTCAATTGGCCAGTAACTGGTTGTATTGGTTACATTTAACACAAATTGTAGAGGCAAAGGTAGAAAGCTATGCCTTAGACCTCCTTTAACTAAGTCACAGGTGGACTGGGTAACTTAGAATGAGAAGCAGAAGTGCTGCTTCAAAAAGAGCAAAGCACTCATCTGTCATTAAGTGAAGCCCAACCAGCCGCTTCTGGAGGGCTTCCATCCACCTGTTGACCTGGCTCTGATGTTCCTTTATCTCTGATGAGGCAGTGTGCACACACAGGTGTTTCCCTCTGATGTAGCTCTACTGTACAGATTCACTAATGCTCTGTCTTTATTGCTCTCTGTTGTCTATGCCAAACAATAATGTTTCTGACACAGTTATTTCAGAGCGAGCTGGCGTGCCAAGGATTTCACATGTTTCTTTGTAAGGGCCTCCTGATCAGGCTTTAGACCAGCTTGCAATATTGAGAGACTAGACCACAGGAAATCCCTTAGACCATGAGCACACAATTCCAATTCAGAGCAGAAGCATTATTTTCTGTGCAGTGAGTTTCCACACACAGAGCTCAGAGCAGTGAAAGCTGCATATCTGTGTGGCATTTTATGAAAGTGGGCTTTGAACAATGACTTCAGACAAGTATTTCTGCCCTGGCCTCAGATAATGCAGTTACCCTCTCAGAGTATATTTGGCCTTTCTTTTAGCAAAGCCCACATAATAAGCTGTTTGAGCCCCTGATTTACAGCTGGATTTGGCGACCTACTGCGCAGGGTTTGTGCAAGGCAGCAGGTACAACCTCCAGATGTTGTTCTAACATCCCTCAGAGTGTGAGGTGAAGCAGTGCGTGGAGCCACTGAAAAAGCAGAGATTTCCAAAAAATCTGTGCCTTGTGTAAGTTGTGGCATTCAGTAAACAGCGAAGAGAGAAGTCAAAAGAATGTCCAGAACAATGGTCTGGCTTTGGGCCGACTGCTATTGCCTATAACACAGATTAAAAGCTCAGATATACTTCCATTTGTTCTCAGCAGCCCCATTTCCTCCACGTCACACTTAACCTCCTCCTCTCACCCTAGCCTCTATTGGCTTTATTAGCAGTTCACCCAGTGCCTGGAAAGAGAGCCCATTCAAACCAGCACAGACAGGAAGCCAGTGTCCCATCACAATGCCAGCTGCTTCCAACTTAATTTGTCAGATGCTTGCTTTCAGCAAATTTAATTTGAGAGAGATGCACAAAATAATGTGGTGGCTGCTGCTGGTCAGACGGCAATGGAGAATTGAGCCTCCAGGAGCCACAGGAAATAATGAAAGATTTGTATGTGTATATAAACAGGAAATGGAATACCAGGCTTTCCTTTATTGGCCTTCGCCTGAAGTGAGTTAATGTCAAACATGAACTTTAATGTTCAGCTCTGGTCAGTGCTGGATGTGACAGAAACAAAAGAAATACAAACAGGAACATGTCTAGTGCCTGTACAGTACAGCTCATCATCGACACCTGAAGCAGTGAACAACTATTTGCACAGTGCAGCAGTGTGGGAACAGCTTGTCCCTTTGGTTTTTTAAGGGTCTGATTAACAGAGTTCAGGATTCAGTAGCCACACTGCTGGTGTGGACTAGCCTGGTATAACTGACCGTTTTCCTTTTTTCAAAAGGACAGTCTGGTCCCTTTATCACAGCAAATCTCTTCCGCTGCAATTTTGCGGATGCACCAATCACAAGCTGTTTGTCTGCAGCAGGCCACGTCAGACACAAGTAACTAGTCCATTCAACATGGCGGACGATGCTACCAAGAGGCCGTTTTTTTTGCTCTTGCCTCGGTTTTAAATAACCAGAAAATTATAAAACCGCTGACACCACTCTGGTGTCCACTCTACTGCTGGCCATGTTAACTAAAGGCACTCACGTGTCTTCCTTGTTGAAGCCTGTGTGGTTTTGCCTTTTCACATAAAGTCTGGCGTTTATCTGATTGGTTAACATTATGCCCGTAAACCCCGGCCTTGAAATTAACCAGACTAACTTCTTTGTATACAGTAGAACAGGAAAAGAGTTAGTTGTGGCTGGCCAGGCTAGGTGTTGGCCGCTCAGGCTGGATTTCTGTCTCCTGATGATTGTTAAAGGAGTTCACCAGAACGTCCACCTGATGCTCTGGTTGGATGCAGGTCCGTCTGCAGAACGGATGTAGTGTTGACAGCAGTAGGTCTAAGACTCAAACAGTTTGCAGATGGATTCCACTGTCAGATGTGTTCTTTTTAAGCTCTTCTGTTCTACAGGTTAGCCTCATTGTGCTGCTATACAGCTGTGAGATACGATGCAATTTTTTGCATGAGGGAGTGGCAGCAACTGATGGCTTTGCAAAGTCCATTGAAACTCCTGCTCTGTCAGGGTTCAGGACTTTGGCACAGGGCTGATACTGATGTTATATCCATATCTGGAAGATGCATAATACACATTTTGTTTTTGATTAAAAAAATAAAAAATTGAACTTGGAACTTGTGTTTGTTAAATGGTCTTACTGAAAATAAGAGGGGATGCTGTCGGTCCTTCTGGCTTCAAACTCAAAGTCTGTCACTTTGAGCCCATTGATCACCTCCTACACTTGGAACAACAGTGATAGACAGTGTAGAGACAGAAAGTTAATTTATTCTAACAGCTGATATGTTAAACAACTTTATGGCCTTTATCTTGTGACTTTGCAATATACTTTTCACTTGACATATTTTAGTGTGTTTACTGTTTGTTGCTGCATGACTACATTGTTTTCCTTGCTTTGGGATCTGCAGTTTGTCCTCTTGGCACCAGTCATTTTCTCCCAGGCTTCAGGCGGATGCTGTTCTTATTAACCACTTCAACTGTCCGAGAGGCCGTCCACTCTTAGCTATTTAGCGCAGCATATGTTTTGAATCTTTCATGTGATTGTTGTTGTACTCCATCCTTCCTCTGGAAAATGTCTAATTTCAGTCGACGTAAATAAGTGTGCCATTCTTACATTGCTTTCATTACAGTAAATCCAGTCGTGTGTGTTGTCTCCCTGACTGAAACTGAAGCAGACAGTGTGTATGTGTTTCTGAGATTGCCGTTGTCTCAAGTAACTTTACCTCATGCCAATTATGCAAAAGCAGTAAACATGACCATTGAGGATTAAGATAATAGGGAAAGTATGCGCTGGTTCACTTGCAGTAAGAAAAATGTTTCAACCCCAGAATAGCAACTTTGGACATTACACATAAAGTCATACAAGTATACCATTGATAAACAAAACAGCAGAAGTACATTGCAAACTTTCTTGTGCAATTCAAGTCAGTGCAAGTACACATATGGGGAACAAGCAAACTACATACTGCCCATTGTGTGCTGAAGGAACAATACTGTGGAGTGTACATGTTGTACAAGAGACAAATACAATCTGAAGTATGGATACATTTTAGCAACAACCAAACATGGTTAAGATTAAGAAAAGCATCCTTTAATATAGAACATGTCAACAAAAAACATTAAACAATATAAATAGTTGACTTGCATAGTTGACTTTTTGTCTTAAACTAAAATGTTAGTCTGCTCTTTATGGACACACATGGGAATTGTGTAAGGAGCTATCATAGAAGAGCATAATGGTGTTAATTGACACATGCACAAAAAAGTGTCTTACTTTGAAATTTACTTCCGAGTTCTGTGGTCAAGAACGCAGTTGTGTTCAGCGTTTTATGTTTCACCCGACGTCACCACCACATCATCTGTTGTGGACAGACAGGACATTGCAGTGATGACATGATGATTATTTTTAGCCACAGATTTTTGACAGGCAAGAAGCACAGACAGTGGGGTCTCTATTTAACTTATGGATTTTATTATTGAAGATACAGGTGACCTCTAATGGAATTCTCTATATATTAGTAGCGTGATGTCTTCCTTTTGCCTTGCCTTGTCCTAAAAGATGCTGTGACAAAATTGTTGGTTTAAAAAAGGTCAAATGGGTCGAGAAGGCTGGATCATAAAAGGGAGAGCTCAGTTTTACAAGGACCTATAAGGGGTACACATACAGTAGCTGTAAATGCACAAAAACAGTGAGTGTAAAAGACATTGTCTTATTGTTTCACAATGCTCCTTTGTCCTTTGTTACTTTTGCACTGTTGTGAGGGCCAGTGGCTCTGTGTTTGTTGATGGCAAACATTGAATGAACCTGAATATTGGTGATAGAAATGTTATAGGAAAGATGGTCTCACATGAGCAATTCTTGAGTTTTGTACCATTCCAACTTGTTTACTGTGTAGGGAGAAAAATCTCCAGCTGTCACAAAACAAAAAGAAAAAAAAATGGCACATATTTTTTTAAATGTATAAAATGTACATTGTTTTTCTTATACAATTATTATTTTTGTTATGATTCATGGAGAATAGTGGAAAAGCCTTCTGGAAGTCTTTGTCAGTGTAGTTCAAACAAGTTGAAAAATGTTCGTTTGTAACCAGCGCATTAGTCATGACACAGAGTGAGGCCTAAGATTAACACAAGGACAAAATGATCCCATCCCGTGTGAGCTTCAGTCAAACAAAGCCCTAAATCATTTAACACTTTCTCAGATGTCTCTCCAAGAATCTAAGGAAACGTAAGTGATAAAAAAAAAATGGTAGTTTAAGTGCTATTAGGATATAGGATGAAAAACAAAAAAAAGATGACAAACATGTGCCATTAATGAGCAACACGTGTGATGTCAGGAAGATGTTGCTGTTGAGGCCTAGTGCAGGAATCAAAGCCACGTGCATGGCAGAGGGCTAAGCGCACTTCAAGTTCAGCCAAACGTTGCCTGGCATTGCGGATAGCGGCAAAACAAGCACGCTCGGCTGCAGACGAGTCACTCCTCACCAGAACAGCTGTTGGCTTATTTGATTCTAAACAGACAAGAGGCTCTGGTAAACTACTGTTAGGCTACAATCAGCGTTCTCCATCCTGGCTCTTCCACCGCTGTCGCTGTTTGTAATGAAGCATGTGAAGTGTGTCCCCAATCACTGGATGAAGTCACCGAGGAGGAAGATCGAAACCACATTGATGTCTTCTCTTCTCATCCTATAGGAAGCTCTTTGCATCCTTTGTTTAAACTCTGTAAAACGGTGAAATGATATAGAACTTGTTCAAATCTGTTTTCCATTTTAACCAGGAAGTTGTGTTTATGTGTTTTGTTTTAACTTCAAGTGGCTGGGCAGTCAGGTCGTATTTTTAAACTGAGAAAGACATGGCTTCTCTGTGTTGGATTATTGAATGTCTCGTCATTTGTACAGACTCATATTTACCTGGCTAAAACAAAGACCCTTTGGGGGTTATACCTGCACAGTGCCTGTCAAAGTTCTTGATCATCATTACATTAACATGCAGAATCTTTTCTTTAATGTCTTGCCCTATCCTAAAAAGAGTGCAGTGCTGGAATGAATGGTTTGATCTTTACTGTCTGACAGAAGGTCGGAAACAGAGGCGTCACAGAGGATGAAACACTGTGAGACATCTGAAATGGGACAGCTAAGTGTTATCAGGAATGAATGACATAGGTGGACCTGTAGTGGTAAATACACACAAAAAAAAGAAGACTGAAAGGTGATATGCAAATTAGCCATGTCATTTATTTTACATAGTTTGATTCTTTTGCACCAGAAATTAGCTTGTGTATATATATACACACGACAGCATTATAGGGCCATTTTGAAATGAAGAAACAAAAATGCTCAAAAAAAAATCTAGCAAATTTACAAAATAAAAACACAAATTTGCCTGAAAAAATTCATAAATTTGCATAAAACAAAGGAACACACGGAAAAGGAAACAAGTCACTAGCAAAAGTTGGTTTGTTTTTGTTTTGTAGTTTGTCAAGGCTGCATTGGCAGGTCTGATTAAACTGTACTTTTCTCTTGGATTTACTAATAAGGAGATACTTACGATATTAGCACAGAATGGCCATGTTATCATTAGTATGTGTAATTAACTTATGCAAGTTTGTTTTCTCATTAATTTGTGACTTTAAACTCTAACGGAATGAATGCTTTTTAAAAACTAAATTTAAAAAGCGTAATCTGAAACCAAATGCAATGATTTGTAAATGAATTGTATATTAAAAATGTATTTATATTTTGAAAATGAATTTGTTTGCTTTGGAACTGCTTTTCCTGAGTTGAAAATTCAGTTCTACAATACAGTTTTCTGAGTCACACATCTGGGTCTTGGATGAGAGCTTTAGATATTGAGCCTAGATTTAGAGAACTGTGGTCCTGTGATGTGTAGCTGCCGTTAGCCCACATTAGGTGGACTATATTGGAACAGGTTAATGTGCCCCTCTAACCCTGTTCTCGCTTGCCTATCTATCGGAGAGAAGTCAGTAGCTGCCCCAGATTTTGCAGCCACAGTACGGTGGCTGTCTCAAACTGGTTTCTTCTAAACAAGTTCTAAACTGTTCAAATGAGCTCTGGATAAAACGAACGGACACTGAAGTTTTATCCAGAGAATCACGGATGTTTCCTTAACGTTTTTATATTCCACAACGTCATCATTAAGCGGTGCCACCAATCAAGTACCTTTAACATTAATTAAAATGTAGGTTGCTGAAGCTGTAGGGAAAACCTGCAGGGCATCATTAGACTGCTGGTAATGCACCAGACTGAATAAGCTCATTCAATATACAACATCCACTGTACCTGCACTGTCTGCATCTTTTATGTGCCATATTTGTATTTTCATTATATATAGATTTTCACTTATTGTTATTTATATGCACCGTGGGTCAGAGAGTAACGCAATTTAAATTTTCTGTATGTCTGTACTATAAATGTGGCAGCATTGTAAGCTTTTTATTTTTAATAATTTCCTTCATTTATTTTGTTGTTTTTGTTGCACTCTTCACCCAATGGACTCTTTATTTTGCCCTCAAAATTACTATTTATGTTTCTTTTATGTGCCCACACAGCCATGAAATGTAGCTGTATAGATTTATCATTAACATGTGGAGCTTTTATCCATATCATAATGTCCGAGCAGTTTGCGGTTGCCATTAACTTTTAACTGCGAACATAAGAGGCCTTTATGATACTGCTTCAAAAATAGGACAAATATGCCTGTAAAAAAGCTCACTATTCTTTTTCATAAGGATGGACTGCTATTGCACACTTATCTTTATGGTCTCTTCCAATATGTTTCCGTTTTCATCTTCAGCAGGATGTGCTCACCACATGGCCAAAGCGTGTGCTGGCAGGAGAGCAAGGTCTGAAAAAAAGAAATGCCAAGCTTGCTAAAATCTGCCCCAAGAACTGCAACGCTAAACTGAGCATTTCTTGCATCCAGCATAAAACCACTAAGAATGTTCTAAAGGTAAAAAAATAAATAAATAAAACTTGAGATGGATACAGAATCCTGCAACTGTGTAGTGTGGCTTGCACCATTTCAGTTTTTAACAAATACAGTATTGCTCAAAATAATAGCAGTACAATGTGACTAACCAGAATAATCCAGGTTTTTAGTATATTTTTATTGCTAAGTGACGAACAAGTTCCCAGTAGATGCAGTAGATTCTCAGAAAACAAACAAGACCCAGCATTCATGATATGCATGCTCTTAAGGATGTGCAATTGGGCAATAAGTTGAAAGGGGTGTGTTCAAAAAATAGCAGTGTGTCATTCAATCACTGAGGTCATCAATTTTGTGTTTGTTGGTGAATCAGGTGACCCCTATTTAAGGATGAAGCCATAAGCACTTGTTGAACGTGTCGTTTAAGACATTGTTCAGAAGAACAGCATACTTTGATTAAAAAGTTGATTGGTGCAAAACATTATAGGCTGTTTAGCTAAAATTATCTCCAATGCCTTAAAATGAAGAGCAAAACCAGAGAGACGTGGAAGAAAACGGAAGACAACCATCAAAATGGATCGAAGAATAACCAGAATGACAAAGGCTCAGCCAATGATCAGCTCCAGGATGATCAAAGACAGTCTGGAGTTACCTGTAAGTACTGTGACAGTTAGAAGACGTCTGTGTGAAGCTAATCTATTTTCAAGAACTCCCCGCAAGGTCCCTCTGTTAAAAAAGGCATGTGCAGAAGAGGTTACAATTTGCCAAAGAACACATCAACTGGCCTAAAGAGAAATGGACTGATGAGAGTAAAAATTTTCTTTTTGGGTCCAAGGGCCACAGACAGTTTGTGAGACGACCCCCAAATTCAAGCCACAGTTCACAGTGAAGACAGTGAAGCAAGCATCATGATATGGGCATGTTTCTCCTACTATGGTGTTGGGCCTATTTATCACATACCAGGGATCATGGATCAGTTTGCATTTGTCAAAATACTTGAAGAGGTCATGTTGCCTTATGCTGAAGAGGACATGCCCTTGAAATGTTTGTTTCAACAAGACAATGACCCCAAACACACTAGTAAACAAGCAAAGGCTTGGTTCCAATACAACAAAATTAATGTTATGGATTAATGTTATGGAGTGGCCAGCCCGTCCAGAGAAGCTGTTTCTGAAGCAAAACCAAGAAATGTAAATGAATTGTGGAATGTTGTTAAAGAATCATGGAGTGGAATAACAGCTGAGAGGTGACACAATTTGGTGCCACACAGATGTGAAGCAGTTTTGAAAACTGTGGTCATACAACTAAATATTAGTTTAGTGATTCACAGGATTGCTAAATCCTAGAAACAAAAATGTTTGTACAAAATAGTTTTGAGTTTGCACAGTCAACGGCAGACTATTTTTTTGAACACACCCCTTTCAACTGATTGCCCAATTGCACAGCCTTAAGAGCGTGCATATCATGAATGCCGGGTCTTGTTTGTTTTTCTGAGAATCTACTGCACCTACTGGTAACTTGTTTGCCACTTAGCAATAAAAAATATACTAAAAACCTGGATTACTCTGGTTAGTCACATTGTACTACTATTATTTTGAACAATACAGTTTACTTTATGACACATAATCAAAGTTACTTTTAGAGTTCTCCAGTTTGCAAAAAAAAAAAAATGTTTCTCAAAAAAATAATACTGGCTTTTGCTGTCTGGACATAGTGTTAAAAGCACAAGCAAAAACGGGATACTTAAAAAAAAAGAAAATAAACTGGGATACTAAAGTCCTTGTTTACACACTTGCAGTGAGAAAATAAATATGGTACGCATTCTCAAGATGGTGGCTAAAAATGCTGGCAAAGCACATTTCCACACAAACTACTCTAAATGGCATAATAAATGCACTTCTTCTAGATTCAATCCACAGCTGTATTTCAACCATGTTTATTCAATAACTCGGTACAAACACCTCACAGGACAATTATAATGTTTATAATGTTTTCATGTGAGTAAACCGAAGACTGAATAGCAATAATAAAGATTGTGGCACAAGACATTTGGAATAGAAAAATCAAGATAAACATGTCGCAGAATAGATTTGGTTTTACCTCTGTGCACTGCCAGCACATGCAGCTGTGTTTTACATTCACATCAAGCCAGTTGTGAGAACTGAGTTGAGAAAGCTCCAGTTAAGCTTAGTGGCCAGCAGTAAGACTGTGGTTCAACTGGCTTTACCTCAGCTCCGAATGGCTTTCAATAATAAAATCAAATTAGAAGTGCACGTGTTCTCGGCATATGTTGTTTTGGAGGAATGATAAGCTGCCTGTGGGAGAGAAAAGTATGAATAAATAGAAGATGATGTAAACCGTAATCTCAATGTTCGCATCTTTGCAGTCCATTGAGAAAAGGCCAATGAGATTTGTGTTGCAAAATGAAAAGTTTACAATATGAGGTTTGTTGAGCAAGATTGTCTTGCATGATTTTTATTGTGTTTGAAATGCAAAGCAATTACCAGTGCTGAATTACCGCTGACTGTACAGCTGTGTCAGGACCATTGGGCTTCCAGTTGGATTTTACTTCTCTTAGGTTCACAGTAAAATCAGGGTCACGACTGACAAGTTAACTCAGTCTGAACTTAGGCTGTTACTTATGATTGTTTTTATTAACTTAATAATTTTTATATTTCTAACTATATTTGGAGTTGAAGCCCTATAATAGCAGATTATAGACCTGACCTGACTTGATTATTTATTATAAATATATTTTACATAATAGCTGGACCATATGTGGGCAAAATATAGCTATACTATACTGTATATCCATAAACTGTACATATGACCATATTTGGCATATCTTAGACAATGGCAGCCATGTGACATCCCATTCTAGAACGTGTTTGTCTGAGGTTTAGAAGTGACAGTTCACTTTGAGGCTGCAGTCGGACAGGAGAGATACACATCTGAGTTCTCTTCACCTACAACCGTCAAAGAAAGGTAAGTGCTCTTTTTTAACATTTTGATTGGAGATGTCTGCTCATTTAATTTTGAAATAGTTTAATGTTTAGTGATATTTTGACTTGTTTCACTCAACTATGTCTACAGAGTAGTGTACAGCCTGTAATCTTATTTGGGACTGGTCAGGGCCTTAAGAGCACTTTTTGAAGGCTTTAAACCAAGCACATTTTACTCCTTTTTGTCTCAGCCACAGCAAATTGGTTTCTCAAACTGCCCCCATGTATTCTACTTAGATTTGGCCTCAGGTGTTTTGCAAGTATTCAATTTTACTTTGACAGATCTCAGTAAGAGTGGTCTTTTCAACCTACAAATGGTTTCAAAAACACCAAAACCTGATCTGCACACACTAACCTATAATAAATCCATCCACCAGCAGAACACTTAGACCCTGTTTAATGTAGAAACCTGCCCAGCACTTGAAACTCTCTTTAGTTTGTGTCCTCATATCAGGCTTTCGACCAAAAACCAACCTACTTTTCTGTAACCTGTGACACAGGGCAGAGCTGTTAGAACATTAAGACTTACCAAAACCAACAAATCAGCTTTTGGATGGAGAAAGATGTTCCAAGGAAAACTAAGAGCAGGTTTGAGGTGTGAAGTACACATAGCCCATGCTGTAATCCACACTGTAACTTTTTAAACCAACACTCCATCCTTGTGAAAGCTCCTAATCCTTTACCCAGGCTTTGAGAGTTATTTGTTGGACTTCCTCACTACAGCAGATAAAGCAATATTTTGTAACTGGGGAGCTAAAAGTTAATGGCCTCCATAACGCCCCCACAATTGGTTTATTCTGACATTGGTTCTCTGGTTACAACTACTGTGCAGAGAGCACACGGCACTATCAACCCTCCTGGAGTGTGCACGAAACACAACACCAGCCAAAGGACAAGTTCCCCTTCAGCATCCAAACATCCCTAAGAAGTTGTCCCATGTGCTGTGTTTGCTTGCTTTCCCTGCGTGGCCACATCCTCTCAGCCCAGTCATCTCACTTTCAACCTCAAACGTCTCTAGCAGACCGTTGCACACACTCAGATGACTTGGACACAGCTATGACTTGGTTCTATACAATTTTGGCCAAACATACATATTTGCTTCATACGCACCTCTCCATAGGAAGTTAACACATCTTCTGTGCATATTTTACAAAAGCACCTCCAACCATACTCACCTACAAGACAGCAAACTATCTTTACTCAACAGTACCACTGCACATTGTGGCCTGATAAAAGCTAATTTCTTAGGCCAGCGATATGCTTGATTTTTCACCCTTGCATGTCTCTCAGTTTGTGAATACTCTCAACCATACTCATCACAACACACTTTCAGCACAAGCTCAAATAGCATACAAGTAGTGCATAATCGATCAGGGAATTTATTTACTTTTTAAATTTTTTTTTGCTGGGGAAAATTCCTCTATCCAACAACACAAGTGAAGATTGTGCAAACAAGTATGTTTCACGTTATAGGTGCATGGCTCAAACAGCAAGTGAGTGATCCTTCCAACATAGCAGTAGAACACAACATGGCAGTCTTAGGACTTGAGACCTTTCTTCTTCAGTCTAGTCTTGTAGACAGTTATGCTGCCCAATAGAAATGCACCAACCCGTGGCCAGATAACATTCATTTCTGTGTCTTTGGTGGGGTACCTCTGGGGTTTATTAATAAGTGTAATTGAACCTCCTTTTCTTGCAAAAATCCACCACTAGCTCCTTGTTTTTGCTGACTAGATTGAAGTTACAGTCTCTAACAGAGTTACAGTCTCTTGCCTCTACTTTTATTAGTATCCACCAGTAATTATGTATGCATCTCAAGTAATAACAGTGTAACAAGACCAACACTGCTACTTCACAACCAGCTCTTTACAAAGACAATGAGAGTTATTTTATGCTATAATTTGAACACTTTTACCCCTTGCATTTGGTTGTCTATTATTAAACCCTCACAAAGTGTGATCCAGTGTAAAAAAATAAATCCCTGAGCTACCACATGCGGTGGCTTGTGTCCAAGGCAAACACTCCCACCGGTGTGTACACCAAGACAGATTACTGCAGGACTCAAAGGCTGGCTAACACAATGTAGCCCTATTCAGTCCTATTTATTTTCACTGTTCAAAGCACTGGCAACAGTCTTCTAAGTGTCTGCAGTCCAGTCCAGTGCAGCCATTGCCACAGCGAAGTTCCACAGCCCACAAAGTCGTTTACTGTAACATGTGCCAGCACCTAACTCCACATCTGCATCGGTCTAAAGCAGCATCCAGGGAGGAATGAGGCTAGGCTTAAAGAGTAGATGGTAAAAGAATCCTCTCAAACCACACTTTGCTGTGGCTTCATTGGATTCTTTGTGCAGCTCGCCGTGATCACAAACCACATTAAAGGCTGTTAGTCACCACACCAGTGATAAGTAATCTGTTGCAGGGCACTGATGGGAGACTTGAACTTTGTGCTCTTGGCTGTGAAGTTTATCAGCGCACTCACCGGATCTCTCCTCAGCATCAAACAGGGGCCCACTGTATTAAAGGCAGGTTTATATAATAAAAAATCTGCTGTATGGAAGCATAGAGGTCATGTGGGGATGCACATGGGAGACGAGTGGCGTCTCCTGTTTCTTGGGCTGCATCCACTGTCTGGGAATAGCTCGTCTCCTAAGAGCAATTCCTGCAAAGATGAAGGTGGAAAACCTGTTAAATGATGAGGAAAATGTTGTGGAAAAACATTTAAGCTGTCAGCACTGGAGAGGATGTAGAACAACGTCTGCTCACTGTGGTGTGTTCACAAATCTAGGTCGTTTCATTTTATTGTGTTCGGGCTTATTTCACGTTGTATGGCCTGATCCTAATTTTATTGTGTACATTACATTCTTGAGACTACAATAATTAACCATATAATGTACAGTATGTGGCCCATTATGTAACTAAATTAATTAATAATTCTGAATTCTGTGATACATTGTGTGAATTGTGCCTTTTCACATTTTTATCAATGTTCCACTAAATTAGAGTCTTTGAGACAACAACACTGCAGTGATGCCTTAGTTTACCATCATACTTTGTCTACATTGTATGCATATATACGCATTTCTTAAAATCTGCACCTTAGAAGAATTTTTCAAAGGTGTGCTTTTGTACCTAAAACAAAAATAATATTTATAAAAAAGACTAACACATAAAAATGTTTTTATACCAATCTACTGTAGTCAAGACCACATTGACTTGACCAAGTCATGTTTGAGACCCAGCCTAGACCAAGACTTTTGAGGAGTCAAGACCAAATTGATATTAGGTTGAGACCCAGTCACGACCAAAACCAAGTAGAACCCAAGAAAACCAGTACCGTTCTCAAGTACTACATCATTAGGACAAATAAAAAAATAATAATCAGATCATTTGTTTTATCTAGCATACTATCCTGTAAAGTGTGTTGGTGTGTGACCACAGAAGGATTTAGTGACATGGCCAATAGACAATACCAAGTTTATTGTATATTCAAAAGTTAGAGTTACAGGACAGGTCATTTTGTAAAACAACACACGCTTTTATTGTGTATGTCCTGGTAAGCAACAGTTTTAGTTTTCTGAACTGTAAAGCACCATGATGCATCCATGATTCACACTTTGACAACTACTCTGTTTGAATCCGTGCCGTCCAATTTATAACTAAGTATAACCGGGTTAGGTTTAAACAAGCAGCAGTGTAACTTCTTTTTTTCTTATCAAGAATGATCTTAAATTGAGGCAGTTCTGATATGAAATGGGATGTTGTATTAAGCAAATCTACTGTGAAATTCAATCATATAAGTGGCATCTAAGTAGTTAATGTAACAGTGGGATTTTCCTACAAATTAACCACAATTACTGTTACAGCTTCCAGTGGATTTAATGCTTTTGGTATTTTCTGACCTAACACTGTCTCCAGCTTTTTCTGAGTTGAACCATGAAACATTCAGCACTATGTAATGGGTAGACGTCTAAATCTTGTTGGCCAATACATACACTCTTATTTTTTATTGCCTGGCCATTCCACATGATATCCATCCAGTCCAAAGTTTTTCTTCTCAGTCTGGAGTCTGTCAAGTGCAGTGGTTAGCCTGTGTGCTACAGGTGAACTGAAGGCTATTATTCACAACAGTCTCATCACCAGAGGTGGAAAGAGTAATACAATTTTGTACTCAAGTAAAAGTACTGTTACTTCACTGAAATTTTACTTAAGTAAAAGTAAAGTTACCAGTCAAAAAATCTACTCAAGTTAAAGTAAAAAGTAGCTCATTAAAAATTTACTCAGAGTAAAAGTTACTGCGTTACTTTTTTTTAAACAGCTGGGTGGGGGTAGTGTAGTTCAAAAAAAGACAAGATAATATAAATCCCCTGTACCTTGTGACCTTCTGGACTTCATTGAGGAGAAGAAATCTTCATCTGATGAATGTTACTCATCTTGCTCCACCGCTGCCTCTGCCATCTGGTCAAGGTGTTGTCTTACATAGACCAGAATTTCAAAATGCATATTTGATATTTCTGTTAATACAGAAACTGCAAAGATTAATTTTACTACACCTACAACATTATTCTACAACGTCTCCATCGTTCCTGTCAGTTTAGCGCGTTTGTTCTCCCCCCCATCAATCAATCAGTGGAGTAGTTTCCGGGGTGCGATTTTTTTTTTTTTTTTTTTTTACTCAGTAACGGATATGATTTAAAATGTAACGAAGTACAATACTTCAAACAAATTATACTTAAGTAAAAGTAAAATTACAGATTTTAAAAACTACTTTAAAAAGTAGAAGTACACAAAAAAGCTACTCAATTACAGTAACGCGAGTAAATGTAATTAGTTACTTTCCACCTCTGCTCATCACCAACCTGAGTCTGTTGGATCACAGCTCAGTGCTTTTTAATCTGGACAATTCTCATGTTTGTCTAGCACAGCAGTGAGCTGTTATTAGCTAAATATTAAGAACACGTGCTGCTAAAACCAGTGTCTTAAAATAAGTGTGAATATTAAGGTTTATTCTAAGTTTAGGCTAATGCTGTCCTGTATTCTTCTACTGACCTATAATGGCTTTTCATTGGTGTAAATAAAAATTGCTGACTTACTTTCCTAAAAAGCTACAAAATGAAGCAAAGCGTCTGTCTGTTGTTCCTTTTGGCTTGCTTTCAAACAGACATGTATAAACTTTACACAGTTGTTGTCTGCATAACAAAACCAATGCCTAGGGTAGTATCTTGGAAGGAGTTCAGTGCACTTCATTCCCGCTGGCCATGATAAAATGAGACTGGGGAGCTCATGTTTTTGCCTGCAGAAGTTTCATCTGAAATGAAGTGTGTGGTGTTAGTGCAAATCTCTAGTAATTGTCAAACATGGTCTGACGCTTGTCCAATGCCATCCGTGTTGCCAGATGAATGATAATAATCGTATTTGTACAATAATTATGACCTCTGTACAATCAATAATCAATAATATAACGCCAGTTAGAGTGTGGTTGATCAAGGATATCCTAACGGCTGTGATCCACTGTTGGTCTGATTTAGAATAAGATTCAGCCTCAGCTTCTATGGTATGTTTACTTTGAAAAACTGACTCTGGATCTAAAGTAAATGCTCCAATTATGTCTCTCTTGAACTCTCGTGAGACACATGCAGTTGCCCGCTACTTCCCTGGACAAGTGCTTATAACTAGTGCTTATAACTGCGTGTTTAACACATAAGCTGGTAAATAAGTGTGTACTTGGGACAGTGGATTCTATAAAAGGGACACAAATAAGCCAAAAACCAAGTCAACACCTCGCACAACCATATCACAGTGTGTTGGAGTCAGACCTATTTTAAAGGTTGAGCAGAAAGAAAGTTACTCCAACGAAACACAATACAGTGCTTCATCAATTCACCAGCTATGTGAGTGATTTCTTTTGATCCCTTTTTTAATAGTTTATAGTTAGAGTAACAGCTTTTGTGAGTGTTTATTGCTGTTTTATGCCTTTGAGCCTTGTGGGATATAGCCTCACATGATATACGGAAGGCTATCAAACCTTTGTGGTGTCTAATCATCCTCTATAACTGATGCTGTAGAATGTGAGAATCTAATAACCATTTGTTTAAGTATGTCTTATGTGTTTCTACTGCCAGATTTGAAATGGATGATAATTTGGGCTGTAAGGTGACAATTTTGGGTTGTCTGTGCGTTTATTTGGTTTTGAGTGTCTAGCAACACTGAGTGCCATCCTGTAAAATATTTCTTCCTCAATTCCTTTGACTGCTTCGGTGGTAGGGATGACACACAACATCACAAAAGACAATTATCTTGATGTGATCGAGCCATAGACACTTGACATTGTTGACAGATCTGTATGCTAGGGATGGCTTCCCCAAAGACCAAAGGCTTTATCATTCTTCAACCCTGGTAAACAGTCTAGTAGTGGGTTCTCAGTGCTTTAGTGTGGTGGTGTCACTGACCAGGCTGGTTACTTTGGAATCAGCTGTATTTAGAATCATTGGGCATCTTTCTTTGTCAGCTGAAAGACAAAGAACACTCCTTTTAGAACAGTCATGTTGACTGTTGAGTACATTTATGTATTCAATGATAATGAAAAGAGCAAGGGTTGACAAGATCGGTTTGTTTGTGAGCAGATGTTGCCGGTTCTTGACGTTATGTCTCAAGCAAACTCCATCTGCTGCTGGAAATATACTCATAAGATTGAAAGCGTTACACAGAATTTCAGTTTTGGCCATGAGGACCCTTTGTGTTTCCTGTGACTGCATCATTCTGTCATTCTGTTTATGACCTCAGAGACAACACCCTTAATAGAGACTTATTACAAGAGAATATCCTTTTGTACAAATCAAAAGAGCTACATGTTACTAATAAAACAGCAGAAGATGATTCATGAGAAAGAACGACTGAGGGTCTATACCCCTCTTCTGTCTGTCTGTCTGTTTGTTTGCGTAATAGGTCTTGCCAAAAAGAGATCTTGGGATCTTTAGATAGTAATAAATTGATGATGATAAAATCTTGTCGGACAATCCCTTTTCAAGGAATGGGAAGTTGCCTTTCCAGCACTGTGTCAAAGAACAACACAATAGTTTATAGCCATGATGAGTGAGACTGGCAGAGTCCGTCCATAACTAAATAGCAGATGTACCTTTTTTCTTGGCTTTGTCCATGTGTATTGTTTGGTATTCATGCTTAAACTGTGCTGAAACATTTATCTTCAATTTCATATATATTTATACCTAGAGATTTTTTATTAACATTTAAGTATTTCTATATAAATTGTTATTATGATAAGACATGCTTTTATTGGTACAGTCAATAATCCATATTCTGGACTCGCCTTAAAAGTACTTCAAGGATCGTCTGAGTCTGAGCAATTCCGCCATTGGTTACCTTACTAAAACCTGTGTGTTTAAAGATTCACCTTTAAACTCATCAGTCTAGTGACTAGTCAAAACCTTTTTGTTTCACACTGGTTTGACTTACGGTAATATAAAGTTGACAACAACATTACTGAAAATCATGCATAACTATAACCAGTTACAGTGCTTCCCAGTCACACAATTGATCCTTTTTTGCATGTTCCTAGTTCAGCAATTAAAAGGGTAAATTCTTGTTTTGCTATCCCAAAGTCAGTAATGAGTACTTGTTGTCATGCAACAAACAAAAAAATAAATAAAATAAAAATAAAAAAATGTTGCTGCTGCTTCAAAGAAAAAACTCAAGAGGAAGTCGGTCTGCTGTGAAAACCAGACCAAACTAACTAAACCTTATCTTGAATCTTAGCTTTAGTATCCAATATAGTCATGAAATCAGAAGAAGCATTAAATCCCTAGCTCACAGCCCAGTATGCCTGCGGGGAACAACAGGAAGTGGGTTGATACAGATTTAACATAGATTTAATAAACTGCAATGTCAGAGGAACTTATAAAACCATGTTATAGGTCTAGGTTGAGTGACAGCTGTGCACAAGGCATGTAATTCTTCATGAGGCCACCAGCCCACCCACAGCAAAATATATTGCATCCAGATCTCACACTTGTGATTTTTAACCCAAGTGGTGTCAGGGCCTTGATCAGAAACATTGCATGTTTTTTTTCTCACCATGTGGGTTGATTTGCACAAGTTTGTGAAGTAGAGTAATTACTAACAGGTTCAACAGTAAAGTTTGCAATCTGTTAATTTGGCTTTAGTGTACATTCTCATTAAACTTGTTAATTATAAATCGGGGGTCATTTTGGCTGTATTGTGTGTAATGTGACCTCTCCAAATTAAAATGACTGCTGTTATTGAACCCTTTGGAATTTAAATACAAGTGTGGGCTCTTTGTAAAGGTAACAACCTCTAGTTTCACCCACAACAGTCAGAATCTCTCTAAGTACTACTGATACAATTTTATACACTTTGGAACACACAGAAAAAATGATTTTTTGTGTTCTCGCCTGAAATATTTAGTGAAAATAAAGGTGTCAAAGGCTTCAGGAGGTAGCTGAGGACTAAAACCCACTATGGGCCAAAATAATAACTTGATGACTGCTCACATTTCAAACTTGAAAGAATATCTGTAAAATGAATTTTTACACCAGTTTTTATGTTGGTAGGTCCATGCGTTTTATAGAGGACCATAGTTTATCCAAGATTTATCCAAATTGGACACATTTGGAAAACGTATGAAAAAGTGCAATAAGTTCTGAATGCTTCAACCCACAGGCATCAATGAGGGCTCTACTGAAAGCTTACATCTAGAGGAATCTGTATTTACAAACATAATCACTATATTAGTTATGAAAATTAATATTCCATAATAATAACACAATAAAATGGACATATTTACATTAAAAATAGTCAAAATGAGTGTTATGGGCCAAAATATATATTTTGGAATAATATCCACACATAAAAATTATACTGGAAACTATATACATAGGTTATAAAACTGTTGGTCAGTGTTACAAAATATGTGTCAATGTTACAATATATGTGCAACATTGTCTCTTGTTGCAGAAAGCACAAGAGCATGTCACGTGGAGCATTTTACTGGGGTTTTCTCTTCTGTTACTGTTACTGCACCTCTGTGAAAGGAAATACAGGTGTTATATCTTGAGCTTTCACATCAGACCACATCTGCCCCTCCCCCCTCTAAACGCTGTCTTTCGACTGCTGCTCTTCCAAAATAGCAATAAAAAGAAATGCACATGCCTCCACTACATCCTCTAACAAGTATTTTATTATTTTTGTAAGTTTTGCCATAGTTTTTACGCAAAAAACTCTGTAAAAGCACAATAAACATGCGCTGCGTCATATGACGCACAAGCTCTCTCATGGAGCAGCAGTGTGTTTACGCTGAGAAGGAGAAGCCTCAGGCCAAAGGAAACCCCCACGTGGGTAGTACTGTTAGACTCGGAGATCATTGGCTATCCGTCTATCGTCATGATGACCATATACGGAGAACAAGGAACGTGCTAGAAGCGTTTAGATGATGCGTAATGGCCGCAGAGTCTGTGCGCTCATAGGCGGATATGTAGGACCAGCCTGCTCAAAACTCGTCCGAATTGGCTAAAAAAGGTGTCAATCGAAGGCTAACACTTCCTGTTAGCATTCTACTAGCTTTTTTCCCGGTTTTAAAAGGACTTATGGCTTTTATTATCAAAAGAAATGACAAAAAATGGCGCTGCTGATTTCAAGTTGGAAATACTTTGCTGCAGTTTTTGAGCGTTGGAGGATATAACATGTTTTGTGGACCTAATTATTTTACTGGATATTATTCCCTGAGCTTTACGGACAGACAGAGCCCAAGCTTTCAGGATTTGGTGCGGTTTTCAGTCCAAAACAGCCAGCCAAGGTAGGAACAATCTAAACTAAACTTTGTGCTTGTCTGTAAAAAAGGCTTTGGTGTCGGCGCTGTGGTTGTAATGTGTTGAAATGGTTTATATTGCTGGAAAGATGAGACTTTAAGCTTTAAATTGGTATATAGGTTGTTATGGTTTGTATGGTAAGGTATTAGTGCAAAAAAGACGCTTTTTTGTAGCGTGTTTACGTGACGGTACCGGGACGTTGCTCTCTAAAGCACTTTAATTTAAACATTCACCATTTACGCAAGAGAATTGGTGGTTGTGTTGGAAAAGGCACCTAAATCCATAACTGTGAGTCAGTGTTTAAGTAAATAGCTCTGCTCAAATTTTAAATCCTGAAGGTGTTAGTGTGCTGAGATCTCATAATGTTGTGACCAGAAACTGGTGATCAATGTGCTTGAACTAATCTGGCTCAACCACTTCTAAAAGAAGCTGAGTTCCTGCTGAGTTCCCGCCCTTCGATGTTCCTTCATACGTTAGGAACGTCTCGGGTTACTTGACTGTAACCTTGTTCCCTTAAAAAGCGAGAACGAGATGCCCACGCAATGCCGAAGTTGACCTGAAGACGCTTCTGCGTCATGTTTTCTTATACCTTCTGTGTCACTCACGTTCAGATGCGCTTAATCAGACAGCTGCCGCTGATGAGCTGCGTCTCCAACAGAGGTTACATAAGCCAATACTTGCCGTGTTTGACAAACCCGTTCTTCACAACCGGTCACACAAAGAATGTTCCCCATAGCGTAATGCTACATAGAATCGAGTGTAGCTTTTGACAGGGAACAGCACTTGGTTTGGTATAGCGATCAGGCCATTTTTCTCTAGAATAATAATGTATCACCAAAATGCCCATAGTTGTCTAAAAGGAAAAAGATAGGTCCACCCTTCTAAGATGGCCCATTTTTGGAAGCCAACCCAAGCCAGCCCCATGCTTCTTTTAACCCAGTTGTGGGGCCTCTTCCAAGTGGAAGGGTGGAGCCAAGAAGAGATATCAAAATGATGGTTCAGGGCCCGGTAAAGGCAGGACATCATGATGATGTTGCAAATTTTCATTGTATAAAATTTTGGCAGAAAACCAGCTCAAATGCCTTAAATACGCAATGGTCTGATAAAGCCACTTACAATAGAATGTTCATAAATAATAAAAACCAAACTTTAAAAAGAGGGTTTATACAATGCTTCCTCTGTAATGATAATCTTTGTATGCCAAATAGATCTGTCAGGCAGTCTGTCATTTGAAGATATTAATATTAAGATGTGATCTGCACACACATAACATGAGACTTTGTCAGAAATATAAAACATAATTCATACTATGCATGGCTGTCATAAAGCAGACTTCTAAAAGTCCACATTTGAATATAAAACAAAATTCGTTCTGTTCAAAAATCGGAACTGTGCAAACCACAGACCTCAAGGGGTCTCTTAAACGTTTCAATTTCTTGAATCTTTCTACATGTCGTCACTGTTTGCTTCCACAAATGCTGAGTTGGGAACTGCCCTCACACCACAATTTATCATTCTCACCATCCTCTCTGTGTTTATGACACCACACCAGAACCATGGTGCTCTTCCAAAAGATGAGCTAATAATGCTCTGTTCCTAGTGGTTGCTTTAGTAAAGTGGATAATGACAAAACATGTAATTTTTTGAGCAAACCATCTTATTACATATACAAATGTCATTCTGCAAGTTATGCAAATGACCCAATAACTAGACAGTTTGATAGTGCGACATGTGGACACATACAGTACAATGACAAATGCCTTAATGTACTGTGGTTCTAGTATTCTATAAATGTACTGTCAACCGAAGTATAAGAAATCCCTTCACCATTCCACTGTTCCACAATTTAGACATTTATCTTTTTTTTAACACGGCATGTTTGATCATGTGTAGAAACTCGTTCACCTCTCTAATCAACCTTCATAATAACATTTTTTAACCTAACATTAAAGAATGTTCAGTGACTACAGTTACAGTATTTACAAAGCTCTGAGACATGTTTCTGACACATTGTTAGGAACGTTCCCTATTTGTACATAAATCTATACTAAATGAAATTAAAAGCATACTCGGTAGCCACACTGTTTCCAGTGGATTTATGGTAATGTACCCCACCAATAGGGATATTGGTGCGTGTGCCCCACTGAAGGGAACATAGAACAAAAAGACAATCAATGTGAGCTTTTATCCGGTGGCATTAGACAACTGGCAACTAGTGCGCTGTCTTTTTACAGTCTCTGTTTAATACATGTCCCACTCAATAAGTAAATTTTATAGCATTATAAAATAAATAAATAAATAAATAAGGGTTAGGGTTATTGATTAAATTATGTTTTGTGACATACACCTAAATAATTATCAAATTAAACCTTGTAACATTTATTTATCATTTTGGAAGAAAATATTTAGCGTCTGCATTTCCTTTAAACCTGAAAACCCAATTGCAGCTCCCGCACCAGAGCTCTGTTGCACCCACGCATGCACCTTTATCATCAGTGTAGCTGTTCCACTTCCCGTCCCCAATGCCCAGGGCCTGGCGGGTACATCTGGCTAATCTGTACAAGTGGGGCTTTATGTAGTCAGATGAGTGTGTGGAAAAATGGGCCCTCCAGATGAATGGAAACATGCCAATGTGTTCTGTTCCACACACATTCACATGAATTGTTGTTGGGCTTTTATAGTTGGTCACATTTTCACAGTAGGATATAAAACTGCAGAAACAAATTGAAGACTTTCTTGAAGATCATTTCAACCATTTTGAGCATACCATTGTTTAGCACATAGGCATGGTGTAACTCTATTTTAGTCTGGGTTAAACTCAGCTAAATTTTTTCATTCACATATTATTACTTTACAGTACAGTCCATTTAGTATTAGTTTGCTAAGAAAAGAGCTATGCTTTTTTTTAGCTCAAGCTTAGCTCCAAAGATCCATAATTATATACTTTCATGACTGCCCAAAGATGTCTAGTGTGGCCTATATGCAAAAATTCATCCATAAAATTTCCTGAATGCAAAGCAAAATAAAATCAGACAACATCATTGACATAATGTTAACAGAACAAAGTGCCGGACCTCTGAAGTTTGGATTACAATGTTCTGTTGAACTTAATATCTTACATGATTGACCACCTAAGTTGTAATTTGTGTCCACTGCCAAACTCAAAAGCTTGTCAGTATTAGTTAAAGTGAACTGTTTTACATTTTACTTTAAAGCCATGAACTTGATTTTTACCCCTCTCCAAAATACCTACAAAAAAGCCACATAAGAACAGAGTAAATTCTTTGTTATTGCTTGTCATTATTCAAGTATTTTTTAGTCTAAACCCAATCTCTGAAATGTAATGCATCCAATGTTTCCAGAATTGGGATATATAGCACATCTGCATTTAACAGGTTACATGCAGTGATGCAAGATATTCAGATGTATATTTGCAAACAAACTTTAGGGTGTGTTTATACCCGATTATGTGTAGTGAAAACGAATGTTGGTGCAGTTGCTCTGTGAGTGCGGTTGACTTGTGTGAAGTGCTGCTATGGACCTCAGTGCGCACCAAACAAGGGACTTGATTTGCTTTATACTGAACTCTGGTATGGTTTGATTAAAATGTGAACCCCAAGCGAACCACAGACATCCAAACAAGCCCAAACAGGAAAAGCTTCACAAATTGGTGATTAAAACGGCACGCAACTTTTAGAAAAGGTTAAAGCAAATGCATCTGGTAGAGACGTTTTGTCTCTAATTCCAAGAGATGAGAGGTGAGTCATTAGTAACACTGCTCCATTCAGGTGTTGTTGTTGTTCTAGGGTGAAACTCTTGATTTAGGTTTCAAAACACTGTTGTAAATACTAGGCAACATGAATCTGAGGCCACCTCCTCTGTTCAGAGGGCTTTGCCATTTTAACAAAATGGCTTCCTTTCTCAAACCATCTGGCCTCTCTGGCCAAAATTCGGACTGACTTTACTGATCCTTTAACAACTCTAACATCAGGAGTCAACCTGCCCTTTCATAGCCAACGACTATGAGACCAGAACAGCCTGGTCCCATCAGGTTAAGTTTCAGGTCAAACCCCTCCCTCTAAAGATATAAGCGTAGCTCTCTTACCAGTTGATCTCAGAATTGATAAAGTCTCTTGGAATTAGAGACAAAACGTCTTCACCTTGAAAACTGAGTCCAGATGTTTTTGCTTTAACCTTTTTTTCAAGAAAACCTGGATGACTAAGAACCTCCACAGAAACTAAACTTTTAGTTTTCCAAAAGAGGAAAAAAATTACCCAAAACAATTTTGTCCATCAACAAAATAAAATAAGCAGAGAGTAAATGTGGAGATCTTACTAGATAAAATGCCTTATTAGCTTTTGGGCTAAAAGCACCAGCTAGTATGTTTCTTGAGAAAGGCCTTTGTTTTTCTGTTGTAAGGTCTGCAGTTTAAAGGCAGCTGTGATTGCTTGGTGGACCAGGGTTTTTTGCTAGCGGACTAAGTGGATTGTTTTCTGTTTTAGTGCAAACTTAAGGAAGTGAAAGTGTGAACAGACCCTTAATACTCATCAATGAGTAAACGTCAGTTTTATAGTATTCTCTGTTCTCCTTTGTCTGTAAGCTGTGTATGGCCAAGACCTACACATTTAAAAATGTCTCTTCCATATTAACACATAAGAGAAATGGGAAAAGACAGACAGTGGGCAGTGTGTTGCAAATACATCCATTTTCACCATTTTTTACATAATGTTTATAAAATAATAATCATTTTAACATTATGGCTATCTGAAAATTGGGTATCACATTTTGACAGCCCATAAAACATAATCATTCCCATTCTAACGTTAATTAATTTGACTGTTGTCAAGTCAGATTTATATTTCAGAAATATTTCAAATTCTTCCTGTGGAACAAGAAAGTGTTTCTTTAGTCTTTGTAGTCCAAATCCTAGGAGCGTAATCACCTTCGGCCATGGCATAATTACAGTGATGAAACAGTGGTAATGAAGGAAAAGTTTTGTCAAATCATAAATAGGGCCCAATCTGGCAGAGTTGAGTCTCTAGGCAGTAAGTACATCCAATAATGAGCAATGGGGGTGCTGGTGGAGGATGGGGGGGTCTCCGCCTTAATAAATAACATCTGAGGATAGCTGAAGGTTGTCTCTTATTTTCTTGTTTTTTTCTTTTTCTTCCTTGTCTATTTTTTCTCCAGCAAGTATGACTAGTACTTGTAATGTCTTCCAGCTGTGGACTTCCACCACCCTCCCAATGCCGTTTTCTTATCTTTGCACGAGGTGAAGTTTCCACATGGTGATTTGAGCGGGCCGGTGCTCCCGCTGTCAGAATCAGAGAGAAAACTGTGCGAGTTAAAATTCTTTCTTATGGATTTAGTGCGCTTGAGGCGTTCTCCACATTAAAGAACCATCCATCAGGATTCCCCTATCGGGACCTGACACAGCTCCTGATACGCTCCCATATCTGCTCACTAGTTGGGGGTATTTTGAAGATAAAGATGTGTCCAATGTGAATGTATGTCACTTCTTTCAGTCATAAATAGTTGCTTTCACTTTCATTAGATCTGCCGTATGTCTGTTTGAACGATGGGCTACGCTAGAATTCTTACCAGGATCCATGTAGCATTAAGATGTGTACCACCTGGTTTTGACATACTACAGGCCTCCAGGAACTAAACCACAATGCATTTCACAGACCCACTGCAGCAGCAAAGGTAGGTCAACATGATGGAGGTGTTGATTCGGAGCTGACCGAGCGAGTCAGAGTGAAAAAGTTGGTAATTCACTACTTTTCAACTTAAAAAAAATGATTATTTGACAAGACGTAATCATAACCTGGGAAACAACATCGCTAAAGGCTGTTTCCATATTTCTTTTCATGTCCCATACACCCAGAACAGTCTAGACTTTGATTTGTTTGAATACATCAGAAGTGTTATGTCTCGCTTTTACTTATGGCAGTCTTCTTCCTCGGTATCCATATTTTCAACGCCTGTGAGCCACTTAACACTGATGACTCCGAGCGCTCTGGCGTCATAGTCAAAAGCCTGCAGAGCATTTAAAGCAGCAGACGTGTTTATGTCCAAAGTTCCATGATTCAAATTCACTGAAAGGACAAAGTGAGGTACTTGAATCTCTAAACTAAACTACACTACTTTTTCCCTGCCCGTTGACAATACGACCAAGTGGAAAATGTGATGGAGAATTTGGTCCTCCATGTGAACATATTCATCTAATGCATTGCTATTTTATACTGTGTAATCATTACAGTTGTTATTGATATAATATTGATTTCACGCAAATTAAAGCCTGGCTACACATTCACTGATAATTTTAGAAACACTTGTCTTCCTGCTTACATCCCGATGATCTGCTTATCTCCATGGCCACACAAACAGGCACTCCTAGGATTTACTACATGTTTATTGTTTAAGTTAATTAGGCATTTTCTGCACCTCGTCTTCCCGTCTATCACTCAGACTTACTGCATGCTCGAAATGTTCTATTGTGTTTTTTGGCAGAGAGTTTACCGCCAACTTGTGTTCTGTAGTTCTCATTTTGAAGGTTTATAGTGGTGCCATGTGGATAGAGATATTTTGGCAAAGTTGGAAAAAGTGCACCGTAATAAGATCTTTCTAATCAAACTGTATTTTATGTGTAAAGTAAATTACCTTAAATAGCAAATAATACTTTTTTTCCCAGTTTAAACTCTGGGCTTTATATGTTACTTTTACCTCTAGATTGGGTTGTGAACAATTTCAGTGCATTCACATTTACAAACTGTTTTTTTTTGCCAGTTTTACAGTTTAACATTTTATGCATTGAGTGATGGACTATTTTTCTAATTCCTGTATTGTCAAATATTTTCAATCAATGCCACATAAAACTACATGCAGTATAGTACTTTCAAATAATATAGCATGTTAAATTTCTAATCCTCCCAAAACGACCCATTCTAAAGTCTACAACTGGTACAAATTATAGTCTCTTCTACAGTTTAGCTCAGGGTTGGTCGAACAGATGAAATCAACAGAAGCACATCCACAGAACACATTAAGCTAAGATGTTTAGATATTTATTTGGACCAAGAATGCAGACTGCTGCACTGTATTGTGTTGGCTGTATTATGTTCTGCCACAATCACAGCACACACATCAGCCCTATCAGTGATGGACTTGCATTGTTCTCTGACAGAAAATAAACCATATTGTTTCATTCTGATACAATAGACCATTACAAAAGCCTGTTCCACATCAGTGGCACTCATCTTGGTTGTTCAAAAGAAATGCCTCAGGGTCAGTCATTATATTAAACCATATTCAGTAAACAGTTGTGATTGGCTTCTCCAGGTTTAGTCAGGTGGATGTATGTTTTATCAGGAGCTGGACCAAAGAGACCAGAAAATATCGCCAGAGAAAATGAAACCGGAGACGAGGATCTGTTTGTCAGCTGTTTTATGTTTGGCCATTAGTGCACTATAATAGGTGGTGTGTATAGTACCTATACCATACTTTAATAAGTGCAATAGTATACAAGGTAGTTCTTATAGTTTTACCTACAGTATAAGGTAAGTATAAAGATTTCAAGTTGGCTCCAATGATTTTAGTCTTCCCCAGTCATATTTTTCAGTATTCTGGAATTCATGGTCCTCTGGATTCATGGTCCAAAAGATTGCACTGAACAAGCAGCTTAATGCAGTCGGTTTAACATGAGAATATTTAGATTACCTTGTTTGCAACATAGCACCTGCCTTTTTATCTAAAGTTTTTTTTTTTTTTATTACAAACATTAAATAATTGTTTGGTGGTGGTTGGAGGGGCTGTTGGTGCTGGCAGCCACTTCTCCATCAGTTAGTCCAAAGCTTGTTGTAAAGGGCTGTGAGTGCCCAAAAAGGTAGAAAATGGCCCAGCTGTTGTAACAACACAGAGATTCTGTAGAAGTATCTTCCGGCTAAAATATATGCAGTGCTGCTATAACTTCACAAGAGGCTTCTTAATTATTGTCTGTGAGCATAAACTTTCAATCAGATATTATGCTGCTCTTGAAATTCAACTACTTTATTCACCTCCTATGAGTGTTCTCCCAATAGGAGGTACATTTTCTGCTGCTAAAACAAATCTTATCTGGTGTAAATATTAACGTAGTATGATTCTGAATCTACCTCTGTTTAGCATTATCTACAATAATATGGAAAGATTGTGCTGAGAAGTACATGACTTAATCTGGCTGTTATTTTAATTGTATAAATATTATGCATGATTGTATGAATATAAATTTTTATTTGTATTTGTATTTTTGTTTTTATTTTTTATTTACATGTTCAAATAAACAAACAAAACAATAAAGAACATGTTTGGGTTAAATGTCACTGCCAGTCACACTAGTACTTTGTTCTACTTTTATATGCAAAGAATCATATGTCTCTCAGTACTGTCTAAAAAGCATGCCAATATCAAATTAAATCAAAACTCTTGATAAATGTTATTGACATTAGTCTCATCAATATAGTGGATGACATTTTGTATTTGGTAAAACCTATTATAAAGCCAACAAATGAATATTAATGCATTTAACTGGAATTTTCTAAGAAAATATATTTGCTTCCTATCTTTCCTCACTGGCTACTGCTTAAAGGAGGAAAAGATCTACAAGATTAAACCAATACGAAAATTCTGTCTCATAGTACTGCTGCCAAAATATGTGCAAAATAAGCATGAATCACAACTGTTCTCGTACCAAGATGTGACCACAGAAGCAAACTCTTTCCATGCAGCCGTGCATCATCATCTTCAAGCCCGAGTGGACCCATACCTCACCATACACGGCAATACAAAACAAGCCTCATCTCGGCCAATCCAAAAGGGCTTCTTTAGCATCCTGCCGAGTTGTGGACAGATGTTAATGCATGACAACTTGGAAGCACACACAGGGCAACCAGCGCAATCTATCTTCAACTTGTGGAGGGTCCTGTAAGAGATGTGCAACAGTGCACAGTGTCACAAACCTCCACTGGAGTTTGGAGCCGAGCCCCTCAGAGCCAGATGTTGCATGAAATGATGGGGTGAAGCCAGGGGGGGGGAGTTGTGCATCATTTGAGACACTGTGATGTGGTCAATGTGAGGAACACAGCACATGGATGTATTAAGTCCTGTGTCTGTTTTTCCAAGATTTGCAGTAATGGCTTTAAGGCACAACGGCAGAAATTGAAACCAAGAGATATCTGTCAGACTTCAATTTTTGACCTTTTTAATTTTCTACTTTGAAATACAGTTTCTCAAGCTAAATAAAAAATTAGATAACAAATTAGACCAAGATGTCAGTATCCTGGAGATTACTCAAGTCATTGCACCAATGCTATGATGGATTATTTGCGTACATGTGTGCAGCTGTTCTTACTGGCAAATCTTGAAGGTTATTGTGTAAAACTTACAACATCAATACTGGAAGAACAAAAACACAACAGACAAATCTAATTTTGAAATTCCAGCAAAGGTTCACAAGAATACACCCTTGCTCAAGGGATGTCATCGAAAAGATACATGCCCACCATGGAAGTAAACGCAGCAGTATTTACCATTCACTTATTTGAGTGTGCATGTTAAATCAGTCATATAAACCCTTTATTGGCAGCAAAAAAGGTTGTTGTCTCACAGATTCATTATTTTACTGTTGGATCTCAGTTCTACTAAAGTACCGTATGTTGGCTGCTGTGTTGTTTACCATTAGCATATGGGACAAGAACACTGAGAAGCTTTAGCTTTACATATTTTTTGCATAGCTCTCAAGGTGACCTAATATGCATTTGAGGACTATATGTCACAATGACATTTGAAATAACGATTTAGATTTTGATGTCTTTGATGAGGAAGCACAGGTCCTTAAACATTCTTCTAAGTAAACTCTGAGTCATCCATGTGGTTTTATTCAGCATTCAGTACAAATCCAGCATAACACAGTCTTAAGTTGTAGCCTTTAGCTGATGTAGCCTAAATGCTTGTATATAGCACAGCAGAACATTGAGCCACTTGCTAATGTTCTCACTGGCAGCAAACAGGTAGTCAGTGATTTCTTATTTGCCAAAATCCCAGTGTTGTTGCAAATATGCCTTATTTTAAAGGTAATGCTTCAACGTCATTTTAAAATGTATTGTGGTCTCCTTAACTTTTGTAGCCGAAAGCAAACAAGGCTTGTGTACAAGTGTCTATAGGTTGTGGTTTTACAGTATGAAACTTTGGGTAAGTTTCCCAAAACACATTTTACATTTTAAAACTGTATTTTAAAACATGACGTCTCTTTGCAACAGAGTGCACATTTTCTGGTGTTACTTCCCCTTTTATTCAGTCAACAAGAGAACTCAGCTGTGTATTTATTAAATTACAAACAATGGCGGACCAGGTTAAAAAATAGCTAGCAGGTTAGGTTTATGCTTAGATACCACTCTCAATCACTGGTTTGGTTGTGCACGAAACGCCATAACTACAAAAACTCACTCCCTCAAGTATGAAGTAACTCATGTATAAAACCCACGAGTAATTACACATGACCCAAAGCAAAGACTGTTTTGAGTGTGTTTGAGAACACCCTCCACCCATTAGACCCACTATCTAACAGACAAGGCGTACTTTCAATAAACAATTTAGAAAATGATTAACGGATATGTGATACCTCTTAGTGGTTCCAAGCAGAGATTTGAGGGGATTATGTGTGAAGGAGACTTCAGTGCAAGGGGTTTATCTCCTGTATCATCTCATAGGGTCCTTCTCATAACTGCGAGGGTCTTGAATTGGCCACATGTGTTTTCCTAAACGATAATCCTGTCACTGATGACTGCAGAGGGGTAAAGAACATTAGATGAATTAGGACAGGGACATTGTCAGAATTAGAGAACTGTCCAAACAAATGAGGAAAAATGTCAGGTTTTAAAACTGTCATTTCGATATTGGAAAATAAAACATATTCCCAATTCATTTCTACAGAAATAAGTAAGTAAAGTTAAAACATTGGAACTGCCCATACTGACTGGCTGTAGTATGTCATAAGCCCCACCCTCATAATGTTAGGCTTGAAACTGTGAAATATCCTAGTAATCTTTTAAGTAAAGAGTTATGTTCTGTTGGAATTCTACAATAGTTTTCCCAGGAACTTGCATGTGGATCATCATGTGAACAGCTATGGTAGCCCTGCAGGGGATTCGATTTGACAAACTTTGAAACAAAATGCATTTAGTTTACAGCATGTCTTAAAACGTCATGAAAGATGGTCAGTTATTCACAGCAGTGCTCAGTTTGTCCACATTAGACAGTTGTATGAACAGGAACAAGAAATAATTAAGATGTGCTCTTTTCGGGTTAACAACATTTTAAAATGTACCTTTAGTATTCACTATTCTTTAGGGTGGAGAGACAAAACAGAGGTTAGTAACTATAGCTGTTAATCTTTTGTCCTTCACTCTCCAGAATTATAATTTTTAGACATTATTTATTGCAGTGGTTGAAACCTTAGTCCAAATGTCCTGGAGGGCATGTCTACTGAGGACATATACTGGACACGCTTCTTGTCCTGATATAGATATTACATTTATTGTAATTCTGTTGGGGATATTCAAATCATTGGCTGCTTAGTTCAGACTCAATTTTGATGAATGGCCCAGATATTTTAAACTAAAGGTTTAAACATTTTGGAGTATGGTTTCAAAGAGGAGGTCACAAACTTGTTTTCTTAAGAATTTTTATGAAGCATATTCTTAGGGCTTTGTGTATATCCATTTCAGATTCATGCAAAGCACTGTTAATTTTGGATTTGTTTCTTGGATGGTTCTGGCAGTGTTCAGTCGAGTCAGGTTGGCCCACAGTTCCCCTGTGCTTCCCCACACCAAAGCTGCTTCTGCTCATGCTAACAAAGAACAATGAAAGGTAATTTAATTTGAATAGGACAAACTCTACTCACCAATGATGTTCTGTTGTCTTTGAATCTATGAGTTGGTCATCCAAGTCTTTTTTGGGCCTATTGTTGTGTTGACTGGCTTTTATATCAGACACCTTGCATGTAAAATCTGCACATGTTTTTGGCAAAATATTCTAAGCAGTCATAAAACTATTATAAATCTGGTATTCATGTCATTTTGTTTATTGCTTAGCTTGAATTATTATTCTAAACTGAAAGAAACTTTTATACTTGTGAAGCAGTTGTTAAAAAGTTATTTATCACGACACATGGGTGTTATGGTTGTCCCGAGCGCAATGTATCACAGATGTTCAGCAAAGAATGCATCTTTCAGCATCTTTCAGTGTTTATTTTGCCCTCAGTCTTGCCCTATATGACAAATGGCTGATCAATTGATCATGGAGACACGTTCAGGACCAAAACATCTCATAAACATTTGGTTCTTGTTATTTCTATGGGAGCCCTGTGGCAGACTGAATTGGCCATGTATCCTCTTGACTAAAGCCATATTTTGTCAGAGCATGCAGATACCACTAACAGGCAATCCCTAGAACCACCCATAACAAACAGCCAGGAGCTCCACTGTTGGGCGCTAAAATAACGAGCCTGAGCAGTAAAATTTATTTTCAGAAAGTAACAAAAATGCACACATAGCTTTGATGGTGTCACCCATATACCAGATCCCCAGCATGTGCTTCACAAAGCATTGGCTTTCAAGGAAAAGGTTTTATTCTGGTAGCACACTGATTGGAGAGCAAGCCAACACGGTCACACCCAAACTGGGAACAAAGCACTCCTTTGCAGCTCAAAAGCTATTTGATATTGTTACCAGATTCCTGCTCAGCTTTTGGGCCCAAACTTCCAGTTTGCATCTGAACTCAATGAGATCACGCAGAGAGGTATATACACAACACCAAAGGATAATGAAAAAGCAACTAGGAATAGAGGGAATCATGTTATCTAATGACCTCAGCTGGCTTTACAATCATCAGTTGAGTTTTCTTTCTATTTTCAAGAGAAAAAAGGGAAATTAAACAAGTATGGAGACGGGCACAAGAGCGGAAACCCCAACACATTTGGAAGCAATTGTAGCCTCCAGCATCTGAAAGTGCTTGGTTGTGATCCCACTGTGGATTCCTGATGAATCTTAGAAGATCTGTGAACTGGGTCCATTTTGCAAAGATTAGTTTTTAAATGTTTTCATATATAGCTACTCATCTTTGAACAGTAGATGCAATTTTGAAGCTATTGTTGACTTGATCTAGATCTTCCTACATTGTGTAACTTGCTTTAAGTGAACACAAATGTTTGATATTAACAGCTTGTTTGTACATTACTTTCCACTTTTTGATTATGTTGCAAATATGTTCAAATATGCATAGAAAAGATGTCTGCCCATTACAGGGCCGGCCCTGGCCAATTTGCTGCCCTAGGCAAGATTTCACCTGGTGCCCCTGGAATTTGTAAACTGATGCTGAATCGCTGGGCGGTGCTGAAGTGGAGGGAAGAGGTGTGCTTGATGCGGAATCGCTGGGCGGTGCTGAGATGGAGATGTCTGCAACAGGTGGCCCAGGATTTGCAGGGACGGGGTTCAGATATTTCAAAAGTGCATCTGAAGAGAGAAGAGGAGGATTATATGTGAGAAGAGGAGGATTATATGTTACATTTTATTATTAAAAAGCTGATGATAGTGAAACTATAAAAATATGGCAGCACCTAAACCACATTATAGCTTAAACACACAAACAGCAAGAATAATTACATCTGGTATTCATGCACAAAACTCTATTCATTGAGCACTTCTCTAGCATACAGTAGTTACATTTTCAAAATTAATTTTGAAAGTGTTTGTTTTCCAGTATATCTGGCATGGCAGCAATGTCCTACTAACTACACTTTATGATGTTATAACCATGAAACAGAGGAGAAACGTAAATCTTTATTTAAATTGAATTTTAAAGTTGCTAAATCCATATATATAATACATATATATATATATAAACATTTTATGTAGGACTCAGTCATTTTAAATAAAGATTTACGTTTATATAGCAACATTTTATGCAGAACTCATTTTAAACAAAGATTTATATGTCCCTCTGCCTGTGTACTCGTTGTGTTTTCTGGATCATCCTTCATTAAAGCCTGCGTTTGGATCACCACTGTCTGTCTCTACCGTGCAGTTCATGACACTATGTCATAAGCTAATTCAAATTAGCGATAGCGAACGTTACAGGCATCGTTGAACTAACTTTATGCAACATAGATAAACTGACCATCATTACCTACCTCTGTCTTTTTCGCGTTTTTCTTCCTCTTCTCTTCTTTTTTTTCTTCCCTGGGCACCAGATGGCTTCGGTCTTTTTGACATAATGACAACTTATCAGTGTCAGTGAATTCGGCCATCTGTCAGTGACAATCACACACAGGTAACGGATATTTTTTTTTTTTCAGCAGGGCGGGGGCGGGGGAGATTGATGCGTCACTCAGTCGGACGGGTGGATCGGGATTCAGGAATTTGGGCGCTCGGGCGCCCCAAGTGGCGGAGCCCTTAGCATTTGCCTATTCCGCCTATGCCCAGGGCCGGCCCTGGCCCATTAACTTCTGTCAGTGCGAGGGAGTCAACTAATTCCTCCCACAGTTCTGTTTTGAGGTACTTAACCATGATTCCGTCGCTTACATAGCACACTATGCACCACAGTAAAACCACTTGAGCTGCGTTGTGATGTGTTTATGTATGAACATTCATGTTAAAGTCAGAAGAAAGTCCAGATGTGATTTTGATCATATCCTCCAGAGGCCATACATTGTCTGTGAATCAAGAAAGCAGGAGAAAAGACTGTAATATAGTCACAATTGCGCATCTAATTATAATTTAAGATCTTCCCTTAAATCTCAGTTGAAATGTGTGACTGCTCTTGTACATTGAAAACGGTCAAAAGTTATTCTGCAAAAGTTTCACCAAGGATTGCATTAAATCCAGCTGGACATTAAAACATAAGCCAGAAGTAAAAGTTTTGACTTTAATGCGTGTAGTTCTCTAATGCGGAGCTTTATTTCTCCTGAGCTTTCAGAAAAGCCATCCAGGTGCTCGGTGCAGGTCTATCTATCAAAGCAGACCGCATCCATCTGCAGCCAGGAGATAGAACTGACACTTTTCATATCAAAAGTCACTTGAGGACTCCCACTCAATAGAGCTGACTTTGAGCGATGTAGAATTTACCACCCACCAGTTCCCCACGCACACGGATCCTGTCAGGCCCAAAGCCAGTTTGGATTTTCACCTGGCAATTTAAGGATAAAAAAAGAAGAATTAGCTTCCAAGTTAAGAGTCCAGGGTTGAAATGGAATTTTTTTTATCCTATTTCCTTTTCCCCATATCACATCCGGCTGTCAAATACCGTATTATGCAAAGCCTCTCTAGGATGTGCACATGGAGGATAGATCAGCAGTTTTTTTTTTTTTAAGTTGCTGGGATTGAAAGTTGTTATATACAGGTCTGACTTTGAGCAAGGTGTGGGCGATTTCACTTCTCTCCCAGTGGTCTTGTTTTCTTCACCACAGAATGAAACTAAATAAAGCAAGAGGAAGGACGGCAGACAGAAAATCTGTTTTCTGCTCTAAAGAACATTGATTACTTTGTTACAGTTAACAAAACTTGTTTTAGTGAACTTGTTTTAAACGTATGCCGTCTAATGCATTTACTGGCAATTTTAGAAATAATTGATTATAGAGAGAAATTTTTGAACTTGCTCATGCAAGATGGGAACTGGTCTTAACTGCTTTACCTCTATGTTGATGCAAGTTTTGCTGAGCATATAGATTCTTAATACTACATCAACTCTTGCATACGTTTTTTTGGATGCATCATTGTTTGATTTGAGCAGGTTAATCAGACTGCTCACTGCTTCACTAGCAGGGACCAAGCCTCAAAAATGTTAGTTAAAATGTTCAATGAACTGAAGTTTGATTGGGTGGTATCTTGACTCTGCAGAAGATGGCCTAGAGGAGACTCTTGTGTGGAAGGTACATATCTGCTGATCTTTACCCAGCTAAGTATGAACATAGTGTAGCATTTGCAGAAAAAAAAAGAGAATGGGTAAAAAGAAATAAAACAGCAGAATGGGAGGGTAGGGAAAGGAGAGCAGAGAACACAGTCGTTTCTAATGTTTGGTTTGGATGAAGCTTGTTGCCTTTAATCTGCCACATCACTTTTATTAATACATCTACAGTGTGTAAAATCATCGGTCCTTGTCATCAAATATTTCACACTGGTTAACAAAAAAGAAAGGGTAGTCATTTAAAATAACACTCAACTGTGGTTGAAATCACAGCCCTGCAGCACATGCTGAATCAATCTGTCAAATGTAAGAACCCTGCCATTGAAGATGGAAGGGCTTTCCGACAATCAAGCGACACCTTACCTTACAAAGAAGCAGCCACCCACTCGCGGTCACAGAGCTTGCCTGTTTTCTACGTCAAGTTCCAATAGAGACATGCTTCCTCCACTTGAACCTCGTAACACGGTGCAGTTGGTTTTGATCAGGGCCAATGTCAACTGTGATAGCAAGGCTGCAAAAATATTTCCCCTCTTCGGGCGATTGGGTTACCATAGGTCTATGCAGAGCGGGCTGTTGTCTGTGTGAGCTGAGTAAGCTCCAGGAGGATGCTGGGAGGCCTGAAATGTTTTACAAGCCTGTCTCATGAGGACAATGTACAGACAATGGAAATCTGTATCTGAACCTGCGAATGATTCCCATCGCTAAGACACTTTAGAAGTTCATAAAGGTGCTTATAGTGGAATTTTACAAATACTTATGACCCATCCCATGACCCTTATGTACCAAAAGCCAGTGTCTGTCTGCAACCCCTGTGAACTGCCAGGTATCATACAGCTCCAGTTTTAGAAAATGGAATTGCACACTTTGCCATCTGGTCTTTGACCCGAAGGATATCACTTAAGCAGTCCTCAAAGCCAATCCAGACAGACGGGATCATGGAGTTGTTTTGTTAGTTTTAATGCTACAAAGGCACAAAGTCAAACAACTTCAAAATAGTTTATTGCTTCGGGGTGAGGCAAAAAGGTACTGCTGTTGACCCTGAAGAACACAATAGTCAAACTCTAAAGTGGTTCTATATACCATTGTTTAACCAGACTCTTGACCTCTGTAGACTTTACGTTATCCCTGCTGCCTGGAAATAGATAGAAATATACTTTATTGTCCCAGTGCAAAATTTGTTTACACAAACTGTCACAGTTCACACATTCAGCACACAAAAAAAGACATCTGGCAGTGCTGAAGTTATTTTTAAAAAGTAATTAGTTATAGTTACTAGTTAACTCTCTCAAATAGTAACTGTGTTAGTAACTCATAGTTACTAACAAATAGTAACTTGCATCATTATAAAAGTAACTAATTACCAAGGAAAGTAACTCATAAAAAATTTAAAAAATCCAATATTTTGTTAAATCAATGTAAAAAAAAAATACATCAAAGTGAGAGGAGTGCGTCCAAAAGAGGAGCACATCAGTTAGGTGACCCTACTCTGTGATCAAGGCAACTCCATTCAGCTGCGAGTGTCACTACACAACGGGGGCACTCGAGGGTGGAGTGGAAGTGGGGAGTGGGGCGAGCAGTGGCTTTGGACACATAAATTACATTCAACAAGGTGACAATGCTTTCCAGTGATAAACATGTCATTTTCTGATGAGAAAGAATGCAAAGGTAACACAATTTTAACAGCATATCTTTTCAACTTTAGACTAAGTAGGGCTCATTTGGTCTTTCGTATATAGACAACTGCAATGCGTTAAGCTCAAGAATAAAATTATATTAAACTGCTAATTACGAAAGAAAATGGTGCAGGTTTCTGTATTTAGCTGGAGTAAACCATGAAAGAATCCCCTTGTACAGTTTGTTGTAGCAGTTTACGGCCCTGACCCTCACAGTATTTTTATTAATATCTTATGTTGGTAGCACTCCTGCCTCACAGCAAAAAGGTCCTGGGTTCAATTCCCATTCCAGGGCAGGGCCTTTCTGTGTGGAGTTTGCATGTTCTCCTCGTGACTGCGTAGGTTTTCTCCGGCTACTCCAATTTCTCCTACTACTACAATACAATAGTCCTTCCAGACACACACATGGGGCCAAGACTCCCTTGCAAAAGAAATTTCTTATCTCAGTAGGACTTTCCTGGATTAATAAATAAATAAAAAATCATATCTAATTAATGGTTACACAATTTTTCAAAGTTCACCTGAAAGAATATTAGTAAAGAAAAAGAACTTGAGTGGTACTATATAACATACATAACTATTTAACTTTACACAGGCTTCTTCAGGGGTTACCTGTACTAAAAGAGACCATCACCTACTGTATTACGTGGTGGTTTAAAAAATCTCAACCTCACTGCAGGTGTTTTGTTTTCATTTTAATACTAGTAAAATGTTTTATGGAAAGCTGTTTTTCTTTTGAACATTCTCTTGTGTAGTTAAACTATCATTTCCTAAAGCTGCATGGATTCAGACAGTCCTGCTTGTTGGATTTTAATACTCCAGGCTTCTGCGGAGCTGCATAGTGATACACATTTTAAACACTGACTGTCTGCTGGTCATAAAGCTGCAGGTGCATCAGCCAAGGCCATACACCAGACGGACTAAATTCTGCGGTGGTTCATAGCAACAGCTTGTTTTTTAATCAGGCCTTGTGCAAAAACAATCAGTCATGTTTATCCCATTACAACAAATCATCTACCTGGGCACCAAGCAACCATATGGACGTACTAATAATGGAATTTGTGCTTCGTCTTGCTGCTGGGATTTATAGCTTTTATTAAAACGTCAGGTTCACTTTGACATCCTTTGGCTGGATATAAGTTGTGTTTATCCACAGAATTCAAGATGGTCTTTAAAAACAGCACAACACTTAGAGCAAACCTCACCGTGACCCAGAGACAAGTGGGAATTGGAAGGGCTTCACCCGTTCACGTCGGCAGCTCCAGTCCCAATGACAAGGCCACAGTGCCACACAGGTTGAAAGAGGCCACGGCGACCCCTCCACAGAGCATCTGAAAAATATTATGATTCCATTCAAAAGCTCTAACTCATTTTGACAGGAGCGCTCTAGCCAACAAGAAAGCATTGTCTGCCTTCTACAAAGCGATGGCCACCCTGATACCAACCAGATTTCAAAGATAGCAATGTTATGTTAATAACTGGAATGCCAAAAGATTGAGTCATTTGTAAATGTGACTTGTTAGTATTTTACAACTGCACCTGGACACAATATAAAACCTCACTGTGTCACCGTTACCCAGTCGTTTCCATTCGTCATTAATGGTCGGCCATTAATTTGGTCAGCTACAATTCACTCGGCATCAACAACCGATTGAACATGTGTCCGAGGTTGTAAACAGGTTGTCGTCGGTCATACAGAGCTTTACTCCAATTTGATGTGAGGCAGCGCAGAGATCCAGAGCGTATTATTTTCAAATTGGACACAGTTTTGGCGCAATGGTCACGAGAAGCAAGTATGTATTTGGATATTTTGATTTAAGTACAGTAGCAGTACTTTATACCCCTGGTTCTCACAGCAACATGAAAGAAGAGCGTAAATGTGCATGCTGTTAAAGGCAGGGGACATAAAACATAATTCCTGTTTTGTGATTTTAGCATATCACTATTGCAGCGTATAAAACAATGGGGTGCATAAGGAATAGAAAGACTAATGCTTTTCCTCATACACCTGCGTTTGATATATCTTGCATTCTAACTTGCTGACATGATTGTCCAGTCAAAAACAAAAATATGTATTTATAAACATTTATTAACTGCATAGTGTGTTGCACTTATAAAATTGTTCATATTTTGTCACGCATTTTTAGTTCACAACCATTTGATATAACATTTAATGCACTGAAAATGTAAGATCAATGTCATTAGGGTCAAAATTAAAATAGCATATGGCATGTAAAAAGAAATTAAGGATAAAGGATAAGAGATAACAAATATAAATCACATACACATACATGTCTTATCAATCAATAAACTCATTTAAAAACAAGCATTTTGTTTAACAATAATACTACTATTGTAAATATTATTATCAAGTCAATATAACAATTTATCCTTGCATTTATACAGTCTGAAAAAAGTAAAAATGCTGCTGTTTTAAATCACATCAGAAAAAAAAATATTCATTGTTCTTTCTACACAAATCATTTGTTTATGAAACAACTGGATTATGTAGTAATGTAATGTAATTATGTAATTTATCTAAGCAGTACAGTTCAGGTTGGTACAGCACGGTTTGGTTTGGGTAACCCCTGAAAAGGATTGTGTTTCACGGCTGGAAAACATGAATAGTAGTCATCATCAGAAAAGTGGCATTCTTATTGTCCCTCTATAAGAGTAAAATAAATCTGGTTCAAAGTTATTTATGTATCTAAAGATGCAGTGCCATCATCTAAAGTAAATCCTCATGTTTGATGACAGAGACTGGAGGTATGGCTGTATACTGCTGCAGTAAACTAATAATAATAATTACAATGCTGTCTCCATCTCAAACTGGAAACAACATTTAATCAAAAAAGTACACCACTATTATGCATTTTCTTTTCATTTTGCCATGGCAAGACAAGACAATGTGACAGATGATGTTGTTTGTGTTTTTCCTATCAATTAGAAATTTTGTGGATTCTCTGTTGCCCAATCAACACACTATTAAGACTGTTATTAATCATTTCACTGTCTTGGAAAGTGTGCTACGCTAAGCTACACTTTGTACCCTTGGAAAGCTAAACGTGCCATACAGACCCGTAACATACCCACTGGAAACATGGCTTCTGTTGCAGAGTGATGTCAATAATAAGCTACCACCCATGAACCGCCAGAGCACTGTAGTCTGTCAAAACCAAAGCCAAACAACCCTCAAGCACCAAGAACATCCAAAACCCAAATACTTGCTCTACACTTAGATTACATTCATCTTGTAGAGCGTGTAATCCTCCAATGCTCGCCAAGTACCAAGATACTTCCAACGCCAAACTTCTCTGCGGGAATTCACTGCAATTGACACAAGTGTGGAAATCTGTATTTTATCATATCCAGCCATGAGAAAACAACTTTCACTTCATGTTTGTGCATTTACTGATTTTATTTAAGTCCAAATAGAGTTGTCTCCCAGCACGCCGTTCTGTAATATGTCACAAATTGACTAAATCTAATCATGCAGTCATGCAGCCTGCTGTCATTGTGGAGGAACTGACACAAAGCGGGATGTTGAGCAGAGCGATAGCCAGTCATTGTGTAAAACGTGCCAGAGCAGCGTGGTGACCTCCAGTGCTGCAGCCACGTCGGACAGAGCCCCTCCTGATAAAGCCCAGTCCTGGTGGGCAGTGTTGGGTTACAGTCGGTTCTGCAGCGTATCGTGTTTGCTGACTGTATAAATGTAGTAATTGAAATGTAAAGCAGGCTTCCCGTGGTACAATATTTACACTAAACGCCGCACATATGGTACGAGTTGCCAGGCAGCTGCTATCAATCGTGTGAGCGAAGCGTAAAAAACACTTTGAAAATGAATTTTAAATAAAGAGAGGGATGAATAGTTTGAAGAGAAAGAAAAGTAAGTTAATTTTGTGTTGCCACTGGAGAACTTACTTCAGACTCTGGCATTTGACTAAGTTTAGGTAATTAGAGTGTTTTGGATAGGAGGAAGAGAATGGCGAAATACACAAAATCTACTTTTATTGTTAGATTTTGTTTACAAGAATCCCTGACATCATTTCTTTAACCAGGAGGACAGGTGTGCTTAAACTAGTTGTACTAATGATCCTGACCCCTCTGTCCTATTGACAGTTTCACCCGTGGCCTCTATAGACTTTAATGTAAAGGGATGTCTGGTGTATTGCAGATAGAGCTCCCACAATATATTGCTTACTCTTAGATTGCATACCCTAGACCTTTTTCTGTTACAGCCTCTTTCTGTCGTGTAAAATGCAAAGAAACTGTGAATCTTTATGACCAACCTTCAAGCCCATTAGTCAGAATGGATCATGTGATATAATTACTGTGGGTTACAAAAAAACATTGCAGGCATGAAGGCCATAATGTGCCTGTTCTAAGGACTGCATAGGACATAATCCAGGAAACCATCAGCTTTTTAGGTTAATGTACCAATGAGCAATGGCAACAGTGCTTGACATCAACATCCAACAGTTATGGTTAAAGTTTATATTTTTGCAGTTTCACATTTTTATTTGAACACATGCTGTTGTATGTGAACAAATGGGGCAAGTGCCAAGAGTTTGCTTTAGGAATTTATGGACAAAATCCATTTAGTTAATAGATTTCAAAACCCCAAATGTTCAAAAAAGCAAAACAAATGTGGCTCTACAGTAATAGGAGGTAATGGAACAGCTGTTGATGTCTATTTTTTAGGACCAGGAAATGCAGAAAAGTGTTATTTTACTATTAATGACTTTGAAACAGAGTTTTGACTGATGTCTTCCATTTCACTGGATACTGCATCATTTTACACATTGAACCTTCAAACACAGTTGCAATTTTATACTAATATATCTTCCTTAGAACAATTTCCTTTTTCCTGTAAGCAGGGTTGGACGTTTCTTGGTGTGAGAACACTCTGTTACTCTCTATCTCTTGTTAGACCTTCCAGAAATGTTATAATTCACTCTTTAGTGTGAATCTCCCTGCAGTGATCCAGCAGAATCAGGTATTTAACATTGATCAGCCCAGTGGCACTGCGGCCTCACAGTAAGGAGGTTGGCAACGGCCTTTAGAGTTTGCAGGCGTCTTTGTGCTACCATGGGTTCTCTGTGGGCCATCCAGCTTCCTCACATTTTCCACAGACATGCATGCATAGGTGAACTGGATAATGTATTTTTTTGAATTGGTTAATGCCTGATTAACTGGTGTTTTTAATCAGGACAACATTACTAATGCTGAAAGCAGCTGGGATAGGCTCCCGTTCTTTGTGATCCATGTGATCCAAAAATGACTTATTCATTTAAATCACACTTGTCGAGTTCTTTAGCCTTTGTCTTGACTTACTTCATCCCAGGGGGGTTATATGAGACTGACCACACTCATAAAATGAAGGATTTCCACAGTGAGGGGGTCTGACTATTCATTTGTGGGGGACTCTGCTGGGTAACCCAACATAGATTTTTGAACATGTTTGTCATTTTCCCCACAGTTTCTCATTGATGTCTTTAGTCTCTCAGCTGCAGGCAGATGTGACTCAGTAAAGAATAACTGGAAATATACAGCTGATCAGGAACACATGACTGGGGATTAATCATTTGAAAGGTGTGGGGCGAGCATGTTGCCAGCTCATGTTTGCTTTGCTCTAGTCCAGGTGTCATGCCACGTGTGCACTCTACATTATTCACATTATGCAAATGAACCCGGAAAATAGTTTGGATGAAATGACACACTTTAAGCTGTTTTTTCTTACACCACTATGTCATATAAATGTCTATACAAGACTCAGGTTTTTTATTTTCTTAATTTAGTTGTTTTAAGAAAATATGAGCAATGCAGTAGAAGTTGTGCACAGTATGTGCTGTCTAGAAAAGCACACATTCACTCATTTGATTTCTGTCTTAATGTCCAACCTCGTTACATATAGCAGAGAACAACGGAATGCTGGATCATTGCATGGGAAAACCAGGTGGACGTCTTTCAACAAAAATCAGTCACAACTTGGGTTTGGTCATAAGACTCAACCTCCGTCTTGGTCTCAGGCTTCCATCTGCTACAGACATTCCTCCACGCAGTTACAGATGTTTTGGCTAAATAAGCAGTAGCTACACACAGGCATGACATCAGTCTTTAATTTGATTCCCCTGGAAAATTTTCAAGGATCCACTTCCTGCATTTTACCAATCAGTTTAAATGACGTAATGGCCTGAGAAGACACGTTTGCTATTCACCTTATTGCAAATTTGACTTATGTTAGGGATACAAATACTAAGCAGTGCCCAATTACAAAAGAAGGAGCGCCTCAATTGTTCCTCATCAAATGCCTCCAGGTCAAAACCTAAACACAGAACCTTGTGTAAGACAACCTGATTTCCAATGCAAGGTTTCATGTCCGTACATCAGCTCACTTCCGTTGGTTGATGGTACAGCAGGAGGCCTAGGAAGTGCACAAGAGTATATTCGTGAGAAGAGGTGCTTTGAGCTTTTCATGCCGTCCTTGACTTAATCAAGCAGCAGACCTATGCGCTGGGACTTGTACACAAAAACAGTTGTTGCTGACCCGTGTTGTATTTTGTGGGCACAGAGATGAGCCTTAATTGCAGAGTTTGGAATGCTGTCAATCCCACAGAATAGCTCTCTAAGCCACATTAGGAGTATTACCGAATGCCCCAGAGACAATTTCAATAGAACTTACTGGAGATATAGGAAGCATTTGTCCGACTGTGAAAAGTCACATATATTGCAGCTGTGTAAATGTCTGTTGCATTTATTCAATGCTGTTAGTTTAATCAAAGCACAATAACGCCTGTCTCTAATTTCTTCACCAAATTAATGAAGGGTGTAAAATCTGGGCCTGGACCAAGTTGAACTGGTTGCATGGCATGAGAACGCCACAGATTTTTAATTCTAATAGGACAGTAGACATAAATCAATGTGAAAACGTGGTTAGGCCTTGAGTTAAAAGCAGGAATGAACAAAGTAAATATGTCCAAACAATTATGTGCATAAAATAACAAGATTCTGGAAGCCATCAGACATTCTGCACTGATGCTTTCCACATTCGTTTGTAGAATAGGATGCTGTACTCCAGACTGAAGTGTGTAGCCTTTTTCACACATCCTCAGGAGCATGTCTAGAGAATAATCTACAGACTTTCTCCCATGTGTTTATACTTGCACCACAAGTGTGTAGGGTGTCGAGTTCATACATGTCAGAAGGTCGTCTGGGTTGTAAACCAAATGGCATGGGGTGGATATAATGTGTGGGAGTAAGGTATATTGCATAACTACCACGGCCAAAATCTCAATGTTTATGACACAAAGCAGTAATTACACATTTCACTGTATCTGCAACACATCAATTAGTGGAAAGTAATGTAGAAATAAGCTGCAGAGAGTACGCGGCTACTACACTCCGCTTACAGCACCAGTCACACAACATAAGCCTTACAAAGATGCACATCAACAACACATCCATTTATAGTGCTCTTCTGAGAGACTGGGTTCATAGGCTGGAGGTTATATTAGGTCTCCAGCAGAGAAAATTGACTAGGTTGTATTCAGTAGTTTCCAGATAAAGTATAGTGTTTATATGAAAGTGGTTTATGATGACACTTAGGCCACAACCTATTGAGTCAAGGCCTTCAAAGAGTAGGCCTCTTGTCTCCCTTTGATCGGAGATCTTTTTCATGAATCTTAAAGGCTAACTTGAGTGATAGTCTGTACATAACTCATTTCAGCATTAGCCCTGCAATATGCAGCATAATGGATCAAATCAAAACTGTAAGTGAATAATTTTAGACTGTGCTACTTTTGACAGCAATTATTGTCAACTTCAGTATATCGAAAAACTAAATTACCTGGGTAAAATAATTTTTTGCCATTAGCTATATGGGAAAGTAACGCTACTGATGTTGAAGGTGCATTATGGAAGTTTCAATGGTTTAAATTACATTTTTCTATTACATACATGCATCAGGAACACCCTGAAGTTGCCACTATAAGTAAACTAAGCAACGCAAGCAATGTTGAAAATAAATTCTGCAAACACAGGGAAGAGACAGGCCTCCAGCGAACTCAAAACTGGAGGATTCTCCTTCGGTTGTTGTTCGTTCGTGCTCATACAAGCGTGCACACAGTGAACACGCACAAAATTGGATTCAGTACCGCTATTACCAGAGGTGGCACACTAGCACAAAAACTCTGGATCTTCTGTAATGCACCTTTAAACATAAGATATGCCATGCTTGTTCCAGGAATTGTGACTACAAATAAGTGTTGTTAGTAAAGGAAAATGAAGGTGGTACTTTTGCCATTATCTATAATAAAAAAATAATAATAATAATAATGCATTCAAATTATATCACGCTTTTTTCCAAAGATTCAGAACGCTCTACCACTGAGCCACTGCACCCTAAAATAACTAACATTGCTACTGCAATGACATTTATAGAGCCATTGTACTTATTAAAAAAAAACATAATACATCAATTATCATACAGTAATTTGATCAATCTCACATCAAATAAAATAACCTATTAACACAGGCCCAGAATGACACAGCTTATGTAATAGTGCATCAGTGTTAAGCTCTCCAAACCACATTGTCAAGATTATGTGAGCTCTCCCAATTGGGGCCTACTTAGACATCATGTACAAAGCCAACTGAAAGGATAAGAGCTTTATTCTTTTTCAAAATGTGGCTTTACCTCAAACTGTGCTGTCTGCAGATAAAACTAGCATGATGGATTGTCTCATGACTGCACAAATCCAAAAACCATAAATAAATGCTGCCGTCCTCAGACTGCCTTGTGGAACCCCATGACTCTTGGCACTGGGAAAGATAAAGGGAATAAATTCATTGAGGAGCTCAGCCAACAAATCTACCATGATGCACTGCACCAGCCTCCACTCGCTCATATACTTACATTATCAATGAAACCTCATCTGCTTTTTCTATTTCTGGCAAATGCATATTTCAATTAGAATCCTCACTGAGCAAGGAGAATTTGATCTGTACAATGGGAGATTTACAGAAAACCTCTGTCTGTGGCAGCTTTAAGCCCGTGGAGATGTAACCAACAGATCTGATCATGTAGCATAAAGAGACTAAGGAAAGGATTATTGCATTGTAGGAATTGTTTGTAATTAAATACTGATGGTCAGCATCATCTCTGCTCAATACACTCTGATGTTGTCAGGGTTAATGTGATTGGCAGGTAAACAAGTGTTTTACATTTCCATATGTTATCAATCTTTCTAAGAATTGTGAGTCCAACAGCTTCTTTATTTTTATTTTTTTATCAAATCATATAGAAACATTATTATTTTTTATTTTTTTATTTAACCTTTATTTAAACAGGATAGTCCCACTGAGATTACAAATCTCTTTTGCAAGGGAGTCCTGGCCCCATGTGTGTTTGGGGAGGACTGTTGTACATTACTTTCTATGATCAAATGGAGTGTTTCCAGTCGATCTGATCAATGGATAGCAATAAAATGTTGTGGGGCAGATGATGATATACTTATAGTGGAGTGTATGGGACTTATGGTTGTCAGAATACATAATTTGCTGTAGTGCCACATAAGAGTCCATAAATATCCTGTTGAAAAGTGACTGACGCTAGCGATTAGTATAAAGCGCTGCCTTCACCGCTCTTAGATTATATAGGATCTGCGGTTGTGAACATTAGATCAAACAGGTGTCAAATGGACACGGCCGAGGATCAAATCCTGTCAAGTGTGAGCTGTGAAAAGCTGGCCTGACTGCTCCGAGCGTCCACACTGCATTAACCACTTGATGTTTCCACAATGGCTGATCTAAACTGGGCTTGAGGCTGACACTGAGCCTGAGAGCAGCTGTACAGCTGGAAGTGTTAAAATACTGATGGCTCGACAGGTGTTGGAGTCTGTCTCATGTGAGCAAATGTGTGTGTAGTGAACACAGACACCTGAAGCAGTGCTTTCACAGCAGTAACTGATATGAAAATGTTTTAGCAGGGCAGCATGTCATTCATTTAGAGGACACACAGTCACATACATGTGCAGGCTTTGAAAAGTGATCTTGACTTGAGGAAGTGCAAATGCAAATAATGATGAAACATAACTTAAAAGAGCATGTAAACCAATTAAATTACCTGCAGATATCTTTTGAAGTTAATTTCTGAATTCCTGACCAACTTCTGTTATATCACATCAGTTCTAATCTGATCAAATCAAACTCAATTTTCTCTAATGTAATTTAGCAACAGAAAAGTATTCATTCCATAAAGCCCATAATAATCATAATAATGATTATGCTTTTTGTACCTTGTGTTGTTAAAATTGCTTCCATTGTTTTCCTCACTTGTAAGTCGCTTTGGATAAAAGCGTCTGCTAAATGACTAAATATAAATGTAAATGTAAATAACGTCTGAATTGCGTGTGTGTACGTCGTCTGCTGCTGACCCCCTTCGATCCTTCGACTGTAACCTGACTCCTGAGGCCGCCTGTGTCAGCTGAAGCTGTGAATAATGGGCCGAGCCGGCAACAGTCTCTTGCGGACCATGTGGCAGTCGCCCCAAATATTCAGTCTGATCCACAGGACCTGACCCACTCCCCAGGTCAAAGGTCAACTACGCATGAAATATGTTCAGACCTCGTAAGAAGAAAGGTGTCTGCTCCACAGTTAGCCTCAGAAGTTAAAAACAAAACACTCAGTCGAGTAGTAAGACTAAAAGTACAGTTAAGAAAGTGTATGAACAAATTTCTTTATTACTACATCAGTACGAGCATTTTTGTTACATGTTTTTGTTTTTAATAATGACCAAAGTAATGACCAAAAATTGACTATTTACAACCATAAAAACCTAAATATAGTGTCAGACTTGCCTTTCCTAGCCAAATAATGCAGTGTGATAATGCAAATTATTATAAAGCTATTTAATTTGTAAGTTTATTGAACAGGTTCGTGTTTGAGAAGACTTGCTGCATCTGAAGTGTAAAAATAGCTGTTGGTTGTTCAACAATAACAGTGAAATACTGTTTGTTTTGTGCTTCAAAAGCATTCATCTTAGATGTATAGATCCAAACTGAGGTTTCCGAGTTTAGCGTAGAGTTGAGCATATTTGTGTGAACAGGTCTTTTGAAAATGTCACAGGGCAGTGTTTGTGTTTTGGTGTTGTGAAAACAGCCTGTTAGTAAGTCATGACTATCAATACGATTCTTGGGTCAAAGGTCAACATGCCTGAAACTTATGTGGAGCAAAAACCTTTATTTTCCTATGGGGCAGTGGCTCAGGGGCGCAGTGGCTTAATGTTAGAGTGATCGTCCTATACCCAAAAGGTTGGGGGTTTGATTCCCACTCTCCTACATATCATAGTGTTGTTGTGTCCTTGGGCAAGACACTTAACCCACCTTGCCTCCAGTGGTGTTCCAGCTATAACACTGGTGAATGGAAGCTTAATGTAAAGCGCTTTGAGTGCCTACTAAGTGGAAAAATATAAATTCAAATGCCATTTGTTCATAAAGTCCTTGATGAAGTCCACAGACATGAGTAATGCAGTTTCTTAGATTTCATTGACAAATATACTTATAATATACTGCAATATACAATATACTACATTAAACTAAATATGTTTCCGCAAAACCATGCTAAATGTATGTAAATTTTATAACTTTGTCTTCTATCCACTTCTGGAAAGTGCCTTTTCTGCTATGATCATGACACTTATATTTGTTTCACTGCTAATTCTCCTTTTACTGCATCACAGAACATTATGGTGCTTTGTATGAAGTGGTTAGTTAGGAAAACAAATTCATCAACAGGGGAGAGAAGGAGGATGTGTTCACATTTGAGAGGAAAATCAGGCCAAGGCCTCGGTTTCTGTTTCTGTTGATCAAATCAAAGCCACAGACAAAAGGGGAAGAAACATCTTTTAAAGCATGTTTTATTGGAAGCTGTAAAAAGTAGTTGAGATTAATTCTGCCTCTGGGGACCGGGCTCAAAGATTGAAATAAATCTGAGTAAACAAAACTTTCTATTTAGAAAATACTCACTTACAATAGAATGTGATTTCTTTCACTGTTGCCTCACTTTAATAGCAGCACTGTTTGTTCTTGCTGCCTCCATGCTTCACTTATACAGATTTACTAGTCCTGTTATTCTTTAGTGTGCTGCGAGCTATATATTTGCCATCTTTCAGGAGAGTGACCTCAGATTCCACTGGGGAGTTGGGCTCGACTGGACTGACTCCCGGGATCTTGGACGGAGTATCGGCAAAAAAGAGGTAGTGCCATGATGAAAGCCAGACATGACGTCCCACCTTATCTCTTCTGGGTGTTTCCACTCCAAATATCAGTCTAAAGCCCCAAAAGATAGAAGCAAAACACTGGTCCTACTACTCTCCCTCCCTCCTCCCCTCGCCTTTCCTTCCTCTGACGGGATTCCTAGAGCCCGTTCCAGGATGTGACTCTAATGTGTTGAGCAAAAACATTCCCCCGTGTGATGGCAGGTGACGGTGGCAGACTGTTTTCTCACACCTAAGTAGCAAAGTAGCATTTTTTTTTTTTTTTACTTCTATGCTGTCAAAAATAAATGAGGTGCAATGTTTACTGCCTCTTTCTGCAAACGTCTAAAGTTCAAGCTCAGTTTTCATGCAGCAGCTGGAGAGGTACCAGACAGTAGGTGCTGCTGCCATCTAGTGTCAGCTGGGACCACTGTTGGAACAGCCTCAGTGCAAACCATCACTATAGTGCTATGCATCATGCTATCAACTGGCTTGCCTGTTACCAAATGACTGGAGAGGCCTGGCTATACTTTATTTGAGTTTCACTCCAAAGCTGTTCTACTTGTTCACATCAGCAAAAAAAGAAAACAAAAGCATTTTCTTAAATCTAAACGTGTCATTTTGTAAATACTCATTGACATGTAAATGTCCAAAGAATTTGACATCCATCATTTCCTCTTTGTCTGCTTTTTACATTGGCCAAAAAGTAGCAAAAAGCCACAATTTGCGTTGAACTGTCACATTTTAATAATAAAAAGAATTTTTTTTTTATTTAAAAGCAAAAATCTTCACATCAAATGTCAATGAATGCAGCATCTTCCTTGAAGTCCTCAGTCTGTTTTTGCGACATTGATTCACACTGTTCCCTGTCAAAAGCTACACTCGATGCTGCGTAGCATTACGCTATGGGGAACATTCTTTGTGTGACCGGTTGTGAAGCACGTGTGTCAAACACGCCAAGAATTGGCTTATAATACCTCTGTTGGTGACGCAGCTCATCAGTGGCAGCTGTGTGATTGCGCGCACCTGAACAGAGGGTATAATAACACGTGACGCGGGAGCGTCTTCAGGTTTCTTTGTCTTCAGATCGCATTGTGTGAAGTGTGAGCAAACCTTTCTCTGTGCCAGTACGAATATATATAAAATAATAAATACAAAAGTATCATGGCTGGGTTCAGAAAGAAATGTGTTCCTCCTTGCCAGAGGCACATTGCTGACGATGATCAGCATGAATTTTGTTTTGAGTGTTTGGGGAAGAACACGCGGCCCTCGGACTTTCTGGGAGTGTGAGCACTGTGATCTTTTGCCTGCCAAGATCCTACGTGCCCGGCTCGCTTTCTTTGCAGAGGAGCGAGCCGCCTCCCCACTCGGTCGTGGGTTCGCGTGTTGATCTGGCTGAGGCGCAGGGATCAGATAGTCTTATGCCCTCGCGCTCACCAGATGAGGCAGACACCGGCTCTGTGCTCGGCGGGCGCGCCACGGCGCTTCCGTGAGCACGCCGATGAAGCCTCATCCCTGGCTTCTGGGGCGCCAGCCTCGAGCGCTCTTCCCGCTCTGACACGGCGTTTGAGGAGCCGCTCGAGGTGGTTACAAGAGCAGTGGCGAGGCTGAATATTGAGTGGCCTCAGGAGCAGGGCCCCTAAATACTCTAAACTGGATGACAGGTTTCTGTCAGGTGGCCAGGGGAGGGATCACAGCGGCGGTCTCTCCTTCTTTGGGGACCTCCATGAGGAGCTGGCACGCTCATGGAATAAGCCCTATTCGTCCCGTGTTTTTGTGCCTTCGACGCCGATTTATTCGACTATCGTGGGCGCACAGGTGCGGGCTTATGGGTCGATGCCCCAGGTGGAAGAGACGCTGGGCTATCTCTCCCCGGGACATCGTCCCTCCCTAAGAAAACCTACACTCCCCAACAAGCCATGCCGGTTCACGTCATCACTGGTGGGGAAGGCTTTCCAGGCGCGGGTCAGGCTGGTGCAGCACTGCACACCATGGCGGTTTTGCAGGCATACCAGGCTGAGCTGCTCAAAGATTTGAGCACAGGGGTTCTGTGGACGAGGACGCGCTTTTCTGAGCTACGCGCGTGCCACAGACCTCTCTCCGTGCAACTAAGCAGACGGCCCGCGCTATTGGCCGCTTCCATGTCTGCTTTGGTTGCGACAGAAAGACATCTGTGGCTTAACCTCACGGGCATCAAAGAGAAGGACCGCGCTTCCTCCTGGATGCACCCATCTCGCCTTCCGGTCTTTTTGGCAACGCGTGGACTCCGTCGCCACTAAGTTCCGCGAGGCTAAACGCCACGAGGAGGCGTTTGTGAGGTTCCTTCCTCGCCGTGCTCAGCAGCCGGGACCGCGGCCACCCTGTCCCGGCCAGGTCCAGCCCCTTCCAGAGAAAAGCGGGCTGCCCAGAAGGAGAGTGTGGCGAATCGTGCCCCCCCTCGTAAGGACTGGAGGGCGGATTCTCTCGCTGCTCAAAAGAGAACAGACCTGCGGAATGTTATCTCCGCCAAGAAGCAGAGGCCCTGAAATTGGCGCGCCATGGCGGGGGTGTTCTCCCACCGGGTGGGGCGCAACAAAATCCAAGAGAGTCTAAAGACTCCATGTCGACACCCTCAGGAGTCTGCTGTTTTTTCTCCGCCGTCACTGGCGTTCGGGAGCAGCAGTCTCCAGCGCAATTGTAAGTGTCCGGCCGTCTCCTGCCTTGGCTCAGGACGGCGGATGTCTTACATCCCCCCCAAAAACCGAGGTGACAAAACTACTGCCCCTTTCAGAGAAATTGGCAGCATGGATGCTCCTGCCAAATATCTCCCCGTGGGTAATAAGGACTGTGGCCAAAGGCTACAGACTCCAGTTTGCCAATCGTCCTCCGCGTTTCAACGGCGTGGTCTCCACTTCCGTGAAACCGGAACGAGCCCATGTATTGACACAGGAACTGCAGGTTCTGCTGGACAAAGGGGCCATAGAACGTGTTCCCCCACCAGACAGACAATCCGGGTTTTACAGCCGATATTTTCTAGTTCCGAAAAAAGATGGGGGGCTGCGCCCGATTTTAGACCTTCGCGGGTTAAACCGCTACCTCAAAGCATTAAAATTCAAAATGCTCACAATAAAAATGATTGTGTCCCAGATCCGATTAGGCGACTGGTTTGTCACCATCGATCTAAAGGACGCGTATTTTCACATACAAATCCTGCCACAGCACAGAAAGTTCCTGAGGTTCGCTTTCGGGAGCGAAGCAAAGGCTGATATTAGCTTACCCGAAGCAAAGGCTGATATTAGCTCAGTCTCAGGAGCTAGTGCTTCGACATCGGGACGTCGTCCTAGCTCATCTCGACTCTCTAGGCTTGAGACTCAACGCCGAGAAGAGCGTTCTCGGCCGCCCAAAGGACAACATATCTAGGGGTTGTTTGGGACTCAACCGAGATGCAGGCACATCTGTCTCCTGCACGTGTCGGGTCCATTCTAACTACCCTGAAAGCTATCAGGCTAGGCCAGGAAGTGGCTGTGCACTTCATTCAAAGAATATTGGGTCTCATGGCATCTGCATCCACGGTAATTCCTTTGGGCCTTCTGCACATGAGACCGTTTCAGCTGTGGCTCAGAGCCAGGGGGTTTCATCCAAGGGCCAACCCCCTGAAGCAAATAAGGGTTACGCGCCGAGGGCTTCGTACCCTATCTATGTGGTTCAGACCCCAGTTTCTCACTTTGGGTCCCACCCTAGGTCCATGTTGTCGTCGCATGATGCTAACGACAGATGCATCCTCACGGGCTGGGCGCGGTCTTAGATGGCCGTCCAGCCCAAGGGATATGGAGAGGCCATCTTCTCGCATGGCACATCAATTGCCTCGAGATGAAGGCTGTATTTCTGGCCCTGAAATACTTCCTCCAGCAGCTAAGGGGCTACCATGTCCTAGTACAAGTAGACAGCACAGCGGTGGTCTCTTACATAAATCGTCAGGGCGGACTGCGTTCGTGCCGCTTGAACAAGCTAGCGCAGCAGGTGCTGCTTTGGGCTCAGGACAAGTTCCTGTCCTCAGGGCGATTTATATCCCGGCGCATGAATGTGGGAGCAGATTTATTGTCCAGACAGGCTGTGACACATGGGGAGTGGAAACTCCACCCCGAGGTAGTGAGCCAAATCTGGGAAAGATTTTACGAAGCAGAGGTGGACCTCTTTGCTTCACAGCAGACAGCACAATGTCCCCTCTACTTCTCTCTGACTCCTCCAGCTCCCTGGGTCTGGACGCAATGGCCCATGTGTGGCCCAGACTGCGCCTTTATGCATTTCCCCCGGTGGCTCTGCTCCCGGGAGTCCTGGCGAAGGTCCGTCAATGCGGGTTGCGCCTCTTACTAGTAGCGCCCCGTTGGCCAACCAGAGTGTGGTTCTCAGACCTAATATCTCTCCTCGACGGCTCGCCATGGGCGATTCCGACCAGGAGGGATCTCCTTTCTCAGGCACAGGGGACAGTGTTTCATCCCGGCCCGAGCTCTGGAACCTTTACGCCTGGCCCCTGAGGGGACCACTTAAGAGATGTCGGGCTCCCAGCCCCTGTTGTAGAGACTATTCTGAGCGCTAGGTCTCCTCTACTAGGAGAGCCTATGCCTGCAGATGGCGTGTCTTTGATGCCTGGTGTGCTACACATCATGCAGACCCAGTCCACTGCCAGATTGTTTCAGTGCTGGAGTTTCTGCAGGACAAACTGTCCTCGGCACTAATCCTTGAACACTCAGGGTTTCGTGGCCGCCATTTCGCTTGCCACGCCCTGATTGACGGGGTCTCGATAGGGAGACATCCTCTAGTTGCCCGCTTCATTCGAGGTGCCAAGCGGTTGAGACCCCAAACTAGAGCTAGAGTTCCTTCCTGGGACCTAGCTATAGTGCTGGAGGGCTTAGTAAGCACTCCTTTTGAACCACTGGAGTCAGCGTCTGTTAAATTTCTGACTCTAAAAATGGTTCTTCTGGCGGCCATTACCACTCTCAAGAGGGTTGGAGATTTGCAGGCTCTGTCAGTTCCCTCCTGCCTAGACTTTGCTCCCGGGCTGGTCAAAGCCATTTTGCATCCTCACCCTAACTATCTTCCAAAAGTTCCATTCTCGACCTTAAATCCGGTCGTTCTTGAAGCCTTCTGTCCTCCGCCATTTACAACACCGGAGCAGGAGAGACTTCACTTACTGTGTCCAGTACGTGCCCTCCAGACTTATGTCCACCGCACTAGCCAGTGGCGTAAGTCCGAACAGCTGTTTATATGTTACGGGGGCTGCAAGCTGGGGGTTGCAGCTACCAGACAAACTATATCACGTTGGGTGAGGGATGCCATTGCCCTGGCCTATGACGTCGCGGTCAAACTTCGCCCATAGGTGTGAGGGCTCATTCTACTAGAGGGTTGCAGCTTCAACAGCTCTAGCAAAAGGTGCCCTCTGCAGCAAGTTTGTGATGCGGCAGGCTGGTCCTCTCCGCACACATTCATCAGATTCTATAGCTTGGATGTTCATGCTACTGTGGGCTCGCATGTCCTTGAGTCATCATCCCAAAATTGTGTTTGAGACCTCTTTTGTGTTTGTGCACACTTCACAACCCGAGGGGTCCAGACACTTACAGTGCGGGCGTTGGTATTCTCGTTCCCCATAGCGTAATGCTACGCAGCATCGAGTGTAGCTTTTGACAGGGAACGCGTCTCGGGTTACTTGACTGTAACCCTGTTCCCTTAAAAGCGGAACGAGATGCTGCGCTGCAATGCCGCACTGGGCGTGTCCGGCGCTCTTCAGACAAAGTTGACCTGAAGACGCTCCCGCGTCACGTGTTATTATACCCTCTGTTCAGGTGCGCGCAATCACACAGCTGCCACTGATGAGCTGCGTCACCAACAGAGGTATTATAAGCCAATTCTTGGCGTGTTTGACACACGTGCTTCACAACCGGTCACACAAAGAATGTTCCCCATAGCGTAATGCTACGCAGCATCTCGTTCCCGCTTTTTAAGGGAACAGGGTTACAGTCAAGTAACCCGAGACGATGCATATCACAATGTGAAAGCATAAGATGCCTGTGAGGTGTAGGCTATATGGTCGAAAACTTATAAAGCATTATGTAGTGTGCTTAAGAAAGGAAACAGAGAGAGTAAAAAGGAAACAAAAAGCATGGGTAAGTTTTGAAAACTTGCAAAAACAAAGGAAAGTCAAGATGTCCTTGGTATGCGTTAATACAAATAGCTAGCTAAATAACTACAAAAATATGCTCTTTTTTAAACAGTGATGAGTTAAATCTACAATTACACTACACTATACTAATACACTAATACACTACATTGTATATGAAACATTAAATAGTTCCTCACACATCAGACATCCCCTTAATTCCACTCCCAAGGCCATTTCAAACAATACTCAGATGAATGCATCAGGATGCCCTCTGTCCAATCTTTTTGAATGTTGAATGTGCCGCTCTCAGTCAATCCTAGCTCACAGAAGAAAGGAATTTTAAGCAAAAGTATATAACATGTGGCTAGAGTTCAGTCAGTCGCAGTAGTAACAAAGCAAGATTTGCTTGGAAACAGTGGCCATAGTATACCTTAAAGTTTGATCTTTTTGTCTGGGTATGGGTAGGCTTTTTGCTTTTGTAGCATACAACAGTGTAATCATTGCTTTGATGCTGTATAAAGTATTAAAGTATAAAAGTCACATAGCACAGTTAAAACAGTAAAAATTACACGTGGGCACCAGTGAATTCTTTATTGTGTATAACCAACATGGACGACTCTGCTGCTTGATTGTGGCTGATGTTTCATTTAAATCCATACAAACAGTTCCACTATGGCATGTGACCACAGCAGTGAAGACTATGGGACTTCTCTCTGTCCATAACCATCTGTAAACACCACACATTGAAGCTTTTGTCAGCAATTGTCAGAGTTTACATTTTTATACCCTTGACCGTAATGCAGATGTATATTGACGACTGAATTATGTCGTTACACACTAGGTCTTGATTTATTTTTCTTTCCACACCATAATGGGATCAAGGCCCTTCAGTTAGTAAAAGCTGCCCTCGTGTTACATTTACCCAGAAACATAGCCTGCGTTGGTCTTAGCCTCATGATAACTCTGGAAAAAAATGTACAAATAGCTTTTTGGTGTTATCACACAGCAATTCTAGTGTTAAGTCACTGGTGACAGATTGTGCATGTCATTACCTCATGGGAGTCATGTATCATTTCACAGCATCTTAAAGAACAACACTGCACAGACACAGATGTGTGGAAATGTGAATTACAGCTATGAACGGACTAAAAATAACCTCAAACTAATGCTCTGGTGTGTATGTGTGTGCTGAAGCATACTAAAGTAGAAAAGTTTCCATGCACTGTTATGACTTCTTGAAAGACTTCATCAGTGTCAGCTTAGCCCCGTTGCCACTTTTCATTTCTTAGAGCATGAGCCAAGAAAACGTCTCAGCTTTAGACCTGCTTTGAAAAACTCCCATGTAATTCCCATATCTGCAATTTCAGAATGACCATATTCTAAATCATTTAAGTCAATACCACCTCAGCAGCTTGGTCTATTTCATGTAACAGCACACCTTAAGTGCAAATAATTGGTGCCTACCTTCTCATACTGTATATTTATTTATTAGTCTGATTATTAGAATATGTTAAAGTTGGGTATAAATCATTGACCTGCCCTCTTTCACTTTGTGGCAGACTGGTAGGACTATGGCTGTAAGAAGAAGCAGCATGTCTCTTTCAAAATGGAACATAACCTCTCAAGTGTCTATAACTAAAAAATACTCTGCCAGCACTGAAAAAAGAGGTGTAGTATGATTGTCATTATTCACTCACTATTCACATGCTTTTTGATTCTTCTGGGATAACCTGTCTGAGATGGATGGCTCCAAGGGTTTGGTGAAAAAAAGGAAAACAGAATCAGCAGTAAGAGGTCTCTGGTGCCATCCTGGTTGTGGAACCAAAGCCAGAAGGCCCCCAGAGTTGCCTAATGAGTGAGCAACATGAGTAGTGCCATTGTTGTTGTTGTTGGAGTTTAGCGCAAACTAACCCTGTTTTTTTGTGTGTCTGCTTGAAAAGGACATGTCCACAGTAAATTGACTGTATCTGTGTAACTGCAAGGTGTATTTCAATAATTCTGGTTTCAAAATGAAGGGGGCACTTTTGAGATTTCCCAGAAGGGAAAATTTGAATGTGCACGTTATAGTTTCAGATTAAATCAAGATGAAAAACAGCAAAATAACCCCAAAACATTTCCGCCTAAAAAATAACCAAAACAATATTTGGATGAATATCCCTTTAGATGAAGGCAGTTGCAGCTCAAACACTATTTCAAATCACAGCCACGCATGTCAACATTACCTGCACCAAATATAATTCTTCTAATGTGAAACAAACCAAAACTATAAAGGTTTTAGAATGAAATGGTCAGTCTCCATTTGGCACAATATGGCACAGTTTGGCACCATCTGTTTTTGTTTGCTTGCCGTTTGGTCTGTGTTTGGAGTTGATATAAATGGCTTAGATGTGCGTGTAGCTGAGTCTCCGCTGATTACTTTTAAGTGCTGCTTGCCATATTAGGCTTGGGGGTGTGTAGTGTATCATGCTGTTTGTTTGTGACATGTGACATGGGGGTTAAGGGAGAGGTGTAGCTAAGGCGTCATTGTTTCAGAAAAGCTGCGAATGGGTTGTAAGCACAGAAACATGGAAACATCGTTTTGAAATCTTTTCACTTTGGGACCCGGATCCATGTGGATGAAACGGCCATACAATAAAAACCTTTGTGTCTCTGGGTGGACTTGGCCTAATTGCCTGAATGAACATGATTTTTTACATTTGTTCAGTCCAAAGTCAAGACTAGCATAACAAGCCAGTTGCAATTTATCACTAACACGTTAAAACAAATAAGTCAGATTTTTTTTTATATGAAATTAGTAACACTACGGTGTGCACGTGGCAGAGTGGTTAGCACTCCTGCCTCACAGCAGGAAGGTTGTGAGTTCAAATCCCGGCCGACTCAAACATTCTCAGCAGACTCTGGTCTTTCTGTGAGGAGTCTGCATGTCCTCCACGTGTTACCGTGGGTCCTCTCCGGCTTCCTCCCACCGTCCAAACACATGCATGTGTAGGTTAATTGGCAAATCTTAAGTGTCCCTAGTGAATAAATGTGAGAGTGAATGGTTGTCTGTCTCTAAATGTTAGCCCTGCGACTAACTTGCCACTGTCCAGGGTGTACACCGCCTCAGGCCCAAATCTGCTGGGATAGGCTCCAGTCACCTGTGACCCATTTAGTCATTTAGCAGACGCTTTTATCCAAAGCGACTTACAAGTGAGGAAAACAATAGAAGCAATTTTAACAACACAAGGTACATAAAGCATAAGTGCACAAAAAAAACTAGTCAGTTTAAACCCAGCACAGTTTCCAAAGCTAAGGATAAGATTTAAAAAAATAATTATTTTTTTATTTTTTTAGAGAAAGAATCAATGGAAAGGAAGTAGAATTCAGTGTTTGTCAGTCAGGTGTTGACAGAAGAGATGTGTTTTCAGGCGTTTTTTTTAAAGATGGCTACAGAATCTGCTGATCTTGTAGCAGCAGTATCATTCCACCAATGTGGAACAGAGCCAGAGAAAGTATGTGAGAGTGATTTTTTTCCTTTTTGGGATGGTACCACCAGACGTTCATTTGCAGAGCGCAACCCTAATGGGACAAGGCGGTAGAAAATGAATGAATGAGTAACACTATGTAACACATCACCCCCTTTTGAATTTGCCATCATGACTTTTTGTAGTCCTTGCTATCTGGCTCAATCTGCTATCTGCTGTACAGTGATCAGCTGTAATCTAATATGTGTCATCTCAATTGTGCCTACTTCGAGACTGCAAGTCAAAACTGGCAAATCATGAGTTAAGTTTATCAGGTTTTGGGGTTTATCAGGTAATCTTCAAACCATGTCAAGACTAACTTTCTGAAAATGTTTCAAAGGAAATGTTAACAACTTTTCAATCCTTTCAACAGCATAAACATCATCTGCAAAGGCACAATGACTGACGACTAATGCGGCTGGCATTCATTCATTTCCAATGAACCCTTTATCCAGTGACCCAAGCATAGATTTGAAATTGAGCTGAGTTTTACTCTATGCGAATGTATCCAATCACAGAAAAACATTTGATAAACTTTAGCAAAAGAACAATTATTGTAAAGTGTGTCGACAAGAAACAAAGCAACTAATCCCTCTTTTAAATCAAAAAGACACTTCCTTGAGAGAATCACATTATCGCATTATCACCATTTTACATCACAAGATCCATGTGAGTTTTACCACTGCCTTTGGCTCTTTTAATCCTTGAGATACAGCCTGAGAACATAGTGTTACTTTAAAGCAATCCACTGCTGACTTCAGTTCACATTCCTTTAATTATTATCATGTTTATTATAAGGTCTATGTCATCCACAAAAACTTGTAGTGATTTACTGACCCTTGTAACCTCTCCAGCCCACTATGAGCTACTGCATGTACTCATTTCTTTAATGAAGTTTGAGTGAATGTCTTTAATTTTCCTCTTTGACTGTAAAATCTATAGATATTAATCTTTAAACAAACATGTCAGAGTAATGTATTTGTTTTATTACACCGTCCAGAAATACTCATATTCAGACCCACTTCTTGTATTCTTCATGACTGTTTTCTTGTCCAATAAATACAAGAGGACACAGAGGCTCCTATATATTCCTTGGCAGTGGTCCTTCTCCGAGCCGGTGTCAGCCCACAAATTTATACGACGCACCAACTGCAACATCATGAACGTCTGTAAAGAGATGAGGATAAGCAATTAAAGGCACTCGTTGAGTCCCATGGGAGCTTGGCGCCGAGCTACCTGAGCGAGCAGGGAATTTACTGCCTGAGGTTAAAGGTCAGGGTTGCACGAGGGTGACATTTGGAATCAAAACTGTTATAAAAATAACACAACCTCTCAGAAGGTTACCAGTTTCAGACAGAAGCAGGAGTCCTAATTTCCAAAAGTTATAGTGGAAATAATGGAGTAAATATTTTAGTTTTTTTTTAAAGAGAGTGAACCAGTGCCTGTGTACATTGTTGTTACAAGTTCACATAATTACTGGCTCTCTGTCTCCTGCTGCTCCACTGACAAAACCTGCTGCTTTAACACTAAACTGCAGCAGCTGGCGTTACCCCGAGCCTGGTTTAAATTCAGAACAGTGAAGCTCAGGGAAAAGCTCTTTGGGAAAAGAAGTGTAAGACTGTGCAAGCAGTGCAAATGACATGTTAGATTGCCTGTGTTTTAATTTATTCAACACTTCTATATTTGGTAATTGAATTAACCCAATGTGTCCACAGAAATGATATTTGACTATTCATATAAATTTGGCATCTAGCTAAGTGGATAGAATGAGTCCTTCTGTGTCCACAGTAAAAACTAAAAACTACAACTTAATTAATTAAAACTGCATTTCTGATTGTTTACATATACTACTTTTATAAACATAACACATTTTTTTGGTTAAAGGCTATACACTATATGTTGACACTCAATAATACTGTAAATACAGAAGGGAATACAATGTTTACAAATACCAAAAAGAGGAGCTGATGTTTCAAGTTTTGGTGTTAGATCACAGCAAAAAGACAAAACAACACTATTGGACACTCATTGCATGAGTCAAAATTTACCAAGTAATCATATCCTGTTTTGAAATGAGTATTTGGGGGGATGTCATATATATATATATATATATATATATATATATATATATATATAGTTTTATTTATATAGCGCCTTTCCAGAGCTCAAGGACGCTTTACATATCAATTATTCATTCACTCCACAGTCACACACTGGTGGTAGTAAGCTACATCTGTAACCACAGCTGCCCTGGGGCAGACTGACAGAGACGTGGCACCCATTCCGCGCCTACAGACTCGCCGACCGTCACCATCAACATTCTAACACATTCATACATTTGTGTGCTCCTTGACCAAATTGTGAAAAGTCTACATCTACAAAGTTGACATGCATTTTAATTTAGGCCTATGCTTATCTTGTCATGTGAATCCCCAGCACAAGGTCTAAATGAATCCATGTACAACTTCAATGTTAGCATTTTGTCCATCTCCACATGTGACATCCAGTGATTGGCAGTTTGAAGTGTAGCAAGTATAGCCTAAATGCTAAAAAAAAATAAAGAGGCTCAATATTGAGCCATTCACTAATGTTCTCTACCATGTCACTAACAACACAGTCTTAGGTCCAATCTCAATTCTACCACTTAGCCCTTGTTTTGCGTGTTCACGAGAGACGAAGGGGTGTTCTAATACTTATTTTAATCAAGGGGAAGGGAATGTATGTATGAATTTTTTTTTTAGTAATAACGTTGTAACTTTTTATTAGCTAATGCTAATTCCTTTGGAGGGCCAAGGCACAGGGGTAAGTTAGAGAATTGGGGTTGGGCCTTATTGTTAGCTGTTTGCCAACAATTGCCATTTGCCAACAATCTGCATTATGCTGTGGTTAATGTCCTTTTGTCCAAAGTAAGGGGTCATTTACAGGACAGCCCATTTTGCTGAATCCGCAATAATTCTGTTTCGGATAGGCCTCTCGTTTACACAAGGCCAGTGTTTTCACACCTCTAAACCACCTCTCTAAAAACAAGTCAGAGCATGTCAGTGTCATAACTATTGCATTTTTCTGACCAGCGTTGTCGTGTTAACTTCAGTTGTGCACACATGTTACTAACAGTAAAAAGGTCAACATTTTTAACCACTTGGCAAGGAATTCTCAATTCCCTGGAAACTGTGAGTAAGCTCACCAATAAATTGTTAAAGTTTGGCTTAGTCTGTTACTACCTCTGTGCACTCCAACATAAAAAAACAGCTAAGATTCAGGAATCCTCATGTGTGCATCAGGGATTTAGTGAGTCAGCGCTAGGTGGTTTGTGGTAACTGTCAGAGCCTCTTACTGTTTAGCACCAAATCACTTGTCCATTACTGTAATACAGTTACAATGCAATCAGTGTTTACTGAAAATGACAATAGTAAAACCACAACTAAGAGAGTACTCGCAGAAGCGGAGAATATGTTGAATATAGCACTCAACTAATGAACAGTAATGTCTATGCAGGGATTGTTCTCATCTTTTAAATTTTAAACACATTCTCCCATCGCTTTATGTTACAATATGCTTTGATCATCCTATCTTTTCACTGCGATCTTGGTGAAAAGGCCAAACCTTCTGATCATCCAAATCTTCTCATGTGACCTCATAGTGCAGTAATGTAATAAAAAATAAAACAAACATCATACAGAGCCCTTTCTGCACTGCTGAAGCACCTGTTACAGACCGCGTAGCGTGCAACAGCGTGGCCGGCATTCAAACAGGCCCTAATCAAACGCGCAGATGCAATGGTTTATTATCTGAAATGATACTTGGCAAAGAAGCCATTCATCACATTTGTTGAAAATTAATTTCAGTGAAAGTCAGAGCTTTTATGAAATCATGCTGTGATGTTGTGCAGAGTCCACATATGGTGCGCAGAGCTCTTCACACGACTTTACATAGGTGTTACCACATTACATGGCAGCGCTGCAGACCAACGTAGATCCGGGGCCAAACCAAACAGAGCGACGGTTTGATTTATTCAGAGGTGATGTTCTGTGTTCTTAAAGCCAAAACCACTGCATTATAAGTGTTGCTCTGGAGACAAATGTTAGGCCTTATGAGGAACTGTAGATTACACTCAACAAGGAAAACAAAACACCTCATTATTAAGCTCATTATCTCATGCAAATTGTCTAGACATAGTGCTTGCTCCAGTCTGTGTCATGACAAAATTTATTTGGGCCTTTCACACAAGGTTCATGTTCAAACTTCATGTTGTTTATGCATGCTTAATATTAGAACTGCTGCTAAGTTTTTATTTCTTCAAAACATTCATTATTAGAAAAACAAATAGAAAGTTTGGCAAATGTTGTGTTGATCTTTTGATTAGACGTTGGTGGCGAGTTAGATTTGTGGTTTCACTGATTGGGCTATTTCCTGTTTTCATATTGTGCATGTTTTTTTAGGGATTCCATGCTGAAGGGGATAATCTTTACAAATTCAAAATGTTGTGAAGTTGGTCTCTAATTGTCATTTACTTACAATGATTTTTTGTACAGTATGATAATGAGGTTTTTATTGAGTTTATATGTGTCATTTGTTGTGTTTTCCTGTTTTGTCTTTATTGAAATTTTTCATGGACGGATGTAGATTGGCTACTGTGGCTTTCTCTTGCATTCTGGAGATAAACATGATTTTATGTAAATGTATTTGTTTGGACATTTAAAGATTGGAAAGTACATAGTCTTGGTGTATGGAAGGAGAAGTTATGGCTAAAGTGAAGTGCCTTTGTAGCTATAAGCTTTGGTGCTAAAGCTTCGGGGCGGCAGTAGCTCAGTGGGTAGAGCGGTCGTCTTTCAACTGGAAGGTAGGGGGTTCGATTCCCACTCTCCCCACAGTTCATACTGTCGTTGTGTCCTTGGGCAAGACACTTAACCCACCTTGCCTCCAGTGACTGTAACACTGGTAATGTAATGTAAGTCGCTTTGGATAAAAGCGTCTGCTAAATGAATAAATGTAAATGTAAATGTAAAATGCTAAAAGTGTATTTGTTATTTTTTCTCAGAATGTCTCAAGTTTCTTGAGGTGTGTAGTTTTTGGCAAAATCTGGTGACAAAACTGCAGATTCCACACCACACAGTTCTTTTTAGAACATGTTGTCTATGAACAAATGCAATAGAATTAAGTTTGATGGGGGTTTTACAAATGCCCTAAACTTTATTGGAAGAATCTGTGCTTAAAAATGTAACGTTTGAGCTTCTTCTCCTGCAGTGCACAGTTTGTCCTTTCTGGTCAAATGTACAAACAGGAAGTAATCAATGTAGCTTATTCTTTTTAAGATAGACAAATGCAAAGTGTTATTTCAGTTGTAAATTGTCAGGAGCATCTCCAGTCTTTGGAGAAACTTTGTCTACACATTTGCTCTGACATTACACACATTTGCACCTGGGTTCTGTCCACTCAAACCTGTCTCTTGTTAAAGGGAGAACTGGAGTCTCTGTCAGTGTTTTAAATCCAAATGTTTTTTCTCGTCCAGTTTTCAGGCCATTTAGAGGCTGTAACCGCAGACCCTAATCATGTGTTGACTGAAACGCACCACGTTATATAGCTACGTAAAGTAAAGCTGCATGTTCTCCATCACACGCAGACGGCTCATTTGCACATGTTGACAACTCTTGGTCAGAGTCCTTGAGCCAAGTTATTGTTGAAGCAGGTAAAAACAACAGGCCCTCGGTCAATAGCAGGAAGCTGTGTCCTTGCCGAACTGTAGCACACTACTTTTCAACACAGGAAGTGATATGAGACACATAAATGCAGCAAGTTATATTCTAGCACAATATTTGTTGAGTCAGTTTGGCCAGACAATGCAGTTGCAGAAGCCTGAGCATGCCAAGACAGACAAAACCTTCCAAGAACTTAACAAAGAGTGACAGTTCTGTATGTTTTATATGTGTTTGAGACACTGTAAAATCCAGTTTTCTATGAAATATGCCATACAATGCTGCCAAAAAGACTAAAGCCAAAACAAGACATTGTCAATAGTGTATGTGCAGATAGAAAAATTAACATTTTGCTCAATTTGCATTGATGTTCATTATGTTCAACTTTTAAAAATAAATAAGTTATTTTTAATTAATTAACTATCAAACCTCAACCGCACCAACATTCAGTGAGTGACCTAAAATGTCATTCACAAATCTCCAATTACATACCTTTGCATTACTGTATTTCTGAAAATAAAGAGAACTCACAGAGACATAATTACTACTCAAGTGAAAGTACTGTAAGTCTCTTTTGACCTGAGTCTTTCCTCGTGATCCTCCTGGGACATTAGTCTAAGGTTTCCTGCTCAGAGGTCAAAGTAGAGGTTTATTGGGGTGACTGACTTTCCACGATGTTCAACACTTCCTGCTTTTCACTTGTGGCATTAACAACAAATGTTAACAATCTGGTATGACTTAGTTTAATGAATACAATTGAGCCAGAAGTAATTTATATGATATTCCATGTGCTATAATAATAAAAGAGTTGTAGATGTAACAATGAAACTCAGAAACACATTAGTCCTTACATTAGGAATTGGCATTTGTGAATGTATGTGGATAGAGAATGGATAGCATTACCTTTAAAACAGTCATTTAAACACCATTTAAGTTGACGCTGTCTGCTGTTTCCCATAGTCAACTTCTATAACTGCATTGTGACGTGTATTAGCCTGCAGGTCGTAGTTGATTGTAGTGAGAAACTGGTTATAAGATATTGAAAATCTACAGAGATACATATTTTTTTCCTTGACATTCTATAAACACTTGTACTATTTGTAGGAGCATTGCAATAGGGAATTTTAGTTCATATAAAAAGAAGTTTTTTTTTCTAATTTTTACACATTACATAATCTGGTCAATATTCCTGTAAAAGGCCCTGGTTATGGTTTGGAAGCCGTGATTATAGAGGCATTGCTTTTAAAAACCTCATCCTCTTGTTAACACAAAAAGAAAGACGATTGGATCTAATCTTCTCCAGCAGCAGGAAGAAGGCTGCAAAATTAAAAACTAATTGGTGTTAGTAGCACTAAAAGGGTGTTCATTTCCATCTTGTTAATTGTCTTTTCATCACATCAGGGTGGAGATGCTCATTACCAGTGCGTATACTTTATGTGAGTGGGAATCCCGAACACTTGGGTTTATATTTTGGCTACGGAACTCGTTCCAAATACCACAAGAGTCCCAGTGTCAGTGTTTATGCTCTCTACATATGTGCCCGTGTTTAGACTAAGATAAGCACTTCTTTATTTTCTTTTAGCTTGCTTCTCTTGAATCCCTCACAGCTCTTTCCTCCAGCTGTCTGCAGATCTTTCTCAGCGCTCTGACATTCTTCTTTTGGGCGTAGTTATCTTAAGCTGCAGGGAAAGGAAACTCTGCTAAACTTCAGTCTAATCTAACTTTTCATGTGAGAAGTCTATATCCTCTGCTGCCGCTCACTTGCCTCACTGTAAGGCGCTAGGTGCAGTAGTGATATAACAGGCGTGAAATAAGCGCTTTGCTGCAGCTTTGAAACCACTGAGGCGACAGTCATGCAATAGTTTTGCTAAAAAAAGGAAGTATGCCACACGATTTTATTCTTGGATTTCATCCTGATCGCTACCACAAGGGCTTATTAAATGGTTATCTCTGTAGCACATTTCATTTTAATTCCATCATTTCCATTTGATTTGGAACACATGGTTCAGGTATTTTGAGTTTTTTCCACTGCTGGGAGAAAAGCAGCAGCATGATTTCAATGAGATGCAGAGACTCCTTATTTAGACCTTCTAAATGACAAATATTTGGCAGTAAAAGTGTTAGTACGTTTACATGCACAGCTTAGTCAAACTAGGCTCATAGCTGGTGTAATTTGTCTAACTGGACTTTTTGAGTCCACACTGCTCTGCACATGCTAATGCAGCAACATGCACATTGTTATTGGCATTTAATACATTTTGCTCTTGTTAAAAAAAAAATAGAGCTAATGTTAAACCTGACATTGTTGGTTAATTAAGTGCTAGTGAAGTACGCTGCTTTACTATGTACCACTCTCAAACCCTTTTCACACACTGGAGGATGTTTGGAGAATTGCCTCCTGACTTTGATGTGTGTTTATTCATATCAGGAAATAGTGAGTAGGCAGAGTATGACTTAATTAGCAACACCAAACTGTTTGAAAATTAGTCAACTCCTTCAAGATAACTGGGGTTAATGCACTAATATTAAAGTGTTATCAAAATAACTAAACAGTGGAAAGTCAAGTACAAACAAGCAAACATGCACTCTGCTTACAGCACCAGCCACAAGACACATCAGCTTTGTGGATTGCTAACTCTGAAAATAGGCCTACCAGGAGCTCAAAACAACTGACGAACTTAGTCACTGCTGGTCTACAAATGTTTATCACTCTTAACACAGGTCTTTTTAGTTCTGGAGAATGTCCAGAGCACTTATAGTCTGACCTTTGCTAAACTGTTGGCTAAATATGCAGCAATAGACTAGACCTGGTCTGAGGGCACTAATTCAAATTTTGCTATGAGAAATTCAAGATGCTCCCATTTCAGTCAAATTAAAATGCATTTAAAAAGTATGCTTCTCGACAGAGTACAGCAATAATTTGAATTTCTCTACTAGCATGCAACTCCACTAACACCAGGCATTAACACCATAGACAGTTATGAGACACAAATAAAGCAGGGTAATGCAAAGTAGTTGAGTTATCGAACCCTCCACTCCCTTACAATTTTCCTGACCCAAACTGACAAATTTCTTTTTTATTGGCCCGTCTTGATCTATGCAGCATTGTGCAACTCTCCTGTGGTAAACTCCATATGTGAGCACAGGTCAGAACCCAACTCATCCCTCTCAGTCTGTCGCACTTCATAAATCCTCACTTTTGTGGTGAAGCATTGTGCATACAATAATATGTGAGGCAGAATGGTGCCAAGTGGTTTATGGCTGTATGTCATCAGTGATTACGTACCGCACATGGTGACAGGTGACAGTGAAATATGTCAGGAACCTTTGCTTTTGTTATTCTCACGGAAACAGACAAGAAGAATATGATTTTCATAGAACGATATTTATTACTGATGATATTCTGTGGATATTATTATAGAGTAGAAGAATTGCACAGTCATGTTAAGAAACATGTTACAAAGTTAGCTAAATAACCTATATAGCTAGTAATGCTCATGAGTAAAGTATTATTGTATTATCACACTATGTTAGACTTTAAGTATTGGTTATTGGTGTGGTTATTGTCTTAAAATCTTGTGTTGCAAAATAGATCAATACTTTTCAGAAGGACTTACAAAAAAAGAGTAGCCTGTCCAGTCAGACCAATTCACTTTCTTGGTGAGTTGGTCTCGAAGTCCTCCCACTCGTCCCATCTGCCATCGACGTCAATTCCCTTATGACTTTTGTAGCATCCCTTTTATTTTTATTAATTGCATTACTTTATTGTTCACACAAAACATTTTATTGGGTGAACCTGCCTACAGTCCTGGTAAACACTAAACTTGCAGTTTGAATACTGTAAAACAAACAATTTTTCATTGAATATGGTTTCATAATATCCCAACTGAAGGTATGGTCTTCACTGGGGTCACATAGGTCTCATTTATGCTAAAGGCGTCATCCAAGGTGCACTGTGTGTTTAAATGTCGAAAAGGGAAACCAAAGGCAACAGATATTTTTCCAATGGCTCAACTCAAGCTTCTAATTAGGCAGACACTGAATCTCCCACGAAGTTCATCCATCAGAGTTGTCAAAAACCCGAGAATGGCTTGTTCTGTCCAAATCAAACAGCAGCGAGGACCCTCCATCAAACGGTTCATCCAGAGAGTAAGTGTAACCCGAGGTGCTGCGGTCGCAGTATAATTATCACAGCGAACAGCCGTGTGGAAATATTGCCGATAAAGTGAAGCCTTTAGCCTTTCCAGTTTCAAGTGAACAGTTCTGAAATGTGTGCTGACAAATTGGACACATTGTTTATAATCATGTTTACAGTAGGAGGCATATCGGGCCTTATTGTGGTAAAATGAGAAGAGTTCTCTTTGCCAAACCCACTGTTTTAACCCACTGCTTTTCTCATGCAATGCATATGGGTGATTGTTTTACAACTTATTGCTTTTATACTTCCTGGATGTTAGAGAGTGTGGCTGAACACAGAGACCAAGAGGGAAAATCCCATGTAACATTTACAGCCAATCTGAATATAAATAACGCTTTTATGAGCTTGGGATAATTATAATACAAGGATAAGTGGATAAGAGAAAACAGTATCACATAAAGGTCAAACACAATTTACATAAGACACTATAAAGATGTATTTTTTTTTTTAGTTTGCTGCAACTGTTAGTCTGCAGACTAGAAATACATCATGTCCCAGTGAGGTTAATAGCACAGTAATGATATGCTGTCAAGATCAGCATCCTGATGGACCATGTTTACATCATTATACTATATTATGCCCCAACCAAGTTTTAGATTTCACCACATCCACTAATGTCATATGTCAGTTTTGATAAGAATTTAACATAGTACTATAAACCATACAGCAAATGTTTAAAGGAGTAACACTATCAATTTTATTTCAGTTGCAGTCATTTTCATTTGACTATACACTTCCATAGTCTACTTGTTTGTAATATTTTGGCTGTAAACATCAATATACACAGCTGTAAACACAATTTTTGAAGAATATAAAAAGGGTACTTGGGTGAATGGATGAGATGACACCTGCACATTAAATGCAGAGCTTACCTGTCAATTTAAGTCAGGAGCCATCCTCTTAGCCCTGTGTCTGAGATTAAATTAGTGTGCTTAATGCTTCCAGTTGCTCTCCACTATAGATGATGAAAATCTGGCCCTTAGTGTTCAGTATAAATGTGAACAGTAGGTGAGGCTCAGGGGACTAATCAGTGCAAAAAATAATAAGAGCTTGTCAAGGTGCAACGCCACAATCAAAAAGCTTCCCAAGAGTGGAAAGAGAGATGTTTGTTGGGGTACAACAAAACGAGTATATGCCACAATTGGTGGAGATTACTTGATAGATGAAAAAGAATACACACACCTTTTTGGACCCAGTGTTTTCATTGAATTTCACTATTTTCGACTGTTTCCAGGGTTCGGCGCAGCTAATTACCTGCTTCCATCTAGCACAATCCTCCACAACTTTTCTCAAACCATCAAACTTTATGGCCTCCTTCACTACATTCCTAAATCTCCAGCTTTTTCTCCTCTCTTTTTCTCAGTGCTACGGTCTCCAAACGTTACAACATTGCTTACCACTGTCCTGTACTACTTTCCCTTCATTCTTGACACCTTTCTCTAACCATTTCATCCTACCTGTATATGCCTCTTTACCTCTTCTCCACACTCCCTATAGCGCTGGACTGTTGACCCTAAGTACTAATAATCCAGCATCCATCAATTTTTTTGTTAATTGTTAATAGAATAGTAGTAAAAAAGTTTTGCTATTTGTGCTCAGCAACATTGTGGATAGATCTACGGTGGAAGGAGGGTTTTGAAGTTTGTGTGAGTCATCCACTAGCGTGTTTGGTCGTGACACTGATCGTTAACCAAGAGCTAAGGTGAGATGCTTGTAAATCTTAGTTTGCAGCCTGAAGCTCTAAACTCTAAACAGTTCTTTAGACTGGCACATGCAAAATCCCGAAATTGTTCCTGTTAATGAGTGGAATGTGTGATGTTAATGGACACGTTCATTTTGTAAACGCAGTCTGATTTTTTTTTTTTTAGTCCTGTGCCAGCCTGTTGCCCAGCCAAACTGAGCCTACCAAGACTCACCCAATAGATAACTTTTCAACTGGGAAAAATATATTATTTCTTGATGAGTCCAACTTCTAACATTTTAAGGTAGTGCTGCAGTAGGATGAAGATGTGACCACACACACTGGCTCCTTCTGCAGTGAATCTGTTGTGGTTTAAAAAAAACAAGGATTTAATGTAAATACATTGTATTTTCTTTTTCTTTTTTTTATATTGGACTAATTAAACCATTCAGGACTGAAGTGAATACATGCACTATATAAACCCCTCTGTGCATAATTTCCATACTCATTTAAAAGTGGAGGTTAAAAATTCTGAAAAACAGTAGGAGGAGTGGAAGAAGAGCTGTAATCAGATGGGTGTGTTAGAGAAGTGTGTGGACTGAGATCTAAAACTTCTGCAAGTGCAGGCCAAGGCTTGGCATAAGCTTTTTACTAAAAAAACAAAACAATTTGGGTTTTTAGGCATCAAACTTGTTCTTTACTCAATCCTTATTTGACTCATGTTCATCTAAGTATTTAAATGAAGCATTTTAACAACAGCATCGGCAACATCCTCACCACTAGGTGTTCCCTTTCAAAAGCTACACTCAATGCTGCGTAAAAATACGCTATGGGGAACATTCTTTGCATGAACGGTTGTAAAGCACGTGTGTCAAACACGCCAAGAATTGGCTTATATAACCTCTGTTGGTGATGTGGCTTGATCACCCGCAGCTGCATGAGAGCGGAGTTGGGTAATCACATAGATTGTAACCCCAGGGTTGTCACGTAGTAAAAACTTAGCTCTAGAGACCGGTGCCATCTTTTGTACCAGGCTGTAAACGTGATTTTTTTATACTTGTATAGTCGCCATTGGGTTTCTCCTTATATTTCCGCTTTTGGAGCCTGCCCTCTGGTGGACGGCGGTATATCGTTGTATTTCACTGTAAATCGCGGTAAATCGGCATATGGCGGCACCCTTACTCGAGGACTGTTTAAGAGGTTCCATGAGAGAGGCTTGGGTAATCAGCCAAAGGCTCTAAGAATGCGATAGAAGCTTCTTCAGCTTTCTTTGTCTTCAGGACCGTATTGTGTGTGTCATTGCGAGCGTCAGCTCTGGTTTAAAAAATCTGGGTATGGGGACACATCATCAACAGCATCATCATTAAACATCATCAAAAACAAACATTATCATCATTAATGTTATAATCATGAAACATAATCAAAATCAAACATCAACATCAAACAGCAGCATCATCAACTTCATCCTTATCATGAAATATAATGAAATATTATCAACATCAAACATCACACATCATTAACATTTCTTCATTATCATCAAACATAATCAACATCATAAACAACATCATAAAATGTCAAAAATCATAACACATCATCATCATCATGAAACATCATCAACAACAAAAATCAAACATCAGCAACTTCTTTATCATCATCAAAAATCATCAAATATAAACATCATCATCAACATCAAACAACATCATCTCCTTGATCATCATCAAACATCAACAAACATCATATTTTAACATCAAACTTAATGAACCTCATATTTGTAAAACATCTTATGAATCATCATCAAACTTCATGAAATCATCATCAAACATCTTCAAAATAAACATCTTTGAAAATCATTATCCTAAATTATCATCATCAACATTCATTCATTTTCTACTGCTTTGTCCTATTAGAGGTCGCGGGGCCTATCCCAGCAGCTTTGGGCCTTGGGCGGGGTACACCCTGGACAGTGGCCACTTAGTCTCAGGGCTGACCATGATCATCATCAAACATAATCAAACATTATCAATAACAAGCGGCATCATCATCATCAACTTCAACATAAAATATCATCAACATCAAACATCATGTGTGATTAACAATTTCTCCATCAACCTCATTAACATCATCAATATTGTAAAAAACATCATAAAACCTCAAACTTAATGACAGATCATCAAAATTATCATCTTAAATGATCAAACATCTTAAACATCATAAACAACATCATGAAACTTCAAACATCATGCCACATCAACATTTACATTTTACATTTAGTCATTTAGCAGACGCTTTTATCCAAAGCGACTTACACCAGTGTTACATTTTAGTTGACACTTTCATTTAAAGCGACTTACATTGAGGTTCCATTCACCAGTGTTACAGCTGGAACACCACTGGAGGCAAGGGGGGTTATGTGTCTTGCCCAAGGACACAACGACAGTTTGAACTGTGGGGAGAGCCGGAATCGAACCTACTACCTTCCGGTTGAGGACGACTCAGTGGCTCAGTGGTAGAGCAGTCGTCCTTCAACCGGAAGGTAGGCGGTTGCCTCCAGTGACTGTAACACTGGTAATTACATTCGAACAATGTAAGTCGCTTTGGATAAAAGCGTCAGCTAAATAAATAAATGTAAATGTTAATAATGTTTATGTTTGATGATGTTGAATGATGATTGAGAAGTTGCTAATGTTTGATTTTTGTTTTTGTTGTTTTATGATAATAACATCCGGGCTTTTCGGCTTTTACTCCATAGTAAAACAATAGTTTTCAGATAGCATAAACGGACATTTTATAAAAATCCCCTCTAGAGACCGGTGATTTTTATACTTGATGTGTCATGATTTTTTCATGAAGAAAATGTTAAGGATGTATGATGTTTGATGTTGATGATGATTCAGGATTTTGAAGATGTTTTACAATTATGAGGTTTATGGTGTTTGATGTTGATGATGTTTGGTGATGTTTGATGATGATCAAGAAGATGATGATGTTATTGATGTTTATGTTTGATGATGTTGGATGTTGATTAGAAAATGCTGATGTTTGATATTTGTTGTTGATGTTTGATGATGATGCTGTTTAATGATGATGATGATTATGATGATGATTTTGGATGTTTCATAGGATGATGCTGATGAAGTTTTTTAGGATGATGATGTTAGATGATGTTTGATTATCATGATGATGATGTTGTTGATGATGTGGAATGATGATTAAAACGTTGATGATTTTTAATTTTTCATGATGATTATGTTGTTAATGTCAAGAAAGTTTGATGGTGATTATAGAGAGGATGTTTGATGTTGCAGATGTTTAAGGTTTGATGATGATGTGTGATGTTGATGATGTTTATGTTTGAGATAATGGTTGATTAAGATCTTAATGATGTTCTATGTTGATGGTGTTTGTTAATAGTTGTTGTTATTGTTTAATGATGATGATGTTGTGTTATGATGTTTAATGTTTTATGATGTTTTTGATATTGCTGCTAAAATTTTGAATAATGTATGATGTTGGATGTTGATATTACATTATGTTTCATGATAATGATGAGGTTGATGATGAGGCTGTTTGATGTTGATAATGTTTGATGATGTTTTATAATGATGAAATTGATTTTGATGATGTTTGTTTTTGATTATGTTTTATTATTATGATGTTGATGATGATAATGTTTAATATTTGTTGTTTATTATGTTTTATGATTATATTTGATAATGATGATGGTCAGCCCTGCGACTAACTGGCCACTGTCTAGGGTGTACCCCACCTAAGGCCCAAAGCTGCTGAGATAGGCTCCTGTCACCCACAACCCCTAACAGGAAAAACGGTAGAAAATAAATGAAAGATGATGATAATGATGAATATATTTTATGATGATGATGATTTTTGATGTTGAGCATGTTTTAAGATTTTTGATGATGATGATGATGTTTGATGATGATGTTTAATGATGTTTGATGATCATCAAAAAGATGATAATGTATGATTTGACATTTTAGTTTGATCATGAAGAAAATGATAATGATGTTTGATGTTGATAATATTTCATTATGTTCATGATAATGATGTCTGATGATGTATTATAATGATGATAATGATATTGAAGTTGATGATTTTTGATGGTGTTTGGTGATGATGATGATTATGTTGATTATAATTAATGTTTTATAAGGATGTTTCATGATGATGTTCATGTTTATGATGATGATGATATTTAAAGTTTTATGATGATAATGATGATGATGATAAAGAAGAAGATCATGATGTTTGATGTTGATGTTTTATGAAGTGTGTCTGTCAGAAAGCCTGTCCTAGGAACTAATATTCTGTGGTTGTTGGTGTCCTGTTATTAGTGACGCACACCAGTATTCTATGACTGTTCATCTTTATGTTGCTGAGCTCATGCACTACCTGTAAGTACATATGTATGTTATACAGTTGTGAGTAGATGACGGGAAGATCATTGGTAATCTCCGATGTTTATATCGTTCGTGTTTGACCGTTTGTTCAGCCGTAATTTGCCAACCTAATCCGTTGAGTCATCACTAGACGCGTTGGTGTTGCTCTGATACAGCGCGAGTGTTTGTTTATATTGTTGATTATGGCAGTGTATTATTTAGTGTGATACTGTATCTCTGTTGACTCTATTATAATTATTATAACTGACATTAGTACAGTATATTCATTTATGTTTATTACTCATTTGTGTAGTCAGTTCAATGAGACTAATGTTGTAAATTATTTATCTTTATTTCCTTTGTAGACCACGCATACGCACACCCATATAATCTAACAACTATATACCTGCATATACTGGATTACAATAAATGCCTCATAACCAAGAATCACTTCTCCATTCCTGATTCTCTGATCGGAATCTGATCCATATTTGGCCGCCTCAACCAGTTAAATCTTAACGTAGTGGACTTCACTACAGTGTCAATGTTTAATGTTTAAATATGTTTGAGGTTTCAACATCACAACATCACACATCATTAACAAATTCTTCATCATCATTTAACATCATCAACTTCAGAAACCACAACATCAGAAAACGAGAAACATCATGACACATCATCAACATAAAATTATTAACATCTTAATCATCATCAAACATAAACACCGTCAGCATCACACATCATCACAAACATTAAACATCAAACATCATCAAACTCCATCATACATCATCATACATGAACAAAAAGTATCTAAGATTATCAACATCATCTAACACCAAAAATATGTACAATATAGGACTACAGATGGAAATTAGCTGTTAAGCAATAATCTGGTACAAGTATCTCTGCTCCGGGTTAATGTACATTGTACGCTGTCCTAAAGAAACAAACTAATCTAAAAAACATCATCATCATAAAAAACATCATCAAAACCATCCTATGAAACAAAAAAATCAACATCATCATTATCAAACAGCATCATCATGGAACATTAAGAAACATTGTCGAACTCAAACCTCAAACATCATCATCTTCTTTATCTTAATCATCATTACGGGGTACACATGGCAGAGTGGTTAGCACTCCTGCCTCACAGCAAGAAGGTCGTGAGTTCAAAACCCGGCCGACTCAAACATTCTCGGCCGACTCCGGTCTTTCTGTGAGGAGTCTGTATGTCCTCCACGTGTTATCGTGGGTTTTCGCCGGGTACTCTGGCTTCCTCCCACCGTCCAAAGACATGCATGTTTAGGTCAATTGGCAAATCTAAAGTGTCCCTAGTGAATGAATGTGAGAGTGAATGGTTGTCTGTCACTGTCTGTGTCTAAATGTTAGCCCTGCGACTAACTGGCCACTGTCCAGGGTGTACCCCGCCTCAGGCCCAAAGCTGCTGGGATAGGCCCCAGTCACCGATCTAACGGGACAAAAATTAATGAATGAATCATTACAACCATAAAACATTGTCATCATCATCATCATCATCATCATCATCATCAAACATAATGAATTATCAACATCACACACCATAAACATCATCATTATTTTCAAACATCATCAACATCAATAACTTCATCATTAAAGACAATGAAATCGTGATAAAACATCATTAAGACACATCTACAATGATCAACATATTGATCATCACCACACATCGTCAAACATCATCAACTTCAATATTATTATCATCATTATTATAAAACATTATCATCATTATGATGATACATAATAAAATATTATCAACATCAAACATCACACATCATTAACATTTTCTTCATCATCATGATCAAACACCATCAACATTATAAACATCACACAATGTTAAAAATCATGACACATCAACATCATCCTGAAACATCATCAACAACAAAAATTTGACACCAGCAACTTCTAAATCATCAACAATTATTATCAAACATAAACAATCATCATCATTATACATCATCTTCTTCTTGATCATCATCAAACATCACCAAACATCATCAAACATCATCACTTAACATCAAACATCATAAACCTCATAAATGTAAAACATCATGAATCATCATCAAACTTCATGAAATATCATTAATACCAAAAATGATCATCATGAAACATCTTAAAATATACTCAAGATCAAACATAATCATCCTGAATTATCATCATCATTTATTCATTTATTAATTTTCTATGGTTTTGTCCTATTGAAAGGTTGCAGGCAACTGGAGCCTATCAAGGCAACTTTGGGCAATAGGTGGGGTACACCCTAGACAGTTGCCAGTAAGTTGCAGGGCTGACCATCATCATCCAACATAATCATCAGACATTATCAACAACAAACATTATCATCAACATCATTGTCAATTTTAAAACCATGAAACATCATTAAAAACAAACATCATCAAAAGCAATTTTATTATCATAAATTATTATAAAACATCATCAACATCAAACAGCATCATCATTATCATACATCATGAACATCAAAGATTATCAACATATGTATCTAACATTATCATGAAACATTATAAAACAACATCAACCTATAACATCAACATCTTCTTCATCATCATCATAGTAATCATAATCACCATGTAACATTTTTAACATCAAACATCATCATCCTCAACCTTATTATCATGAAATATAATGAAATATCAACATCACACCTCAAAAAATCCTTATTATTATCAAACATCATCAACATCATAAAACTTCAAAAATCATCATCATAAACATTAAAATCTTTATAAAAGATCAACAACAAAAATCTAACATCAGCAACTTCTTAATAATCATCCAACATCATCAAACGTAAACATCATCATAATCAACATCAAACATCATACATCATCATCTTCTTGATCATCATTAAACTTCATGAAATATCATCAACATCAAACATTATAAACATGAAACATCTTAAAACATGCTCAACATCAAAAATCATCATAATAAAACGTTATCCATATTATCAAACATCCTCAAAATAAACATTATCAAACATCCTTGACATCAAACATTATCATCCTGAAATATTATCATCGTCATCATCATTCTTTAATTCATTTTCATCATTAACATTAACATCATCATGAAACATCAGCAATATCAGAATCATTCATGATAATGTTTCATGATGATTATGAACTTGTTAATGATGTGTGATGTTGGATGTTGATGATATTTTATTATGTTTCATGATAATGATGATGTTTATGATGTGTATTGTTGATATTTCATTACGTTTTATGATATTGATGTTGATAATAATGATGTTTGATGTTAATTAGGGACGCAGTGGCTCTGTGGTAGGTAGGTAGGCGGTTCGAATGCTGCTCTCCCCACAGTTCATACTGTCGTTGTGTCCTTGGGCAAGACACTCAACCCACCTTGCCTCTAGTGGTGTTCCAGCTGTGACACTGGTGAATGGAACCTTAATGTAAGTCGCTTTAAATGAAAGCGTCATCTGTAAATGTAACACTGGTTGGATAAAAGCGTCTGCTAAATGACTAAATGTAAATGTAATGTAAGTGTAATTATGTTTAATGGTGATAAAGATAAATATGATGAAGATGATGATAATGTTTGATGTTAATGATGTTTCATATTATTTCATAATGATGCTGTTTCATTATGATGATGTTGATTTTTAATGTTTTATAGGATGTGATGATAATGTTAGATGAAGATGATCTTTGATGTTTTATGTTTATGATGTATGATGGTGTTTGGTGATGCTTGATTTTTATGTTGATAATGCTGTTGATGATGTTGGATGATGATGAAAATGTTGATGATTTGTGATGTTGCATGATGATTATGTTGTTGATGTTGAGGATGTTTGATGATAAATACAATGAGGATGTTTGAAGATGCTGATGTTTAAGGTTTGATGATGATTTGTTTTTGATGTTTATGTTTGATATTGTTGGATGATGATTAAAATGTTAATGATCTTCTATGTTGATTATGTTTGATATTTGTTAATGATGTTTCATGATGATGATGTGTCATGATGTCTCACGTTTTATGATGTTGTTTCTGATGTTTCTTTTTGATGATGTTTTATGATTATGACATTGATGATGATTATGTTTGAAGTTTGTTTTTGATAAAGTTTGATGATGATGATGATGATGATGATGATGATGATCAGCCCTGAAACTAACTGGTTACTGTCCAGAGTGTACCCCACTTAAGGCCCAATGCTGCTGGGATAGGCTCCAATTACCCATGACCCCTAACAGGACAAAGCGGTAGAAAATGAATGAATGAATGTTAATGATGTTGGATGTTGATGATGCTCTTTTAGTATAATTTATAATAATACAACATCACACATCATTATCAAACACATTAATCATCAGCAACATCAAACATCCTCATTATAATCATCATTAAACATTCTCAACTTCAACAACATAATCATTATGAAACATCACAAATCTCCAACATTTTCATCATGGTCAAAATCAATAACATCATCATCATTAAATTAGATTAGATTAGAAGAACTTTATTAATCCCCAAGGGGAAATTAATTTAATAATAATCAAACATAATCAATTACCATCATAGATAATTAACATTAACATCAAAGATTATCAACATCTTCATCTAACATCATCATAAAAAACATAATCACAACATAACACATTGACATCATCATGAATCATAATTAACAAAAGTCAAATATTAGCAACTTCCTAATTGTCATCCTACATCATCAAACATAAACTTCTAATAATAATTCATAATCTTCTTGATATTTATCAAACATAACCAAACATAATCAACATAAACATCATCAAAATAAAACATAATCTTCTTGATGTTTATCAAACATAACCAAACATCATTAACATAAACATCATCAAACATCATCAAACATCTTAATTGTAAGACATCTTTAAAAAAAATCATGATTCATCAGCAAACGTCACGACACACTTAACTTAAAACTTGCTCAACATCAGAAATTATCTTAATTAATTATCTACATCCTCATAATTAACATCATCAAACATCCTCAACTTAAACAACTATATTATCATCAAACATCATAAATCCCCAATGTTTTCATCATTCTCAAACATCAACAACATCATCATCATCATAATAATCAAACATCATACATCATGAACATTAACATCAAAGATCATCAACATCTTCATCTAACATCACCTCAAAAAACATAATCACAACATAACACATTGACATCATCATGAAACATCATCAACAAAAGTCAAATATTAGCAACTTCATGATCATCATCCAACCTCATCAAACATAAACATCATCAAAATCATATCTTTCAGATCTTTATCAAACATAACCAAACATAATCAACATAAAAATCATCAAACATAAACCTCATAATTGTAAAACATCTTAAAAATTCATGATTCATCAGCAAACTTCATGACACATCATCATCATCATGAAACATCTTAAAATTTGCTCAACATCAAACATCATCATTGTGAAATATTATAATCATTCATTCATTCATTCATTTTCTACTGCTTTGTCCAGTTAGAGCCTATCCCGGTGGCTTTGGGCCTTAGGCGTGGTACACCTTGGACAGTGGCCAGTTAGTTGAAGGGATGAGCATCATCATCAAACATAATCATCAAAAATTATCATCAGCATCAATGTCATATTAATGAAACATTATGAAAAACAAACATCAAAAATCAATTGCATCATTATAAAATACATCAAACAGCATCATCATCATTAACATGAAACATAATGAATTATTATCAACATCCAACATCACATTTCACGAATAATCTGCATGTTGTATCACTGTCAATAACTGCCCCTTCTATTTTCCCAATAGGCCTGTGGAACTGCCAGTCTGCTGTGAACAAAGCTGATTTCATTACAGCTTTTGTTCAAAATTCTGGTCTTTCAGTTGTAGCACTTACAGAAACATGGATCAAACCAGAGGACTCTGCCACTCCCGCTGCCCTCTCCCATAATCACACTTTCTCCCACAGTCCTCCCGTCGCAAGAAGGGCCGGAGGGCCTGTCCTACCGACTGGAAATTTAAACAGCTATCATCCTTGTGTGACAACAGCTCTTTCGAGTTCCATGCTGTTACCATCACCCACTTTGTTAAAAGTCATTGTGTAGTTATCTATCGGCCCCCATGTCAGCTCGGACATTTCTTGGAGGAGTTGGAGGAGTCTTTCATCTTTCCCTGACGATGGTACCCCTCTGGTGGTATTAGGAGACTTCAACATCCACCTTGAAAAGCCACAGGCTGCTAACTTCATTAACCTAACTGCATCATTTGACCTCAAGCGGGTTTCCACGTTGACAACCCACAGGTCTGGTAATCAACTAGATCTTATCTACATAAGATACTGCTCCACTCGGCACACTCAGGTCACGCCACTGCACACTTCTGATCATTTCTTCATAACTCTCAACCTTGACCTAACTTCTTCAGACACTGCAATTGTTTGTGAAAACAATTGGGGGCGGCAGTAGCTCAGTGGGTAGAGCGGTCGTCTTTCAACCGGAAGGTAGGCGGTTCGATTCCCACTCTCCCCACAGTTCATACTGTCGTTGTGTCCTTGGGCAAGACACTTAACCCACCTTGCTTCCAGTGACTGTAACACTGGTGATGTAATGTAAGTCGCTTTGGATAAAAGCGTCTGCTAAATGAATAAATGTAAATGTAAATGTGAAAAACGGGAGGGACTGAGGAAAGTGACCAGCAGTAAAACAAAGCCACCGACACTCCATGTGCTCCACGCTTACATCATGCTTGGACAATTTATGCCCTCTTACATCTAGACCAGCCCGTACATCCTCGTCTGCCCCCTGGTTATCCGATGTTCTACGCGAGCATCGCGCCAGCCTCCGGTCAGCTGAGAGAAAATGGCGCATGTCAAAAGATCCTACTAACCTCTGTATCTACCAGTCTCTCCTCTCTTCTTTCTCCGCTGATGTCACCTCTGCAAAAACTGTCTACTTCCATTCTAGGTTAATCAACTCACCTGACTTGCACACTCTCTTTAAAACCTTTTCTTCCCTCCTTTGTCCGCCTGCTCCCCCACCTTCATCGGATTTAACACCTGATGATTTTGCGTCTTTCTTTGTAAAGAGAACGACCGCCATCAGCAGTCAGTTCTCTGCGCCACCACCTGTCAAGCTCATTCAGACCCCTGATATGTGTTTGCTGCCTTCTTTTTCTCTAACTGAAGCAGATGTTTCCAAGGTCATTAGTTCTAACCACCCTACCACCTGCCCGCTGGATCCCATCCCCACACATCTCCTTCAGGCCATCTCTCCATCTGTCGTGCCTGCTCTCACCCACAACATCAACTCATCTCTCTCCACTGGGTCATTCCCCACAGCTTTCAAAGAGGCCCGCATCACACCACTACTGAAGAAACCCACTCTTAACCTTGCACTGCTAGAAAACTACAGACCGGTTTCCCTCCTTCCCTTCATTGCCAATGCTCTGGAGTCAGTTGTGTTTACTCAGCTCTCATCCTTTCTCACACGGAAAAACCTACTGGACCAGAACCAGTCTGGGTTCAAGAGCGGACATGCCAACAAAACTGCACTGGTCTCAGTCATCGAAGCCCTGAGACTGGCAAAGGCAACATTCAACATTTATTCATACTCATCTTACTGGATCTGTCTGCTGCTTTTGACACTGTTAATCATCACATCCTCCTGTCCTCTCTCAGTGCGATGGGTGTCTCTGGAATGGCGTTGCAATGGTTTCAAGTCTTACCTCTCGGATAGGTCATTCAGAGTATCCTGGAGAAACGAGTTCTCTGATGATGCGTTGAAAAGCGTCTGCTTTCAACATCATCAAACATCGTCAATATCATCGTATGACTGTAAGTATTATAATGCTAAACCACAAATTGCACTAAACAATGTCCATAATTGCATAAAAAAATAATTAATTAAAAATTAATTAATTTTAAATGGCAAACTTTGACAATATAAAAAAAAATTGAGTAAGTCAGGATTAAAATGTATATATTCATTTCATAAACATGAATAAATAAGGAGAAATCAGTTAATTTTATACTTGATGGTTACCAAATGTTAAAAAGAAACAGAAACTAGAAAAGTGGTGGGCTTTATGTGGACAAGAATGCCAAATTGTTCAACAACATGACCTTGGCAATTGATAATCTGTTTGAATGTGTCTCAGTTAAGATTAGTATGTAAAAACGTAAAAAAAAAAATACTTGTTTATTGTATTTATAGAGCACCTGGTGGTAACATAGAGTCATTTTTAGACAGTATGTAACAACAATATTAAAAAAAAAACATAAAGATATATTTATATGTGGGGATTTTAACATAGATCTTTAAAAATCTCCACTTCAGTAGCAGCTACAAGCATCACATTTCCCAGTCTATATTCTGAAGACTTTTATAGAGGGATTTGTTGATATATCATTCCTATCCTGAGTAATAGGTCATTTTACTCCCCCCAAAAAATATTTTTTTATATACTAAAGCACAAAATAATATATCCAAAACCCCCTCTGTATAAGCACTTTCAACATTAATTTACAAATAACTTGTAATAATTTTTTTCTCTTTTTGTATACCAGTTACTGGAGAAGTTTTTCAGTGATATCGTCTAATTAAAAAAATGTCCCTTTTCACGTGTAAGTACCTAATATTTTTTTTTAGTTGGGTGAAAATGGTTAAACCCCAAATAGTTAATTGTAAAGACAATCATAAATGGAAAAAACAGGCTTTATGTTGCCATCTACTGTTTATTATAGGGGATTGAATTTCCTCAGGGACAGGAAGAATTGGCCAATCACATTGGTGGTGAGTCAACCACATTCTCAAAAAGGTCATAAATGAGTCTACACCGGCTTGTGATCTGATGATCCAGGAAGTGTAATAGAGCCAGTATTTTCAGCACTGAAAATGTCTTTTAACATAGAGAAACACCTTAAAAAAGAAACAAAAATATCAGCAAACAAAATGGAGGCACTGTAAAATGCAGATAAATACTGTTATTTCAATACCTTATAGTTTAACAAGGCGGAGATAATTGTTGTCCTAAAGCTAAAGTTGCACACTAAGCTAATGCTAAGCGCTAAGCTATTGCTAAGCGTGAAGTTAAACTTTGGTTTGGGATACTGTATTAGTATTTTGTAAAGGAAAAATTGGTAGGGTTTAATTTTTTCAATAAAACAGAAGCAGGAGAGGTCTCCAGGCTGCTTTTGGGGGAAAGTGAAGTCTGAGACAGGGATGACAACAGAAAATCAGATAGTGCAGCTTTAAGGGTTGTCAAATTTAACGTTAAGTTTGAGGCATCACCCCTCGGAAACCGTGTTTCATCTACATGAATTTGGGTAGCTTTTAATGCCCCACTTGTCTAGATGTTGCTGAGCAATTTTTAGCTGCGTTGGTTAAAATCCAACAAGTGTGTACCAAATTTCATTACTGTATGACTAAAAAGGTTTTGTAAAAATTACAGCATCAAAGTTTCACACATTTTTGAATATGTTCATTTGTTTACATTTGCAATTGTTTGCTCATCATTTATTTCCCGGACACTTGGGTATTTCTGGCCTGTGCTGCGCAGCGATTACAATAGTCCCTTGCATGGCTGGCTCGGGACTAATAAAAACAATACAACAGTAATAAAGCACATAAGAGTAAAACTGATGACACAATCAACGCATTCAATCAAAGCTTATCAAAAAAAATTGGGATGATGTCTTGTGGGTGAACAATGTAAATTGAGTATACAAAAACTTGTATTTAAACAAATGTATGATACTTGCTGCCAAATTAATACACATAGGTATACCAAGAAAATTAAATCTGGCCCATGGATGACAAAGGAATTATGTAATGCATGTAAAAAAAAAAAAACTATATATAGAAAATTTATAAGGAAAAAACAATAGAGTCCAAAACAAAGTATAAATTATTTAAAAACAAACTAACAATTTTATTTAATAATAATTAATATTATAAAAAATATTAAAAAAAGATTATTATAGATACTTAGTTGAAAGAAATTAAAACAACATGAAAGGTCTATATATGGCTCCAGGTCCAAGAATGTTTCTTTCTATAATCACATGATTAAAAACAGTGAAAAAGAAAGCAAGATGGAAGACATTGAACATTGAACAAAAGATACAATTGCCTTGCGGGTATAATAGACAACACAAATTCGTTCTTTTTGACACCAACACATGAAAATGAAATAATAAAGATTGTTAATCAATGTAAGAATAAAAAATCCACTGATTGGAATGACTATGACCAGATTAAAATTAAAAGTGTAAAGCCTCTAAGTCATATTTGTAATTTGTCATTGTGCACAGGAGAGTTTCAAAAGCCATATAAAAGTCGGAATGTTTTTTCCAATCCATAATAGTGGAGATAGCCACTAGTATACAAATAACAGACCCATCTCAATATTGCTATCCAAAATTCAAAAAAAAAACTTTTATTGTCCATTTAGATGCCTTTATTGAGAAATATAATTCACTAAATTACAGTCAATACGGCTTTAGGAATAATAGATCAACAGCACTGGCATTAATTGAATTGATTAATTGATAACTGAGGAAATAACAAATAATTTTAATAAAAAATTGGACTATTTATAGACCTTCAGAAAGCTTTTGAGGAGGAGTATTACTTGTGGGGTCTCCTAGAAATCAGTACTGGCAGTAGCGGTTTTAGGCACGGGCGAACCGGGCAGCCGCCCGGGGCTGCATTTTTTTGGGGGCGGCAGCACGAGCAGATTAATTAAAAAAAAAAAAAAAAAAAAATGTAAAAATTACTCATGTCGCAATTTTTTTCATCATTTATATCATTTCACTGTGTGTGGAATCGCTCCTGCAGCTGCGGCGCCCCTGCTGAAATGTACCATGCACAGAAGACTGCGGTCAAGCCATCCCCAAAACACCAGTCAAGCCAGCCCGTCTTTATTTAGTGCTCCGTATTAGCTGTTTTACGGTAATGCAAGAAACAGCGCCTAGACGTCCTCCCGAACTGATGAATGTTCGTTTTTACATTTTCAACTTACAAAGAATCTGATGTAGCATTTCAAAATAAAAGCCCCCTGAAAATTCATAATTTTCTTTAATATTTCACCAACTTTACATTTGATTTTATAGAAAACTACTAATTGCCAAAGGGTCATTCCACGTCTGGTGTGTAGCAGAGGACCTCCTGATGCTCTCTAAGAAATTTGTGAGAGAAGTGTAAAGGGGGTGGGCGCGAGCGCGGGTGACATGTCACCTCTGGGTCTCTCTCAAATGGAACAGACAGCCTATAGTTCCTGCAAATGAAACTAGGTAATACAAAACAATTATGCGGTCATCAAGGTGAATTGGTTTAGTCTTGACTTCTGGTCGTGAGTGACAGTTGGGGGGATGGGAAATCTGTTGATTGTCGAGTGCCAAATAAACAGAGATGGAGAAGAAAGGTCAAAGCCATCAGGTGCCCAATTTGAAAAAAAGAAAAGAAGAGGAGGAGAAACAAGCAAAAGATTAAGGTATGTAACTATGTTCTCTCTCTGTATGATCCATTTCATGAATGAAAAGCTAATGTTAATTGGTGGTGGGTATAACTCTTTGTTAGCCTTTTGCTAATGATGCTTGCTATGCTTATACAACAATAATTTGGTTTCAACTCACTAATGAGATCTAATTTAATATTGTGCTTTGCAATAAAACTGTTACAAGTTCAGTTATCATTTCCATCTGTTGGTTTAACGTTAGGCTCTGTAAATAATCAACGGCATTTTCAAATCTTTAGGTTAAAGACGAACATTTGCTATGTAGCTATTTGCTATTCAGTGTGCTAAGTATAGTTTCCTAAGTATAGTTTTACAAGTCATAACTAAAAGTGTGTCATGCATAGAATTTGAGGCAGTAACCAAAGAGCTAATAGTTCTTTCATGAAAGTTAGATTAATATACAAATTAATATCCTGAAACCCAAAAAGATTTTGGTGATTAAAAAAATAAAATCCCATTGTTTTTGCCTATACATATAATTTAAAGTAATTTTATTTTTTAAACGACTGAGTCCTAGTGCATAACATGAATAAAATATAATTTTTCAATATTTATTTATTTTTTTTATCATTTGTTTCTATGCTCTAAACAATGTGATGACATGGGGGGAAAAACTAATAAAATAAATAAATGTTTTTTTCCGGGTCTAGGAGGGTATAGCGTGTAATGACATACATTTAGTGTGTAAGAGCATGTTTATGTAACCCTTCTATTGTGTTTTGAGTCAATTTGACCCCAGGCTGTTTTAGCTTTATAAAACATTATCCTATGGTCTTTTGATTTCAAATGCAATTCAATTGCAATGTCAGGAGCACTTCTAAAATATTTTGGAGCATCCTCTGCCACTGGTCAGGGTGAGCCAACCACCTCCCCCGCTACACAGGCCTCTTCTGGAATGGTCTCGACCCTTCAGGATGAGCCAACCACCTCCTCTGCTACACATGTCTCCACAAATATCTGATATTGAGGATGAAGACCTCTTTGCCTCTACTTCTCCCCAGCATGAGCTTTCAGGTGTGTATATCGTGTGTGTGTATAATAAAATATAACTGTGTGTGTGTGTGTGTGTGTGTGTGTGTGTGTGTGGGAGGGGGCTCGAAAAGGGTCTCGCCCAGGGTGTATTTCAATGTAGAACCGCCACTGAGTACTGGGGCCAAAATTATTTCTCCATCCATCCATCCATCTTCTACCGCTTATCCGGGGCCGGGTCGCGGGGGCAGCAGTCTAAGCAGAGACGCCAAGACTTCCCCACTCCCCAGACACTTCCTCCAGCTCTTCCAGGGGGATACCGAGGCGTTCCCAGGCCAGCCAAGAGACATAGTCCCTCCAGCGTGTCCTAGGTCTTCATCGGGATCTCCTCCCAGTGGGACATGCCCGGAACACCTCCCTAAGGAGGCGTCCAGGAGGCATCCGAAACAGATGCCCGAGCCACCTGGAGGAGCAGCGGCTCTACTTTGAGCTCCTCCCGAGTGACCGAGCTCCTCACCTTATCTCTAAGGGAGCACCCCGCCACCCTGCGGAGAAAGCTCATTTCGGCCGCTTGTATCCGGGATCTTGTTCTTTCGGTCATGACCCAAAGCTCATGACTATAGGTGAGAGTGGGAACGTAGATTGACCGGTAAATCGAGAGCTTTGCCTTACAGCTCAGCTCCTTCTTCACCACGACAGACCGGTACATCGACCGCATCACTGCAGAAGCTGCACCGATCCGTCTGTCATCTCTCACGTTCCCTCCTTCCCTCACTCGTGAACAAGACCCCAAGATACTTGAACTCCTCCACTTGAGGCAGGGACTCCCCACCAACCTGAAGGGGACAAGCCACCCTTTTCCGACTGAGAACCATGGTCTCAGACTTGGAGGTGCTGAACCTCATCCCAGCCGCTTCACACTCGGCTGCAAACCGTCCCAGTGCACACTGAAGGTCCTGGCTTGATGGAGCCAAGAGGACAACATTATCTGCAAAAAGCAGAGACGAGATCCTGTGGTCCCCAAACCAGCCCCTCTCCGGCCCCTGGCTGCGCCTCGAAATCCTGTCCATAAAGATAATGAACAGGACCGGTGACAAAGGGCAGCCCTGCCGGAGTCCCGCATGCACTGGGGGGTTTTCTGATTTATATAAATGATTTATGTCTTGTGTCAACAAAATTAAAATGTATCCTATTTGCGTACAATACCACTATATTGTATTCAGGTAATGACTTACAACTAATGGTAAATGAGATTCCAACAGAGCAAAAAAAAAATGAAGGAATGGTTTGACCATTTTGATCATTGCATGTGCTTTTATAGTCTAACATTGTGGTCTATGGAAAAAAGTACCATTCCAGTGGAGGGATTTGCCAACAAGTCGATGCAACACAATAAATAGATATCCATGGGTGATGCAATGTATGTTTTTAATTGAAAGTAAAATTTAAAGTCTTATTGCCAAATTTAAGATCTGATCTGTTATGTAATTCTTCTTAAGTCTATATAAAGAAAGCTAGCTGGTTTTCCTAGGCCTCTTGTGTGTTCAACATGGTGCCTATGTGTATAATATATATATTTTTTTCTTTTTAAGCTCAAAGTGCAAATTGTGTTTAGGCTGTGCAACCACAATAATCCTATTATATTAATACAAATTGACCTGGGGAGTTATAGTATATAAGTGTGCCCTGAAAAAGGCACTAATATGTAACATAACACCTGAGAAATACTTAACCTAAGACAAACAGAAGTCTGTTTGGCGTTTTCACAGCCAATAAATGGCTTTAGGACTATTCTTCTCTCATTACGACTGCTCCATCTAATGTGGACTGTTTTTTCTATCAATTGAGCCACAGAAAACCAAACTGATCTAATAATAATAATGTACACTATTTTCTTGAGTTTTCCACCAGTCTCTAAGCACAAAGTCTAAAGCAGTTTTATAATAGGAAAGTAGAATGTAAACATGATTAATTGCTTTACTAAAATCAGACAATACACCATTTTACACAGAAACAAACAGGGTAATTTTGCTGCAATTGTGCTCAGTATGTGAGCTTAACACTAGTTACATGTCAGGTTATACACACCTCATAAACATTCCCAAGATGTATATAGTGATTTGGAAAAGGGGCAGGTGTACTTATTTAGTTAGTGAGTCTAATTTAAAGCCAATGTCATTGCATAAAAACAACAGTAGAAAACAACAACACAGCAATTATCCAGCACATCTGTACCATTTTAATATCCAGGCCTAAAATAATGGCCCTGTGCATTGTTTGAAAGTACCACAGTCTGCCAAGTTGCAACTGGCCAAGCAGAAAGTCAATAAGCTGTATTGGTTTTACACACACCTAATTAAGCCAATAAAAGTATTAAATGTGTATTAAGGTCTTATTAGTGGAAAGCGTTGGTGGGCCCAGATATTTTTCCAAATCAACTGGAATTGCTATTTTTGATCACACGCCATGAACAGAGGTTATTCAGAACATTATTGACAGTATAAAGAAAACAGTAATGTGCCTATATACATGATATTGCTTTCCTATGACTTACTGTAAGTCAGGCAGTAAGTCAGAACTGTTCCCAGTGCATGCTGGACTCCGGCAGGGCTGCCCTTTGTCACCGGTCCTGTTCATTATTATTATTATTACTATTATTATTTATGGACAGGATTTCTAGGCGCAGCCAGGGGCCGGAGGGAGTCTGGTTTGGGGACCACAGGATCTCGTCTCTGCTTTTTGCAGATTATGTTGTCCTCTTGGCTCCATCAAGCCAGGACCTTCAGTGTACACTGGGACGGTTTGCAGCCGAGTGTGAAGTGGCTGGGATGAGGTTCAGCACCTCCAAGTCTGAGACCATGGTTCTCAGTCGGAAAAGGGTGGCTTGTCCCCTTCAGGTTGGTGGAGAGCTCCTGCCTTAAGTGGAGGAGTTCAAGTATCTTGGGGTCTTGTTCACGAGTGAGGGAAGGAGGGAACATGAGATTGACAGACGGATCGGTGCAGCTTCTGCAGTGATGCGGTCGATGTACCGGTCTGTCGTGGTGAAGAAGGAGCTGAGCTGTAAGGCAAAGCTCTCGATTTACCGGTCAATCTACGTTCCTACTCTCACCTATGGTCATGAGCTTTGGGTCATGACCGAAAGAACAAGATCTCGGATACAAGTGGCCGAAATGAGCTTTCTCCGCAGGGTGGCGGGGCGATAAGAGATTGCAGATTAGAGATAAGGTGAGGAGCTCGGTCACTCGGAGCTTAAAGGAGCTCAAAGTAGAGCCGCTGCTCCTCCACATCGAGAGGAGCCAGCTGAGGTGGCTCGGGCATCTGTTCCTGGGAACGCCTCGGTATCCCCCCGGAAGAGTTGGAGGAAGTGACTGGGGAGAGGGAAGTCTGGGCGTCTCTGCTTAGACTGCAGCCCCCGCGACCTGGCCCCGGATAAGCGGTAGAAGAGGGATGGATGGATGGATGCTTTTCTATGAGAACATTAAGATTCTAATGGTTTGGTTGTTCATTTACTAAAGGACAGTATTCTCACTCAGCAACACAAACTTTTTAAATAGGGTCCCAGATTTTTTGTTAATCATACCCACTGTGTTGTTCTTTCTGTGTAAAATGATGATATCACATACAATTAGGAAATTTATGTTCTAATAATATATTATTAGTATTCAGGGTTTACCAGTGCTACTCAAGAAAATAATAGGTTCAAAATGTTTTTGGAGTCAACCTTGACCATTACGTTTATGTGTAATCATTATAGGATTTGCAGTGGCATGGATTACTGAAATGCAGCCTACCGTTTCGTGTATGGCCTAAGTCATACCCTTTTCAGGAGTCAGAGGTCCCAAGATTGGAAAAAAAAAAAATATTGATAGTCAATGGGTAGAGATGGGCAGTCATCTAATTGTATTTAGCTTAATTTGTATGAAGCATGAACTTATAGGCTAAATTTAGTTATAATTTGTAATTATATATAATATTTGGTCAAATTTGTAAATGTGGGCACATTTCCACACCAGAAACCACTTTCATTATGTCCTTGTTGATAAGAGTGGCAAATGGTGGAAACGGATGTTCACTTTAACCTTAAACCACAGAAACAAAAGTGATTCTGTTCAGAAAGGTCTATCCCGTATAAAAGAAAAAAAAACTCTGGGCCATAATGTGAAGTAATTAAATTCCACAGAGTTAATATATATTAATCAAAAGTCTAATGCAAAAAATTAATATGCATTGTACATAAAAAAACTCAGAATGTGTCTTTGGGATTCCTGGAAGATGCCTGACTTATTATCTGACCATACCTTGTCACTTTCATTCTAGATGTTGTCTACTATCTCATGACACACATTTTTTAATATGACTATTATTTCTTCAGGTCTGGGGAGTAATTAGTGTAAAGCTGTGTTTGTGCACATGTGTGTTCTGTGGGTCATAGAACCTAAGAACACTCATTAGCCCCCTGCTGTATTTATAGATATTTTGTCATCGTGGCCTTTGTTCCTGAGGGCTGTCTGCTGTGAGTTCAGGACAAGTGTTCAGGAATCTGAAACCTGACTCGCTGCCGTTATTTTTCCTCCGTCGACACTTTGCCATGTGTGGTGAATTTGTCTAAGCTCCCCTAATGAAACAAGGCCTAAATGTGGGGAAAATGTGGGGGGCTCGTGTTCGGCCCTGTTCAGGTGTACATTATTTTACTGGGAGAGATGTTAGTAGATGCCTTTGAGCAAATACCATACGCTCAAAACCTCTCATATACGACTCCAGCAGGGCTCTGCTCCAAATAATAAATTGACTTACCTGAAAGCCCAAATCCAGAACACATTTGAGTGTGCAGTTTGACTGCCGCTCGGGGCTTTGGCCTAGACAGCGACCACAAAAAAAGATTGAACTTAATGTTCATCGGTTGCCTGCAGTATGTTCTCAGATGGACAACATCAAGCATGCAATCTCAGCCTAACTACAGTTTTGTTTTTTTGCATTGAACTTCAAATAAGACTGATCTGTAAAGGCAAACAAAGCCATTGATGAGGAAGCATTGCTTTACATTGATTATACATTTATTAGTACAATAATCCCACAAATGTATCTATTATTCATTTATGGATTTTTCAGCCTGTAGCCAATAGCAGAAAAGTACAATATGCAAGTTTATTGCCCATCTGTCAGTTTTAAAGAAACAAACTTAAAGAACTTAAAGAAGCAAACTATCCAAATAGAGATACAAGCTAAAAAGCTAGAAGGTCATGTCCTTTACAAGGGTGTATTTGTTTGATATTGATTGATTTCCTGCCCAGACCTTTAGTAAATGTTGGCAATAAGGCTAGATACATGAATAGGTGCTTGTTCTGTAACCCCTGAAAGAAACAAGAGAGTCTTACAACAAAGGAAGAGCAGTGCTTTTTGTTGAATTTCACCAGCTGCTCCATTTAGCTATTCAAGTGGAGACTCATGCGACCACAAGGTCACCTCTTTTACCATCAGCCCTGGTGCCACATGGACAAGTACTTCTAGCAGATTCAAATCTAAATACCTCTCTTGTTCCTTTTTCCAATGTCCCAGTATTTTAACAAGAACCCAAGCTGTGCTAGCTCGCCATTAGGTCCTGGCAAGTGAATAAACATAATTCAGATTATTAAGTAAGTCTGGACCAGGTGGAGGATTGTCAGAAATGCTGCAAATGTTACGTGACTCTGTAATAGCTTAATAATTGAATGTGTCAGTTTGCTGAATATGGCCATTACACCCATTTAACTCTTTGTACCAGTAAAATATGGACCTCTAACATGACATTTCCCCAGCAGTATTTCAAGCTGATGTTTGCTTTTCACACATTGACACAAAGCTGCTCTGTTGTACATTGTACAGTACAGTTTCATGGGGCATTTTAAACCAATTTAATTCATCTGTTCCAATGGAGCGAAACATCTGTCGAATACTAAATAACAGCACATGAGCAGCACAGGTGTGGTCGAAGTCTGTCAGAAGCAAGCATACGGTAGTCTCACTTGGAAATTTACCAAGCATGTTAAACTATAGCCACTTTTACAGTCCTAAATTATACATAGAAAAATAAGTCAAGGGCTAACATGGGGGATTTGCCTGGTGAATCCCCTTACATAAGTGTAGCACAGTCCGTCTCTGGCCACTTGTGGAAGACATAACATATTAGCAGTGATGAAAAACAGTGCAGTAGGCGTTCTATGCCATTTGAAAAGTGACAAAGGCTTCCAAGCCAACTGGTGAGTCGGACTGCTGATTCAGGTTAAGATGATGACACATCAGTAGATTATGTTTCGTGGAATGATTAATGTCATTTATTATTTGATCATTAGATGTTAGAACAGACTCATTTGAAGTCCAGCTAATATTATTTAATAGATTAAGCCTTTTATGTGTTGTATCACAAAACTATGAGTTTTTACAGACAATGCACAGTAATATACAGGGTATGTGAAAATGGCCGTTCTGAAATATTATTGATTTATTATCTAAGTGTAGCCGTATCCAGAAGTGACATCTGCAGCTGCATTTTCCATTCATTTACATGAGTGTGCAAGTTAAAGGCAGTAAATTAGAAACAGTGAAAAATCTTGTCCTCTTATTTGTGTTTAACATTCTTCTGATGGACTTTGGTTCTACTCATGTTTCAGATTCTGGGTGGTTTGGGTTGTACCTTGTACACTCTAGCTAAGGGTTCCCCAACCACAGAAAAAAGATAAACAAAATATTTTATTTCCATTTTATAGACCATTGCAATCTTCCGGGTGTTTTATTTTGAAAGAAAAGATTGCATCTGCTGCATCATCTTTCCTGTACTTGATGCACTCGGTTTTCCCGATAATCACCGGAAATATTCTTTAAAAAGGAAAAAGGAGGAGGATGAGAAGAGTGTCAATAAAAGTAAAGCTTCATTTTAAAGAAAGTACATTTCATATTTATGCAGAGCTTGGTATTTATGGAGGCTAATGCCCATTGTCCAAAGAAAATGATAGATGTAAGACTTTAATTGTCCCGTAGGGAAATTGCTTTAGCCAGATGTTAAAAGGCACGTCTGAGTGGTTAGCGCTCCTGCCTCACAGCAAGAAGGTCCTGGGTTTTATCTCCGGGCAGGGCAAGGCCTTTCTGTTTGGAGTTTGCATGTTCTCCCCGTGTCTGCGTCTGTGTTTTCCCTACCACTAAAGACATGTACAATAGTCACCCCTCCCATGGGCCCAGGACTCCCCTGCAAAAGAGATTTGTAATCTCAGTGGGACTTTCCTGGATAAATAAAGGTTAAATAAAATAAAATTTAAAAAAACGCTGCAAAGCTGCCACAGTGCAGCACTCCACAATGGAAATGTATTGCAATCTGGATCAAAGGCCATTGTGTACCAGTGAATTACACTTGATTTAGACTCCACTTTAACAGCTGGGACTCTTGCTTTGTCTGTGATGAGCTGTGGCCAGATTTATGGAGCATAACCTACAACTGTGAGGACGTGAACTTTGAGTACAGTCTGTTATTCTGACACATTGTATCCAAATAAATCCAACTTGACATTAAACAGCTTGACACCAAATAATTGTGACTTACATGGAATTCCGTCACCGGAGATGCGAGCATTTACAGAAAATTGTCACAAAAACATCTTTCATCCTTGTTTCTGATTATGAATTCAGTGGCTTTATGACCTCCCAACACTACACTTCACCTTCCACCCCAATTTTACGTAGTTAAGTCTGATTGTGATGCAAGGAAACATGCTGCTGAATTGACCAGATCCTGCTGCCTAGAATAAGAAATTAGGACTACGCAAAGGGTTAAGGGTAAATGATGCAAAAATTGGAAACAGGGTCTCTGGAGATTTACAAACATCTGGTTATGGTGTTAGGTTTCTGTAGTCTCTACCTTGTACAGCATTCTCCTAAAGCTTTTTGCATGTCCACTGTTTTCCAAACAACCTCAGAACAAAGGCCAACACCTAATGTGTCTGGTGTAATCCAGTCCAAAAACCCTGCTGTCCCCAAATGCACTTTTATCCCATCATCCATTGCTTAGACTTGGCAAAGTAGAGGTAGAGTGACTTCTGTGCTGATAGAATTTGTGGTTTCAGTTCAGTTAGATGGAGTGTTCAGATAATCCATGCTTCCTTCCCACAGAGAAGCTGCTGCATTGTATTTCAGACAGTGATAACCTCTCTGGGCTTGCTCTATGACTTATGGACAATGAAGGTTACGTCATGCTAGGAGATATTAAGGGAGACAATGTCAAACACTAAATTGTTATCCAAGTTATCTGGAGTTGACTTGTTTGCACCAGAGATCTTATAAAAAAGGGTTAGGGTTAGGGTTAGCTAAGCATTTTATAAAACGTTTTCTGTGAGATGCTTATGAATACTTAACCTAGAGTAGAGATTGTTAGCACACTCCAAGTTTGGAGAAGCAGACAGGCGCTACAACACAGACTATAAAGGTTGCAAATGCACTGTTTTTACCTAAAATACCAGAAAAGAGGCAAGGCAAGGCAATTGTATTTCTAGGGCACAATTCATTCACTGGGTAACTCAAAGTGCTTTACAGGAATAAAAGACAATTTAGATTTAGAAACTTAAAAAAAATTTAAACATTTTAAAAGAAGAGTGCAGATAAAAAACACTTCAGGTTGTAATCTAGGCAGAGCTAAAGAGAAAGGTTTTTAACCTCCTCTTTAACATTGTTAAGGCTTATTGTTGAGGCTTGTTTTACTTCATCTGGGAGGCTGTTCCAGATTTTTGCTGCATGAAACTTAAATGCTGCTTCACCTTGTTTAGTTCTAACTTTGGGCACGAGCAGAAGGCCTGTCCCAGATGTTCTCAGAGTCCAAGGAGGTTCATAAGTAACTAGCATGTCAGAAATATATTCTGGTCCTAAACCATTAATGGACTTGTAAACCAGCAGTGCTGTTTTTAAAGTCTATTCTCTGAGCAACAGGAAGCCAGTGCAGAGATTTTAAAACTGGACTGATGTGATTGTACTTCCTGGTTTTAGTGAGAACCCGAGCAGCCGCGTTCTGAATAAGCTGCAGCTGTCTTAACCCTCGTTTTGAGAGACCAGTGAGCAGGTCGTTACAGTAATCTAACCTGCATATTAACTGGCCTAAAGGGAGCATGTAAAGATTGAATAATAGGGGTCCCAAGATAGACCTCTGTGGAACCCCACGTCAGAGCCATTTGGTCTGATACACAGTTACCAACCAAAACAAAGTACCTCCTGTCTTCAAGACAGGACTGAAACCATTTAGGGGCAGTTCCAGTGATGCCTATCAATTCCTCTAATTTCTGTGACAGGATTGTGCAGACTCCTCACAGAAAGACCAGAGTCGGCCGAGTCAGCCACATAACACACAACCAGTCCACATGTGCTTTGTGTATCTGGATAAGGCATTCAACTGTGTCCCTCACAGCACCCTGTGGGGGTGCTCTAGGAGTATGGGGTCAGGACTATGCTAAGGGCTGTCTGGTCCCTGTACGACGAGAGCAGGAGTTTGGGACTGCCCTTTGTCATCGGTCTTGTACATTATCTTTTGAACAAGATTTCTAGGAGCAGCCAGGGGCCGGAGGGAGTCCAGTTTGGGGACCACTGCAAGGGAGGCTCTTGATTTACGGGCTTTCTCCGCAGGGTGGCTGGGCGCTCCCTTAGAGATAGCGTGAGGAGCTCGGTCACTTGGGAGGAGCTCAAAGTAGAGTCACTGCTCTTCCAGGAGGAGCCAGCTGAGGGTGGACGCCTCCCTGGGGAGGTGTTCCAGGCATGTCCTACCAGGAGGATACCCTGGGGAAGACCTAGGACACGGCTGGCCTGGGAACGCCTTGGTATTTCCCCAGAAGAGCTGCAGGAAGTATCTGAGGAGGGGGAAGTCTGGGCATCTCTTCTTAGACGGCTGCCCCCACGATCAGATAAGCGGAAGAAGATGGATGGATGGGAAAGAAAATGCTGTAAATCAATTGACAAGTGGATAATGTAAACGCAAAAGCTATTTAAAAAGCTATGTTGCAGTTTTATTTATTGATACTGAAATAAGAGAATGAGCTATGGGGCAAAGTTTGTTATGGAGAACATACTTATTATACTTTTAACTATCCATAAGTACCAAATAGAGCCAGATTTCAAACAATCCCTTTAACATATCATATAATGTTGTTGTTTCTTCTATTTTTTTCAAACCAGAGGAAGGAAGATAATAAAGTCCAAGTCTAGGTTGTCACATTAATGACAAGATCTCCTGTGATGTCCAAATTGCATCTGACAGTGAACTTCCGAGGCACAGCTGTATCAGCCAAGGCCCAGGCAGACTGCGTGTTCAGCGCCAGACAACTGAGCAATAATTTGGAAAACATTGGCAACATCAGCTGTTTTCATTTGCACTCTTCATAAATTCTTAGTGAATCTTTATGATTTTTTCTGCAGAGAGTCCCACATGACCGTGCACACATTTGGAAAGTGATGGATGGCCCCAGAAAATACAAATCTGCCGGGGTGTGTTTAGACTTTGGTGATATGCTACTGTCCGTGGGATTTGGAAATGACAGTAAGAGTTTAATGAGAACAACCAGTTTGGGGGTGAGGGTAAGGTTATTCCTGACTCCCTTCCAAAGGCTCCTTTAGGACCTGACCTCACTGAGTCCTGACCTTATGGTACTAAAACACAAACATCTCTTCTCCTTAGCTTTGCTTCTACTGTCTCCATACTTCCTTCCTAAGTTTCATCACTCTGGCTTCCCCCTTCAATATTTACTCTTTACATCACATTTTATTTTCTGATTTTAGTCCTCCTCCCTGTTTTCTCCCCTTCTCTAACCATGTCCTTGCTTGTAGGTTTTCCTCTGAGCTATGTAGCCATGCTGCCAGCTCTGACTCTTTTGATTTGAGTGCAGTACATGTGGTTGAAATCTGAGGCCTGCTGCACTGCCAAGCCACAGGCCCCGTAATGGAGCACTGGCGCAGGAGAATAAGCCATTGTTCTTGGTTCAGACGGTGGATTCTCGAAGGGAGCTCTACTTGAGTCCATTTAAACCAAAAAACATTTTTTTTAAGAAATTGACTCTTGCTGAACATAGCCCCTGGGGTCAAAGGGGAGCCCCATAATCTGGTTGTAAATTCCACTCTGAGTTGCAAAGGAGGCCAAACCGCCTGGGAGTCATTTACTTACATGGGATGTAAGATGTTAGCAAGGCAACTGACTATTAACTTAGTTTACAGGTTTGTCTGGCCACCCAACAGTCATTCGAGATGATCTACTCCACTATATTTGTTTAGTTTCAAAATAATTGCACAATATTGAAAAAACATTGGAAAAGCCTCATTGTCATAAATTAATAAAGTGAATTTTTGTTTGTTTGTTGTAAAATCTTTAAGACGTTTTGGAGACTTCTTAAAGCGCTCTGTTCAAAGCATCTTTTTTGCTAACATCCATCATACGATTGGGGGTTGGGGTTGCCAGGAATAGTGCTGATTTTGTTCACCATCCTCTTCTGAACCACAGCTTTTAGACTGTCCAGTTCCAATCCAACATCAACTTTTCCTTCCACCATGTTCAGCTAGCTTCACCAGCCTTGATACCACCTAAATTGCTGCAAAGACTTACTAAAAAATGACAATCCTACAGAAAAGCCACAAACTTAAAAGGAGCTGCTGCCTCTGGCTGCCAGCCAAAACAGTACAATGTTAGGTGTGGTGTGTTGGGATCTGTTGTTTTTGTTTTTGTTTTCAAGCAGGAATTTTATCTACATTTTAAAATTGATATAAAAATTTAGCAATTGTGGGCACTTGATGGTTATGTGTAAACTAGTTTGTTTTTTTTTTCCCAAAAAGAGGCAATAACTCTGTAGTAAGGGTTTATTTTTGCTCACTGGGCTGTGTTTGACTCAGCAGTGGCAATATGGTTGTGTAGTAGGTACTTTTTTGCCATGTTTAGCCAATGAGTCGGCCACAATCAATAAGCAGTTTACATCTTTTTTGTGCAGGCCATGTGATTATTTGCTTACAAGCAGTATGAGCTTGTAACTGGTTTCATTTAAATTATTATTGTTTACCAGAATATGCACCAAGAGGATAGTGTGTTAAATCCTGATGGGCCTCCATAAAACAGTCATTTGAAATACATCTGGACTCCATTTATCCCTTTTTTAGTACAAAGTGGAATTAGGATTTAGGGGTCTATAGCTTGACGATTTTCAAATTAATTACATCGTGTTTATGAGAGTGGAATGGTGAGTGTGCAAAAAATCCTGGTTGATTACTCACACCAGCTGCAGTGCACAAATCCCCACTCCCTAATAAACCTTACCATCCCGATAGATTTCATACTCAAAGGGTCAGAAGTGTCTGGCTAAATCTTTCATTTACATCACTGAATAAGCCCTAATCGCTAGAAGAAGTCCAATGGATCGAGTGACCCTTGCTCATTAAAATTTATGGTGAAGTGAAATGGGAGTGCTGGAAAGCTGAAGTGGTGTCATCTTGAATCAACAGAGCAGCCTGTTTTGAGGTCCTGAGGTTTGCTTCTACAGTTCTCCCTTCCAATGATTTCTTAATACTGTGTTCATCAAGTCAGTGTTCACTCCATTAAATGCTGTAAGTGTTTTTACCCATAAAGCTGTAATAGAAGGTCGCCCTTATTTTGTGCGAGGATAAAAGCTAATGGGGAGATACCCTCTGAATATGACCCAATTTTACGAGCTGGTGTAAGCTAATATAACTTTGTTCTCACAGACAGGATGTTGAGAGGCGTCGGATGTAGGTGACGACAAACCACCGTGAAGTTGGGCCTAAGTGCCCAATCATATTGCCACAGAATAGGGTTTAATGTTCTCCCATTGAGAGTAATTGTTCACAATGTCCAGAGTATGTTTTGTTGATGTCTCCTTGGAAACGTAGCTCAAGAGCTCTTTCAAAAGAAACAAATGTAAACTTCTACATGCTGCACTGAATATCATGAAGCCATTGCCAGCTTAACCATCATAGGGTGGCAATTACAGTTAAGCAAAAAAAAGAAATCTCACCTACAGTAGGTCAGCTAATTCTATTTTATGAAGCAGTTGTTTGAAGATCTGAAGAGTTGTCATCTCCAAAACATTTTTGACCCTGTAATAAATTAAGATTTAAGAACAAAGGGCCCTTCTTTGTGATTATATGCAAGTTTACATATCTCAAGAAGTTGGTGGAATGAATGACAGGTTGCATCATATAGAAAGTAAAAAGACTTCAGTTAGTCCAAAATAAAGCATCTTTATTTTAAGATCTTCATGTTCCATGGTACCTGACGATCCACTTCAATAGTTTGACAGCATTCATTTAATAAAAAGCTTCAACAATTCATTGTAGGCAGCCTCACACCAGGGGGCGCCCAGCATGTTTTTGATGTTAGTGAAGCACGGAGAGAACATGCATACTCCAACGACCCGGGAGTCAAACAAATGTTGTGGGGATCCTAACTTTAAGAGACAAAAGCCCTTTTCATAAGCACTATCCTTTTGTACTTTGAGACTTTATCTAGAAGTGCTGCATATGCAAACACAATGCTCTCAATTTTCGAAACGTTGAACCTCCAGAAGAGTGTCATGTATGAACAATGTCCGGAGATTTGTACTCTGTAAGTAGTGCTGTAAGCAGTGTCAGCTGAGCGCAGAACCCTCATACTTTCTGCGGATTTTTTGTACATCACCTTCCACTTTATGGATATGTTTAAATAAAGTTAGTATTGATTATTATTGAATCTACCCATCCAACACAATTTGGTAAAAGCGCTAAGACTATATTCTGACATGTATTGAAGGCAAATTCCTTGAGTGGTTGAGACTGAATTTTGGTAGTTTTTGCACTGATTGTTGCTTTTGGCCCTTAACCAAAGTAGCACAGTGACCCATTTACCTAAATCAAACTTGTCCAATAAAATTCAGTCAATGACAGAAGCCTAACCCACACATTTATTAAGTCTCATTTTATTATTCCTATCTAAGTAGGTCTAGCAGTTCAGTTTAACGCAGGTGGACAAAAGTGGATTGACACTTACTGTGCATAATGTGAGACTGTAATAATAATGGTAATAGGAATACGTATAATCTCATGAGGACAAAGACACAGCTGTATCAATATTTTATTACATGTATGAACGTATGCATGATAACATTAGAAAAAAGTGGGCAGTCTCTTATGCGGAACTAAAATAATGCTTTTTGTTTGAATATTTACTGTGGTCAATATGAATGGGTAAGTAGTAGATACTGTAGTCTTGAAGTCCTGTTTGTTCATAAATTTCAGACGTGTAGTTTTTTTCTCGCTGTGAGCACACACACAGTGAGATGCTTAATATTAGTGTTTTCACAGTATAAGCCAAAGATAAATGGACTGTTATGACATGCTTTCACCAGTCACCCTCCACTGGCTATTAAAGTGAGAGGATAAAGCAGCCACTGTGTGAAGGGGCAGCTGGTTCCCACCTCTCTGCATTTCTCTGGAAGGTGATGTATGAGCCGGCCAGGACAAGAAATGGAGAGGTCCTCCAAGAGTTAAGGCTTTAGGTCACAGTAGCTGCTACCAGTGCACTTCATGTCAGGGTTCCCACAAATTCTGTCCTGTCCTGGTATTACTTGTTCCCTTATAGTTTTGTTTTGCCCATTTTTGCGAAATTAGTATCCTTTTAGTGGTATCTTTCTTTTTGTCAGTTTTTTACGTAGCATTAAAAAGTCACCAATGGGGCCCATAACTGATTAAACCTACAGCTCTTTTAATACATTCATGGTTTTTGATCTAGTCCACTTGGACAGTCTCTTTTATTGACTCTTTAATGTGATGTTTCATGTTTGAAAATAACTTTTTTATGGTTTTAAACATGTATGACATAGCAAGAAGATTATCACAGATGTCAGAATCTCACATATGTGAAAGATTACTGCAATAACGGATAATCCATAAAATTCACTGTACATTGATTGTGATGGATACTGCCACGCTGCCCTCTGTGCTTGTATCATCGTTAGTAGTCGTGTTTGTGGTGGTCATCCATCCTGATCAACACTGAAGGTGTCAGCCGCAGCCATAAAAGTCATTGTAGCCAAAGTACTGCAGCTGAGTTCGCCCCTTCACACCATTTCCCTTCTCAGTGAACCTTAGCTTATCTCCCTCGGTGAAAGTATAGGATGTCTGGGTCACAACAAGACACTTGACTGATGAGGGCAAGAGGAATGGTTTCGGTTTACCACAGGCCAGAGGGATTCCCAGTTGATTTGAAAAACACCACATGGGCACAGTAGGATGCTAAGTGTCTGTCTTGGAGGCACAGCCAGTTGTTGAGAGTTAAGATTCTTGACTGGCACTGTGGTTATTCACTGACATCAGGGGAGCGAGAGGATTGATCCTTGATGGTGTGTTCAAAAGCCTTTAATAGATGTGGGCATTTTCAGTGATAAATGGCACTGTAGTCTTATTGGCTAGTTTGAATGCATCTCCCTAAAGTCTTAACAGTGACAAAGTATTTTTGTCTGGCTGTGATTACTAGAGTCTACTTTCTCATGAAAAAATCCACACACTTTGGTTATACAGTGGGCACCCCAGGTAAAATATATTATTAATGTGCATAAAGACTCCAAGAAAAGATGGAAAAATCTCCAAAAGGCATCAAATGACAGATTAGACATCCTTATAATAAGTAAAAAAGTTAGATTTTATTTCCATCATTTACACTTTCAAAATAACAGAAAACAAAAAAAAATGGTGTCTGCAAAAGTTTGGGCACCCTGCAGAGTTAATACCTTGTACTGGCCCCTTTGGTAAGCTAGAACCTGACAGTGTCATGGATTGTTCTCAATCATCGTCTGGATAGACCAGGTGATGTCAATCTCAAAGGTTTTAAATGCCCAGACTCATTTGACCTTGCCCCAACAATCAGCACCATGGGTTCTTCTAAGCAGTTGTCTAGAAAACTGAAACTGAAAATAGTTGACGCTCACAAAGCAGGAGAAGGCTATAAAAAGATAGCAAAGCGTTTTCAGATGCCAATATCCTCTGTTCGGAATGTAATTAAGAAATGGCAGTCATCAGGAACAGTGGAAGTTAAAGCAAAATCTGGAAGACCAAGAAAAATATCAGAAAGAACGGCTCGCAGGATTGTGAGAAAAGTAAGTCAAAACCCACGTTTGACTCCACGATCCCTCCAGAAAGATCTGGCAGACACTGGAGTTGATGGTACACTATTCCACTATAAAGAGATACTTGTACAAATATGGACTTCATGGAAGAGTCATCAGAAGAAAACCTCTTCTACGTCCTCAACACAAAAATCAGAGTTTGAAGTTTGCAAATGAACATAAGACAAGCCTGATGCATTTTGGAAACAAGTTCTGTGGACCGATCAGGTTAAAATAGAACTTTTTGGCCGGAATGAGCAAAGGTATGTTTGGAGAAGAAAGGGCACAGAATAAAAGAACCTCTGTCCAACTGTTAAGCATGGGGGTGGATCGATCATGTTTTGGGGTTGTATTGCAGCCAGTGGCACAGGGAACATTTCAGGAGTAGAAGGCAAAATGGATTCAATAAAATTTCAGCAAATTTTGGATGCTAACTTGATGCCATCTGTAAAAAGCTGAAGTTAAAGAGAGGATGGCTTCTACAAATGGATAATGATCCTAAACACACCTCAAAATCCACAGTGAATTACATCAAGAGGCATAAACTAAAGGTTTTGCCATGGCCTTCACAATCTCTGACCTCAACATAATTGAAAATCTATGGCTAGAAAATCTAAGAAATCTCAAAGAACTGGAAGACTTTTGTAAGGAAGAATGGGCAAAGATACCTCAAACAAGAATTGAAAAGACTCTTGGCTAGTTACAAAAAGCGTTTACAAGCTGTGATACTTGCCAAAGGGGGCAGTACAAGGTATTAACTCTGCAGGGTGCCCAAACTTTTGCAGACACCATTTTTTTGTTTTCTGTTATTTTGAAAGTGTAAATGATGGCAATAAAATCTAACTTTTTTTGACTTATTATAAGGATGTCTAATCTGTCATTTGATGCCTTTTGGAGATTTTTCCATCTTTTCTTGGCATCTTTATGCACATTAATAAAAATTTTTACCTGGGGTGCCCAAACTTTCGATCCCCACTGTACACTGTGCAATAAGAGCTATTGCAAGTGACAAAACTACATAGATATATTTTTCTATCAAGCAATTATTTTCATTGTTTTATTACTGCAATTGTTTGCATTTTCCAAAGTGGTCAGTATCAATGGGGACATGGTTAGTACAGCATGTTTTAATAAGCATTTCCATTGTCATAAAGGCTACAGAGTTTCCCAAAAAAGTTTACAATACCATACTTTGGTTCTTTACTGGCTGTGGTTTCAACACTGCGACACAGCTTTCAAAACATGGAGGTAGCATTGCAGTCTGTTGGAAAGTAAAATAATCCTCATATGGTCAATAATTGAATGAAAATGACAGAATGGCAATGCTTTCGCTAAACGTTTGTTAGAAAAAAATTCCAAGAGGAAAAATTGCAAAATTTGCAAATGTTTTTTTTTTCTCAAAGAAACTCAAAAAAGCTTCTGTTTATGAGCAACACAGCTGTTTCCAGGAGTTGGTGATCTATATCTGTGTTAATTTGCTAATGTAGTGCTTGTATGACATAATGTTTTACATTGCTGATCTTCTTACTGATGCTGGACACAATAGAAAGGCACGTCTTTTCAGGAGTCATTTATAACAAAGGTTGCTGTTCCAAACCATTCAAAACCTTTCAACATGTCTAATGTTAGCCTCTTCCCTTTTCCAATTTAAAAATGGTTAACATTCCTGTTCTGTTCATAGTTATGTGACGTTTTGAAACCTCTGATTTTGCCTTTTTAAGTACTTGATACGGAATGGGTCAAAAGTATTTTAGGATTGAAGAAGTGCTAATTTTTATTTTATTTTTTTACAGATATGTATGTGGTAATCTTTGATTTGAATACACATGATGATTAGGCTAGAATTTTTTTTTTACAAAGTATTTTATTAGAGTAGAAATACAAGAAAGAACTATTGACCCTAAGTGGAATCCTGTCACTTCTGTAACTGTAAGGCACAGCACTTAATCTGTTGGAAACAACATTCACGCTTTTTCACAGGGGTTTCCCAGAACTCATAACACTCCAGCAGCATCAGCTCCTCATGTTCACGACGGGACACCCCATTGGCTTGATTTACTGGGACGCTAATAAGAAGGAGGAAACCGCTGTGCTATACATATATCCAAGGGTTGCATTTCACTGTGAATGGGAGCATTGAGCGGCTCATAACCAGCACGTCCAAACTGATGAGACCCTAAGGGACCAAGTTTACATGAATCGCCCGACAGCAGTAGCTTATTATATGTCATCTACAAGGAAAACAACTAGTCCCAATAGTGGAGATGAACCAATCAGTCTCTGTGCCTTAAGTCAGTTTTTATTGGAAATGGAAGGGTTTTCCTTTACAGTAATTTTACTTTAACTCCTCCTTATAAGTGTAATTACGTTTGATCTTGATTTCAGGTATTTTACCAGTTGACTTAAAGGCATTCACAAACTGATAATTCTATGCTCCGTACCTTTATTATAGGGTCATCACGGACAAAACATTTACATTTAGCAGACGCTTTTATCCAAAGCGACTTACATAAAGCTTCTATTACCAGTGTTACAGCTGGAACTCCACTGGAGGCAAGGTGGGTTAAGTGTCTTGCCCAAGGACACAACAAAAGTATAAATTGTGGGGATGGCGGAAATTGAAGCCGCCTACTTTCTGGTTGAAAGACAACTGCTCTACCACTGAGCCACTGTTGCTATCCAAACTGAAATAGAAGGATTTACAATTATTAACTGTTTTGCATTGTTTTAGCCCCAACCCGAACTATCATTTACAGAACCCAACGCTCCTTCAGACCTGATAGAATGATTAAATCTAATGTAGCCAGCCGTGTGGTGCCAGTGTGAATGGGCTGAATCTGTCTTGAGAGATCGGATATTCACACACCTTTGGAGGTGGCCTGGATTACATGTATGAGTATTTGTTCCAATCTAGCTACAGTGACATTGTGATTTTCCAACCAAAGAACAAGCCAACCAACCAATGGCAAGGTTATGGTAAACAAGACAGTGGTGTACATATTGAATAAAGGGATAAACTGAGAAACTGATTTTGAGGTCAGTGTATGTCTCTAAGTGTTAGCCCAGTCGAGTCCTGGGAGTACCACGCCTCAGGCCAAAAGCAGCAGGGATTGGTTCCAGCCAGCCTCTGACCCCGGACATAATACCTGGTAGAAAAATAGAGAATAGATGAACTGTTCCCAATTGACAGCATTTCACCATCAGTATAACAGACTTTTTTTTTTTTGGTAACTCATATAGGCAATCAAAAAGTTACATCAAAACCTTAAAACCTTCTCAAAAAGAACGTTCAAGCATCCTAATGCCTACGATACCTTCTCCACTCACCTCATATATCCTTAGATTACTCCAGTTCAGAGACATGTTAATCCCATCAGTCCGACCATATTCCAACTGGACTACAATCTGTGTTTTTGGGAAGAGGCACTGTTCGACCACCATAACTCAACACCTCATTTATTTGAACATTTCATGAGGAAATGATGTCCGGCAAGTCAAACCCTTGACATAATTGCTCTATATTACTATTTCAAATTTTTTTGCCTAATGTAAAACTGCTTGGGTTGATGATAGAACCATTGTTTTATACTGCCAAACATATGGACAAAAACAAAAGGCTTTACGTTAAGAATGTACACTACACTAATGTCATAAGTGTAGTTGCTTCACTTTACTGTTATTATTCTTTGACCACTTTGACAAATGAAGAGGCAAACTCGGCGGAACATTCAAAACTAAAACAGAGTCATATTTCAAACATTTCAAGATAGCACTGTAACAATTATCCAACTAAACGTTTCTATTATTATTTATTTATTATAGCTCAGCAGGTTCTCTCTAAGACAGCAGTCTAAACCAATCCAGTCTATGCATTATGTACACGATGTACAATTTGTAAACTTTACAATTTGTAAACTTTACAATTTGTAAACTTGTAAATTGTACATCATGTGAATATGTAAATAGACTGTTTATTGTTTGTTAGGGATATCATAGTCTATAGTTTATAGTTAAGTTATATCTACTTTAAAAATAAACTTCTATTCTTGCACTGGTCGGTTGCATGTTTGTAACAAAAAGAATTTCCCCTTGGGATGAATAAAAGTAGATTCTTAAATTTGTTGGACTAACGTGTACTGTATGTTCAAGATTACAGACTGACAGGGACTTCTATCTAATGCCTTCTTCTATGTTATCTGGGAAATGGTGTTTCTCTAAGACAGCAGTCTAAAGCCAATCCAGTCTATGCACATACACGATGTACATTTGACTCTGACCCATTGTTTTTTTTTTGTTTGCCTGTTTTTTCAGGACTGAAAATTATCATCTATTAGAATTCATGATAATTAAGCCTAGACGTGTTTTTTTTTTTTTTATTTTTTTTTTCCAGCTAGCTTCTACAATTACAATTGCAATTAGGTTATATAACAGTCTTGTTTTTTTCTCTAAGATGCATAAAAATGCATACTCTCTATTCAAGCAGATACATAACGTGTACATACACATACATACACCTTCATTAGTTACACATTGCACTATAATGTCTTTGCTGTGTTTTGTAATTGTCAGGCTTACTTGTATATTCTATGGTCTGTGTTGCACTTTCCAGTTAAAAGTCATTGTATTTTTTATTTCACAGCAAATATTTATCTTGTAAAGAGACAGCTTTATGGACGTGTTTTAGGTTTGAAGTTGTAGCAATGTTTTACAATTACTAAACACGGCTTTGCTCTGGATAAAACTAAGAAATTGGAGTTAGCACTTCTGCCTCACAGCCAACTTTGTCCCTTTGTGCCATCTGTCAAGCCCTCCTTTTGCTATGGTGAATCATGTCTTTGGAAGATATTGTAACTACGCTGCAGATTCCGCTTGCAGCACCAGTCACACAATACAAACTACAAGCCCACTCCTGGTGAAAACATTGGATTTTAGCTTTTCCAGATGAGGTCAGGATAAAGTCTGGAGGATTATGGATGTAAAAAGTAAACTATGTAAGTCTGCCATGAGTTGAAAAATGATTCAAACAGCAAGTTGTAATTCATTTTAATTAAGTCAAAATAAAAAACTAAGCCTTTGAAGCAATATATTTAATTTCATCTTTGCATTCACTAATGGGAAATTAAGTTTTGAGTTTTGCTTTGCGGACAGTAAGCGAGAGAAAGAAAATAGTCACAACGCCAAGAAAATTAGAACATTTAAATGCCCTACTCCATCATCGTATATAAACTACACTCAGACATTAACCGGTCTAAAATGTAAATGGTAGAGGGCTATTTTTCAGTGCCCAGACAGGAGTGACTGACAAGCGGTGGTTTTATCTATGCTGCACTGAAACATACAGTATATCCATACTTTGAGCGCCGCCAGAGCAAACAGATTTAATGTCCCTCTCTATTGGCAGTTCATAAAGAAATCACAGCAAAAGCAAAGACTGAAGAGAAAGCCAAACACTCGAGGCGTTCTGCTCTGTGTCGAACGTATGGAATCTGAACTCAAAGGCACACACCCACTGGCAGCAAAGTGGTGCCGGACCGCCAAGGGTTATGGGATGCATATGGATTCCATCTTATTGTTATTCAGTCCCAGTTGCAGGTCGCGTCACTTCCACAGATCTTCACTTCCTCAGAAACAGCCTGCCGTGACCTTAATGACCCTTGTGACTCTTAACACCACACAAGACCTCAAAGAATGGTTTGACATGGACCAGATCAAAACATATTTCTTTATGGGGTTGCAGATGCCCAAGATATGCTTAGAATTATTTACTGGCTACATTAGAATGTCATATTACAATAAAGAAAAATTGCAGGTCGTAAAATTTAGGTCACTATGGTGCAGACCTAGGTATTTGTTTATTGTTTATTGATAAACATAATCTCTTTTTTTATTCGCTTTTTACTAAGAGAAGAATATTTTACATGATTTTTGAAAAATCCATTGTCTCAAAAGCAGCTCACAAATTGCCCATGTTTATTAATATACAATCTATGTGTCTATATATGTGTTTTGAAAGAAATCAAGCTTTTTCTTTTACAGAAAATAACAAATAAATATCCTGGTCATATGTTACTTTTCCAGTTGTTGCTCTTTAAGCATATACAAACAGATTTGTTGCATGCTTTTGCCATACCTTCAATCTTCTTGACATGTTGTGTTTTGGACCTCAGTATTTCTTTAGGGATTTTACTAAAGGTGGTGTGGTTCATACCTCAACAGTCACTGGATTCTCATGATATTTGTGACTTCACATAAATCCATCTTGTTCCTCTCAAATTTACATGATGTCCACTGAACCACAGCTGGTTTGGACCAATAGTGTGGCAGTATTAACGTGAGTGTTAAAGTGATAACGCAAGCATTATGGTGTTATTTTGCAAACAACATAGTACTGCTCTGATTGGATATAATCAGTATAATTGATAAGCAGTTACATGCAGTTTTTCAACTACCAGGTAGTCATCTGAAGTTGCTTGTCCTTTGTGAACACTTTCTGTAGAAACCCCTCCCCAAAAGATTCTGTTGCTTCTGGTCAGTCATTGTTGTTACTAAAACAATATGACACATTCATCTCTCGATAATATTGCATTTATGTCTTGTATTCAGCAAATCAATAGTTATGGCCGCTTGTCATTCTTTTGAAGTGTGTGTATTGCTAGATATTGGTTTCTGAAACAGTTGATCAAGTCTATTTGAAGTTTGATTTTTCACTTTATGAGTATTAAGTCTAGTTTGAAAAAGTTCAACACCTAAATCTAGTTCTGAATTTTACTGTTTTTGTAAATATTTTCTAGGTTTGTATTTGAAAATGTGAATTAAATCAGTTTATGGTAGCAACACAAATGGCACATCTCAGTCTCTAATCATAGGTGTTTTATTGAGAAGATCTTTGTCTTTGCAGTTTCTTGACCCAGATTTTGACAGTTTGTTGCGAAAGGTAAAGCCAAAAACCTGTCTGTGTCTGAATGTGGGACTGACCCCTGGAGGAGCTCATTGATTTACTTTTCATTGTGGCTTTGCGAAGTCTCACAAACTCAGGTGCATTACATATTTTTTTCCACTCAGCACAGATGTTCAGTTCTTACATGGCACCCCTTTTTTTTTTTTTTAAATAAACAAATCACTAAAACAGTACTTAAGTTTTATGCTCTGGAATCCTGCAAAATATCACTTAATATTTCCTGGCTGTACATAATTTGCTGTTGAATAGTTGTATTGGTGTTTGGTTAGGCTCAAATAACTGTGCAGAAGCTGTTTTTGCAGAAGTTTAAATTGAAGTAAAGTATGCCCACACGATGCTGAAATTATAATGTTTTAACGCTGGACACTGCACTTATTCTGTTCAGAGCTGCTTTTATATACTAATGAAATGCACCCATCTGTAACATAGAGCTGAATAAGCTCCCACCTACAGAGCTGCTATCTATGACCACATCTGAGCATTCTTTAAATACATCTGTGCTGACTTTTCATGAACTGTCTCAGTGCTCTGGATAGTATAGGACAGTATATACCTATAAAATCTTTATTGGTTCTAGATTTAAAAGATTGTGCCAAGGCTTCCTTCAGAATTGGTAAAATTCTTAAAAAAACAAAATGTATAAAACTAACCTCAGTAGAAAATACAGAAAATGAATGTTCTGTCTGTAAAACAATAAACAAATTGCTGCAATCAGTGAAGCTGCTAAACATTAAACAGAAAAAACAACGGCCTGTTGTAAAAAGAAGAGGCACTTTGCTGTTGATATTTTTCTTTAGCCAAAATGTAGTCAATATCTATTTGTCAGCTGCCTCTTTGCATTTGTAAATTGTGTGTATATATTCAAGTTTTAGTCTGTATATTTTTATTTATCTTGTATTTTATTTTATATTTCATGCATGCCCTTCATGTTGCACCTTATCGCCGAAGCAAGTTCCTAGTTTGTGAATCTTGTTCACTGACAATGGCAATAAACATTTATCTGATTCTGATTCTGATTCTAATCTGGCCCCAAACAATCCCAGTACTCACAACAGGGAGTGGGGCAAGCACCTAAAAGTTACAAAGTGAAAAAGATTGGGAATCATGTCCAATGTCTCATTAAATATTTTCAACAGTTCTTACACATATAACCCACGAACAGAGCAATGTGGTCAATGCTGTTCAGTGCTGTGAGGAGTGAGCAGTGATAGGTATATAGGAGAAACAGCTTGACAAGAGGATGCATCAGCACAGAAGAGCCAATCCTGGAGGACCTGAGTCTGCAGTCCACCTCCACCTCAAAGAGAAAGGACATTCCTTTGAGGACAGCAATGTGGGAATTTTGGCAAGAGAGGTTAGATGGTATGAGCAGGGCCGTTTGAAGGAATTTGGGGGCCCCAAGCAAAATGGACATGGAGCCCCCAACCAACCCTAAGCTTCCATCACACCTCTCTCATACCGTATGAGAGAGGTGTGATGGAAGCTGTTTTTGTTAAAATGGAAAAACCCTCCTTTTTCAGAGGAGAAGGCTTCATATATAATGTGCCAGCCATTTACAACAGTGTTTTGAAACCAAAATCCAAACGTTTTCCCTCTAGAAAGACATAACCACCTGAAGGGAGCAATTATACTAATTATCCACAGTAACATAAAAACTCCCCCACCAGCACTCACATTGTCTATTCAAACAGTAAAACCAGACAAATCCTTGTCCAATCACAGTAGTTTCAGGCTAAACCCCTCCTTCTAGGATATAAGCTCAGCTTTCTTACCAGTTAAACTCCAAATTGACAAAGTCTCTTGGACAAGGAATTAAACATCTTCACCTTCAAGCCTACGTCCACATGTCTTTGTTGAAACCTTTTCTTTGATTATAACCTGGATGGGTGAGCACCTCCACACTTTACACATAACAATACTTTTCACACATACAGTATGTTGTGATGATGGCTACATTAGATATGGCTATTGCAGTTTACCTTATTAAGAGTCAGAAAGAATGCAAATAGTAGCACAGGGCCTTGTTTGTTTAAGGTTTCCAAGTGAAAGAGCCATGGGTTCTGTGGTAGCACTTTTCATAATAAACTTGCTACCACACACAGTCCTCCCCCTCCATCTGCATGGCTAAGTGCGTTTCAGGGTCGAGGCCTTACTATCCCTTGTGAGGAACGTGCGATCAGAGAGTCATCTGTACAAACACACTCCTGGCAAAGCTCACAGAAGGCGAAAGCAAAGAAATGGCCTGTAAGCGAGCAGCCAGTGCGGGGTTTGTAGCAGGAGATGTGTGCTGACAGTTATGCTGTCAAGAGCGATACCACTGATTGTCACCATATGTTGTTCCCTGCATCCTACACATCACGTGATGGGGCATGCAGGCACCAGAAATTCAACAATTATTGTCCAATACATGTTTTGGGTAAACAGCGGAAACAAGGACACATCCTTTCATGCTGAAAAAGTTGTTCACAACACCTCCTTGTAAAGTAGGGAAGACAATCTGGAGACGCTTAAAGAAAGTAAATGGTGTGATGCTTTTGATCAATGGGCTTGACATATGATAGTTTCAGGGGCTAGTAGCCAAGCAGAAAACAATGTGTCTTAATGCTTTATCATTACAAAAAGTGAATAAGATGAATGAAGGTATGTTTTGCATCTCATTTTAGTTAATAAATCTACTCAAAAAACATTATCCCTTTATAATTACAAGTAGTTGAGTGCCTAGTTTCGAGCACCTTCAGTATGTCCTATTATGATAACAGAAAAGTCTAACTTTTGGATTAATAATTAACCAGTAATTAAACATCTAAAGTAAAGCTTAAAACCTGCTCTCCCCAGTTCATACTGTTGTTGTGTCCCTGGTCACAAGACACTTAACCTTTGTCTTTGTGAATGAGTCTGTCTAACCTGTGGACAGACTTGAGTGTGGAGTGAATGAATAATGGACTCGAGAGCCTTTAAAAGCACTAATTAAAATCCAGGCTGTTATAATTCCACAAATCCCATTTGAGCTAAAAAAAAATGCATATATTTTTCTTAGGTTGCACTATCACTATTCAAATTCTTGTTCCTTAATGTAAATGTACAATACCTGAATAAAACGAAGGATACATCAGTCAAAACATTTGGTATTTAGATTGTAATCTAAGGTTGGAAGGTTGGCGGTTCAATTCCCACTCTCCCTACAGTTTATGCTGTTGCTGTGTCCTTGGGCAAAACACTTAACCCACCTTTCCTCCAGTGGTGTTCCAGCTGTAACACTGGTGAATGTAAGTTTTGTCACTAAGTCGCTTTGGATAAAAGCATCTGCTACATGACAAAAAAAAATTAAAACAAAATATAAAAATAGATCTTAGTGGAAGGAGCCCCTTTAGTTCCAAATTAATTCCTGTTCCTACAGTTGCCCAAAGAGGACAAACAGAGCTCTGCTGGAGGAGAAGCACACTCATTTGGCAGATTTTGGGCATATGTTGACGGTTTAGAGAATAAATAAACTAAATCAAATAAGGTAAGGAAATTACCATCTGACCTATTTCCATTGGGTTTGTTCATAGACAACAGCATGTTCCTCTTGGACTTCCAAAGCTGTTCACATGTGGAATTATAATGGCCACCTTTGCTACCAGATGTTACTAAGAAAGGCCAATGAACAGCTTTATTTCTTAACAAAATGGTGAATCCCACTGGTGCTTCAAGGCAGGGCTAATTATCCTTCACTTGAGGAACCAGGCCTCTCTAATCAACTGTACAAAGTGACTTGGGTTTAAAAAATATTCACCAAGGGTCCCTATGAGACAGCTGGAAGCTATTGAAAGTGCTGGAGAGGTCACAGTGTAACAACAACGTGTGTGTGCTCAGTGTATAATTGTTTTATTCTGAAACAACCTTGGAGTCATTGTGAGTGCACCTTGAAAATGGACATGGGCACAGTGAAAGCAATTAGAAGGCACATGTTTGTGCGGGTAGACGTGTGGAAGACCTTGGAGGCAGCACATGTGACACTATTGTACACTGTAAAAAAAAAACGTACTGGCAGCTACGGCTGCCAAACAAAAATAAAATTAAAGTATTTGCACTTTATTGGATTTAAGATATTTTACTTTAATTTTACGGTTTTGTTTGGCAGCCGTAGCTGCCAGTCATTTGACCGCTTTTACGGGTAAAACTGTTATTTTATGGATTTTTCCTAGATTGTAATGATCAAACACCTTCAATAAAAGTGATGCACTAATAGTTTTATGGGAAAACACTGTTATTTTACAGGTATTTCCTAAATTATTACAGTCAAACACCTTCAATAAAGTGATGCGCTAATGGTTTTATGGGAAAACACTGTTATTTTACAGGTATTTCCTAAATTATTACAGTCAAACACCTTCAATAAAGTGACAGCACTAAAAGGTTCTAATGACAAACACTGTTATTTAACAGACCTTTGCTAAATTATAACGATCAAACACATTCAATAACTTGTCAAGACGTGCTCAAGGTTGTACATTAACAGTTTTATTTTGGAAGACAAAATAAGTCTGTAAAAAAAAAAAAAAAAAAAAAACTGTATAAAACGGCATTTCCGTAAACATATAATCTAAATTAAATGGAATGATTCAGTAGCTGTTCACATGTGGAATTATAATGGCCACCTTTGCTACCAGATGTTACTAAGAAAAGCCAATGAACAGCTTTATTTCTTAACAAAATGGTGAATCCCACTGGTGCTTCAAGGCAGAGCTAATTATCCTTCACTTTAGGAACCAGGCCTCTCTAATCAACTGTACAAAGTGACTTGGGTTTAAAAAATATTCACCAAGGGTCCCTATGAGACAGCTGGAAGCTATTGAAAGTGCTGGAGAGGTCACAGTGAAACAACAACGTGTGTGTGCTCAGTGTATAATTGTTTTATTCTGAAACAACCTTGGAGTCATTGTGAGTGCACCTTGAAAATGGACATGGGCACAGTGAAAGCAATTAGAAGGCACTTGTTTGTGCGGGTAGACGTGTGGAAGACCTTGGAGGCAGCACATGTGACACTATTGTAGTACCAACCCATAAAGGAAGGCATGGATTTAACTGGCACTATGGAAAAAAACAGGGCTGACCGCAGAGAATGCCTGGTTTTTAGTTGAAACACCCCTTCAATTTTATTTCACACTACATTAGTAATCTAATTATGTGGTGAATTAACTGGATCCAGGTGCATCTGGGAGGAAAAAAGGACACACTATGATTCTTTAAAAAGGATGATTTAAATTAGCTCCACACCTCTGCTACTAAATTGGATATTTAAATTGTCTGTTTGCTCCACCCTCTGTTTTGTCTGCCTAAAACTTGTGTCTGATTCTGCCACTATCACCAAAAGAAGGAACCTACTAATGCTACTTATTCTCTCTTTTATTTCCTTTGCCTAAAACCAAATTAATTCAATCAAGAGATAATTTTAAGTGTTTATGGTCAAGGAGATACCAGCAAATCTGGCAATTGAGACCAATTTGAGCATGTTAGTTTAAATTTTAGGATTTTTAACAATTTATAATTTGGTGTGCTTTGGCACCATCTAAAGGTACATTTTTGCCACAGCATCATCACAGCATCATCACAGAACCCACTAGATGTATGGCAGGGGTGTGGTTGATAATACCAGCTGAAATAATCTAACATTAAAAAAGGCTAAAATTCCCACATTAGATGAATGTTTGATTGCAGTTGATTGCAGGCTTTAGATGACTAGTTGCATGTATTATTGGTCTGGCGCTGAGCAGACCAATACCCTTCATTGCACCACAGTGTTTTAGTCGAGTATACACTGTCATTGCACTGTTGCTTTTCCATTACCCGAGCAAAACACACACTGCTGAGAAACTAGTTCCAGTAATGTAAGTAATCAATTGTTGTTGTGAAAGGTTATACTTGTCAAGTCCTGGGTTACAGAGACTGTGTGAACTTTGTGGAGGAGCCATAATCATTTGCTGGTCCCATACACTCTTAAAACTGCTGGGTTAAAACCCAACCTTAACCACGCTGCTGGGATCACTATTGGACAGAGCACCGGCTGGGTTGGTTTGACCACATGCAACTATATGGGTTTTCCCGCCATCAACAGTAGATACCTAGTTTGCATTCATTCTAGACCAGTGTGTAAAATTAACCCTCTTGCTGGGTCTAAGTCAAGACAAATGTTTAGTCAAATAAATAGTTATTATTTAATAATAAATAGATTATTTTCTGTCTCACTGCCTTTATACATTAGTTACAAATATATTTTATATTACTACATTGAAATAATTATTGTCTCTTAGATACAATAAACCAGAGAGGCCATGTATATGTGATTTCAATCTTATTTAATTTAAAACATATTTATTTAAAAACAATACATTTCTTTAATACTTTGTTTGTATACAATATTGAATACATTCTTTACCATCCCAACCCCCACACACCCTCTTCATTCATTCCTGCAGACTTTATAACAAATGTAAATCTGTCCAAATATTCCAGGCATTAAAAGTCATTAAACAACTACAGAACATATGATTACAATTTAATTTATTAAGATGTGTTGATTTAATAACAGCAACAAAATACATTTAAAAAATCTACATATCATGTGGGCCTGAAACCACTGTCCTCAAAACTTTACAGAGGAGGACTCTTTTATTCAATTTGATCAGCATGCTCAGAATAACCCAGGTGGGGAGACACTGCTAGTGTACTGAGACATCAAAATGCATGTTTGAGCTGTTTTACCTGATCAACCGCACTCCAACAAAGACTCAGTTAAAATATGGCGTGCCATAATGGCAAAGGTCTGTGATCTCATCACTGAGGCACAGAATGTTTATCTAAGGCACATGGTTTAAATATTCTAACCATGTTGGTCCCAACCTGTTGATTAATCCTGTCTTAGAGTGCTGCAAACTGGATAACTGAATATGCTAGCTACAGCTTTTTGGTGGAAATATAAAAAAACAACTTTGTATGTACAAACATTAACAAATAAACATTTGTATAAAAAAGTTACATTGCAGCTTTCCTTAACTTGTAAAGCTGGAGTCCATAAAAATATGCTTACTTTAAAATAACAGAAATGCATGTTAGATTATTAGTATGGAAGAACCTTTAAAATAATGACTACACTTTAATTACACTTTATTATTGTAAGTCACACAGGTACTGTGCTCCTCCGCCAGTCTAAAATAATCTGAATATAAAGACTTATTATAATACAGTAATTGTACTTAGTGATTCAGGATAAGACAAAAACATTACTGTAATTTGAAAATGGATATAATCCTTAAATTAACAGTCACTCATTATATACAGATATTGTTTGTAAATTTTGAACACACACAAAAAAAGGTTATGGACTGCAGCTTTCAAAATTATAAATATTGTAAATTATCATTGTAACCCTGAACTACTTTCATAGTTATCAAACATATCAAACAGTGCAAGCGTCCACCCTTAGTGTAGAAACACTAAAGGAAAACTTACAGGGTTGCATGTCAATAAATGACTTCTGGGCCTCCTCTGTGGTGGGTCTGAAGACCTTTCCTCCTCTCCTGTAGATGGACATTAGTAATCTCTGTGGTGGGTCTGAAAGACCTTTCCTCCCAGGTCCTGTAGATGGATGGGGAAGCAGAGTGGCAGGACCTTCAAAGCTGTCTCCTCTTTAGCAGCTAAACAATTTGACCAAAATACTGTTGCATTAACATTTATATGTGCTCCACCCTCTGGCCCTGTCATATTTCTAAAATGACAGCAGACTTTCCAAGCCAAAACTCACTAATGCTATTATTCTCTCTTTATTTCCTTTGCCTAAAACCCTGTGAGGACTAATCGAGAGATAATTGTAAGGATTTCATGGTCAAGGATACGCTTTCTCACTTTTAAATATCTGCGTCCACAATGAATACCATAATTTGAGCATGATTAATTTACAATTTAAACAGCATATTTCAAACAATTTATATATAGGCTAGCTGGTTTACCATCTAAGGATTTAAGCTGCATTTTTGGTCAAAACAGCATCTAACAGAACCCAGCTAGATAGGCTAGGCAGTGTGGTTGATTTAATGTTTCCAGCTGAATAAATTTAACATTAAAAAAGGCTCACACTTCCATATCAAAGACTGTAATGTTTGAACAGTTGAAATTAGCTTGCTGTTACCACAACTTATTAAATATATAGGTAAACATTCATATTAACTTACCATAAAACACTGCCCGCTCATTGCGTGCCTCTTCCAGTCAAGTGAAGAATCCAGAAAGTTGTAGAATGAGTAATACCAGTTGCTGAGTCATTGCACTGTTTATTTCCATGAATGACTCCGTTAAAATCATTTTACCCAGCATGAGCAACCCAATAATGTGTTTACAGTACCCCATCAACCCAACTGGGTTACCCAGCACAACTGAACAATTTGTTTACAGAAACAACCCAGCATTTTTTTGTGTGTACCTCTGCTACTGTTGGAGGTACGGTGAACCCTGGTGCTATACCCCATGCACCAGCCGCTGTCTGTAAACCGAGCCCTGGCTTCATAAATAGCAGCAGCTGAGGCACAGCTATGAACTGTCAGGCAGCATTAGAGTCTTCCACCTTGGACACATACAGGTTGTAGAAGAGGCACTTAGGCCAAAGGCACGTCACCCACATAACCTACTCCACACCAGGCCTCTCCATTCACAAACCACCCTGAGGGGCAGAAAATTAGAAAGACCCCTTAAACCTCATATGAACCATGCGAACATTGTCCGGCCTCAACTCTGGCTGCCTTCCCCTAGAAATGAATTAAGTCTAATTTCACCAACATAATGGTAAACTGTACTTTCAACACACAGACCACAAAAGCAAAGCATTTTTCATAGCAATTCATCAGCCAATTTTAACCCTGAGTGGAAGGTTGTGACCTCATGAAATCCAGCAATATTCTACTCATCCTTTAGTAATGTTTCTCACTGTTATTATTTCAGGTAGACGCTTACGTAAAGTACTCACAGAATGTACTGTGCACAGGGACGAAAGCTCTCTTGGAATTCAAAGAGTCAAGACATTACCTACCAAGGCGCTCTATTGTCTGAGAGCAACGTTTGTGTTGGACTCACTCCACATCACCTCAAGCCACCCACAAAGCTCTATCCAGGAGGAATTTTTTAATAAATTTGTTCAGCACTGTACGATGGATGAGTTTTGCATGTTTGCCTGTCACACATGAGCCAATACACAGCTGCCGTAGCCAGTTCAGTCAGTAGCAATTTATCGTGCTGTAACACAAAAAACAAAACACACAATCATTTCCTTATTGCATTTTGGGGACTAATTTTTGGACTATTCAGCTCAGTTAAGCACCACATTCCAAAAAGCCACTGCCAGCCGCTTCCCTGGACCATGGGCTAACTCAAGCCCTAAGGACTAACTGGTAGATTTCAGGAATGCACCATTAGCACAGTCTTTCTGGTGAGTTAGAATAGAGGCTATGAGTGAATGAGAACACAAGATCTTCATCATAATCCAAAGTTGATTTGACAGCGCTGAGTAGCATCAAGAGACATAGCTGCTAATATCCTGGACTGTTTGCTACTGACTGTACTACTACCACTACTACCTCTGTACATAATTACAAGAATAAAAAAAACAAAATGTCTCTGGTGAGTCTGATGACTTTAGGGAGTGGTGGGCTTAATTAAGTCACATGGGGACTGATGCTGGCATGTCTTCCTTGCTATTGTGGGCACTCTTCAGCATTCCTCCAGACATGTTTAGAGGTAAACTATTTACTATAAATATCTTGAAAGGATAAATGTGAGTGTAAATGGTGTCTGTCAGTGGTTGTCAGTCTCAATTACCTTGTAATAGTCTAGGTCTTAACCCGCCTTAAACCTAAACTGTTTGGATTCAACACTTTGAGACCTTCTTATAGAAGGATATAAGGTAGTACAAAATTAATAAATTTCTTTTTAATTGACTCATTCCATAAATTGCATGCTCCTTTTCATTACCACTTTCTATTTCGAACGCCAATCCAGTTTCTTTGAACACCTTAATGTAACCACCTCAGATGAATTGTTTGCATTTCCCTCTGAGCATTTCATCTTATCCTTTTCCAAAGCTTGGTTTGATGGTGGTAGCTTAACATTGGGATCTATGGCATTTCTTTTGCTTTCGATTGTTTTTCCGGTACTATCTTCAGTTTGCTATCTAATAATCTTCCCTTTTTTTTCTTAGCTTTTTTTCTGCTGCTTACCAGTCTCAGTCAGAAAAGGCTAGAAGGTCGAGGTAATTATTGTCAAATAACTGTATCCAGACTGAAAAGTGTGCTCTGTTTTCATAGAGTAAAAACAGTGCCTTTTTCATTTCTGGTCTGCTGTCTTTCACCCTGCTCTCTTGCCGTCTCTGCCTCAAAGTGGATCAAAATGTGATTAGGCCTTTTGCTGGATGTGTGTGGCCATTGGAGCTCAAATGCTGCATACCTGCAGGCTGCACGCAGGTACTTTAAATCTTCACTCTAACATCTACCTTCTGTCAAAACAAGTTAGAATGTGTGTCACGTGAATCGGACGGACTTGGTTAAGTAGTTTTGTGAGTGTGTTCGAGGGGGCCAGATGGTTATACAAGTCTTCTAAAAGTAGAGCTCCTAAATTTTATCTTTATCAATTGTTGTAATGCTGACATTCTTTTGGATGTGGCTATAAGGAAAGAATATCAATATGGTTTGGCTTTGAAATATCACCAAACGCATTGCATTAAGTCTGGCCGCAGAATGTGCTTTTAATGGATTCACATGCACGCCATAGATACAAGAACACCCAAAATGAACACTGACAAATCACAAACCCTGAGTAAAAGCCACAGCGGCCTTCGATTTGTTTCAGGATCTCACTTGGAAGCTTGAGGACAAGAGCTAAACCAGCCCAGAGACAGATACATGAAATCAAATACTAATGTTCACTGGTAGCTGTCAACAACATATGAAACTGTACACCCCATGAATGGGCTGTTGCTCCACACAGGTCCATTTGGTGCCCCTGTTACCATATCCCATTGCCACTGCCGGGAATACACCTCCACATAATTCAGCAGAGGCTCACCTTGATGCGGTCGCTGAACTGGAGGTGCAGAGTGCTGCTCAAGCACACTCTGAGAATAAGGTTTCCATCAGCTGCAAGCCACCTGTCGGGACCACCAGTTCATGGAACTGTTGACTGGTGCAAAATATAGTCATTTGAGATAAACCAGTTAGAGACCCACATAGAGTAATGGAACTAGACCACACTGTATGAAACAACTACAGTCACACATACAAGATACTGTATCTACACTGTCTATGGAATACTGTGTACAAATATTGAATTACTGTTTTATCATAACACTAGCTTCAGAAATGGTGGCTTTAATTGAATCATGTGCTTTAACATGTACTGCAGCAGCATTTCAGTATCAGTACAGGTAGTAGTGTAGTATGTAGTAGTTTGAAAGGTTTTTACAAACACCATTTGTTGTTACATTCAGTTCCTTTTTTGACGATCTATTTCCAAATACAGTACACAGATATATCCGTCTTGAGGATGTCAGGCTTTTCGTTCATACCTTTTAGGAAATAGTCCAGGTGGATTGTAGATGTGTAGGAGCTGGGTAGGACATGTAACCACTGTGGCCAGACACAAACAGGCCCACTGTATAAAACCTGTTTTTAGACCAGCATTGTGTTGTGACTTATTGTACATTCAGTGTGGGCTAGTAGTATTTGTTAGAACAGAGTGGTTAAGAAAAAGTTCAAAGCAGAGGATGGGGTTAACTTTTACACAAGCCTGCCAAACCCAACAAATTTTACAAATGTTACAGCAAAAGCTTAAAATAAACTTCAAATCATTAAATTGAGCATAGACTGTATATCTAGACCATTCACTTAAAAATGAGTTAACACTGAACACTTGCTGTACTCTGTGGCGAGTAGGCTAGTCCTCTCTCACAGTAGGCAGTCTTTCTCACAGTGTGAAATACAAGAAGGAAACATGCAGATACCAAATGGGAGTCTTGTGTTTTAGAGGTTTGTTGACTTGTATGAAAATAAAACAAACTTACACAGAATGAGTGGACATTACACAAAGACAATAAGCTTCACATACCAGCACCTCAACAGCAGAAATGTGCATTACAAGATTAGAATAATTTCATGTGTCTGAAGACGTCTGTCATTCAGTGTGTAAGGAATAGGAAGTGACAGGCACACAAATGTGACCGATGTGGACAGCCCAAAAGCACAAGGTAATAATGAATCATATACACATAGTCAACGACTGCGAGAGTAAAGGCAAATAGGAAAGACTGTTATTTTTGCTGCTAATCGGTGCAAGGGATAAGCCCTATCTTTGAATTCCAAGTGCAACAGGAAGACCTGATTAGGTTTCAAAGGAAGTCAGTGGAACTTTGTGGTCACCAAACGATGAGAGGCGGACCGCTTTGACCTTTAGAGAACAGTTCAATTAATCACAATTCATGTCTAAAATGTTAATGCCCATTTTGTCTGAACTAGAATTTAGATACACGTAGAAGCACACAATTTGAAGTTTAAAAATCCATAATTTAAAGGTGGTTGGCAGTGTGCAGTTATTCTAGCCAATTACAGTATGAGCGGTTTTAAATATACATATGGGCACGTCCAACACAAACAGCATCACACTGAGCAGCCCATTATTTAAACCACACACTGTAGGAAATGGTCTTTCAGCGTTTATGAAACAAGGTTTTCTTATCCTAACTGTGAATCAAACACACTGCACAATCTCATAATACAGAGGGAAGGTGTCTGTATTGTTTGCATTGTTTAAACTTTACAATGTTTTGCAGTAAATCTCGTCCCATTTATTTATTTGTGTGGTATTTTGAAGGCTGGACCCAGATTAAGCTGATATTGAAATAACAAATGTTGCGCTCCGTTTGAGAACTCTTTCAAGCCTTGCTCCAAGAGGTAGTTGTGGGTTAATGTTACCTTGTGCAGTAACTCACAGAAACTCTATCTTATCACACACAAAGCTATGAGATTTATACCAAACAGTTGCTGGTTCAGACCAATGATGTGGCAATGCTGGCAGGCTTTTGTATATGTATACCAGCATACTGTTGCTTTGACTGGATAAAATCCCATTGTGATTGACAAAGCATTATCCCAGTATTTACCTGAAAGTGGTTTTAACAACCTATTCAGTCAGGTTAATGTGTAAATATTTTTTTCCTAACACTACACACATAGCTGTAAATAAAAATAAATTAAACAAAAAAAACATATATTGGCTTCAGTCTTGTTAATGACTGATAGTCAGCAATGCTTATAATTAAATTTTATGTGTACACACTGGCATATCGACTCCTAGTGTAATCTATGAATCAGTCAAATATAAGTAATAAACCCCTATCTGATGGGCAAATATGATTTATCTAAAGTCAACACTGACTCTTTTTCTCATCCATTAACACTCACACGGTTAGCGGAGAAGGGGATTTACCTGCACCGGGAGGAAATGAAAGTGTGGCTTTAGTGGCTGAGGTGGAGAAGGGAAATGAGCGGCGAGACAAGCCGCTGACAGCGACAATTTCACACATTAATGCTGCTACATGACTTCTACTGCTTTCCATCTGTCAGTGACGTTAACAAAGCTAATTATACAAATAGGCTGGATCTGCAGACAGAAGTGTGGACAACATCTCAGCTTCCAAAGACTGTGAGCATGTACGTACCTGTGTGATGCTGTTGAGATTGAGAGAGTTGTATTTCAGGCGGATTAATGGAAGTGCTGCAGCTGAACACCTTTCTGTCTGATTGCTCGTCAAACTATACTGATTCTGACTTGCAACACTTTCATTTTTTGACTCCCTGGCCATCTGCAGGGATAATTTCAGTCTTCTTTTTTAGCTTTGTTGGCAGGGACAAACTGCTGATTCACAACGTCTTTCAAAGTCCTCATTGTCCCAACAGAAAGAGAGAACTCAATTTTCCAGGGGCTGTGGGTTTAGCAAACCAAACATACCCTGAAATTAAAGTACACTACATCTTTTGATATACATATATATATATATATATTTTCTTCTGTGTGAAAGTGACTTTTACATGACTAAACCCACACAGTGACACAAGCACTCACTGAAAAACATTAATTTCAGGGCCTTGTGTTGTTTACAAACTATCAGTTATCAAGAGTCATTACCCTGGCCTCGCTGTGATTACACTGCTGTTTGACTTTGGCTTTGTCGCTCCGCTGAATGACATGTCAAAAGTCGGCACCAAAATGGCTTTATAATTGTCACCGTGTCAAAACATAACCTACCAGTATTTCAGTAGAGCTGATCACTGACGTCAGCCGCCGACCAAAGTCAAGACTTAATTTGTACTTATGCAGTGAAAAACAAACTGGTCTGGGCCACAACACTGGTACAATGGGCTTTTATTATGCAAACTTTAAACATCAAGACAAACACAAAATTAGCATTTAAACAGTATATTCAAAATGTAGTCAGCCTCAAAACCACAATGTTTAGGATGTCATTCAATATTTGAACAATTGTCTCACAGTGACATAAGTAATCAAGTGGTTGAAATGAAGGTTACATGAGGTCATGAGGCAGAATCACAGCAGCAGAAAACTTTGTGCTTAAAATACAGAACTGGTGGATGTACTTCCTGCAGTCTTCCTTCTGGATGTTGTACTGTTTTGCTAGGAGGGTTTTAGAATGTGTGCTAAAACTGTAAAATCTTTATACTGATATACAGGCATAAAGATGCTGTACTAAAAGTTCTCAAGGCTAATAAAAGAGTCTTTATATCTGTAGTTGTGGTTAGAACATTACCATTCTTATATGACCAGGCTGTGTGTGCCAAACCATAAACCATGTATTTGAAGAGAGTGATTGCCACTCTTGTGCTATTTTCAGTGACTTTCGAGCATGTTTGTTGCCTTTGGCCTAGTCCAGGTAAACATTTCTAGTCCACTGTTGTGTTAGAAAATAATGTGTATTTGAACAGCTAAAATGACTCTCACATAAAACTAAATACAGTGTCTCTAAGTTGTTTTTCCTTTACAGTAAGTTCTTCCTGTGGGTTCAGTTTTTTATTCAGTAACTGAAATAGTTTCTATCTGTGATACGCTGCCAGTGTGAAATTGCTGGCTATAAGCAGCATTCGTGTGAGTCTCTAATACATTTGAGCCGACCTGCACCTACCAGATCAAATCAGAGTGTAACTATTCAATTTTTTTAAGTCCTTCTGTCCTAGATTTATCTTCCATCGAGGTTGGGACCTTACCGTAACTTCAATCACTCAAGCAAAAGTGTTTTCTCCCTGTCATTAGCCCAGAATTTAAAGCAGACTTTTATCCTTTGAGAGCCACTGGTGCACATCTGATAAAATGTTCTTTGTTTCAAGTGCGATCCTTCGAGGAATGGGTGGTCTGCAGTGGTAGCAAGTGATTTGTGGCCTGGCCGAGACGCAGAAATCAGATGGGATCCGCAAAACATTTTATAATTCTTGTCTGTTTTTCCTCTTTTTGCAAACATGCTTGTTGCACAGCAGGAAATGTACGCTACACGAGAGTAAAATAATTCTCACTCTATCCGAGGGATCTGATAGCCACAGAAATGCTAACATGACAATTCTCAGTTAAATCAATTAGACATAGAAGGAAGTTGGTTTAGAAAAGTTAAGCAGCAGTGAATATATCAATAAATTCATGCGAGGCTCATTGCATGTCGTGGTCATTCTGATATAATGCTAGAGTCTTTCAGTGTTTTGCAGCAATGCGGGCCTCTTTAGGATCTGTTTTCCATTGGTTTCAGTGGGATTGTTTGGATCAAAATGCATCTTGAAAAAAATGGAATTTAGTTGACCAATTTTTCCTGTCATGGAAAAGTTATGGAAATTGGGAGAAAACACGACATGTCCTGAAAATGTTGTGATGTCCTGAAACAACAATATACTACTGAAACTAAAAGTAGAACATTTCCAGCATATTCCCAGTTATTTACCTTTTAGAGAATAGCACCAGTTTCCTTCAATTAAGGGACTCTTATGGGTTATGCTTATGCTTTAATGCAATATAGACAGTAAATACAATTTTGAATACAATTGAAAGTCCTGTAAGATGCCAACTCCTAAATCAGAAACAGACGTTTCCTCATAATAAGCTTTCTTTTTGAAAAAAAGTACATTATTTAGTATTCTGTCTTCTTGGGATATGACTGTTGGCAACAACAACAAGACATATTTTATTTTGGAAACCTGCTCATTGACACAACCCATACCACAACCATAGCCCAGCAGAAATAAGGTTTTAGTAGTTTTGGTACATTTCGATATTGTGATAGTATTGTTTTAGTACTTTTAGCAACATTTGGTATACTTTCAAATTGTTTTGGTACTGGCTTTTGTGTTTTTTTGTTAGTTTTTTCCCCCTTTTTATTAGTGTGTAGCTTTGGTCTTTAATTACTTGGATCGACTTTACTGTATATAGATAATAACAGTGATGATGTCTAGGACAGAGATCTGTATAAATAAAGCGGGAGCCTTGCACAGTGCGCACAAAATCAAAACTGACTCAGAATATCATTTTAGAAAACAGTCTCTGAGTCATAGCTCTGCCGTGAGGAGACAAGCACATCATCAGAGTAAGATGAGGACATGCAATGCACGGGAATCATAAACACTTAGAGATGGCAAGGAAATGAAATGTGCAGTCAATCAGGCTCCTGCAGCCAAAGACCAAGTCAGATCTTCCAGAAAGGACAGACTTTAAGGGCTTTTCACATCCTCTCCAGGCGAGACGGTGTCAGATCCTGTCCACAGCTGTGTGTCCACGGCTCTGGTTTAGCTCATATAATTTGGGAACCACAGAGACTGCCTTTAGCTTTTGGCATTTGAGGCTTGCAGGGCCATGATGATAGGAACACCAGAATAATCACTTACTCTGCTCCGAAGACTGCAGTCATTATCTGGAGGAGACATTGCAGCATGAGTCAGTGAGAGAGAATGCCAAACATATTGGATATTTTTTGTATCAAGGGCACTGTAATGTTTTTTGTAATTGTAATTTTGTAATTGTTTTCAAGACCAGTAGAAAGAAATCTGGAAAAAATAACAGTTGTTTGTTCCAATAATAATATAGCTATAAAAAAGTAAGTGCCTTTCAACAAAGTAGTTTGCATGAGCAGCTTGGCAATGTTTTTACGCCAGATGACCTTCTTGACACAACCCTCTCCATGTACCTGGGCTTAGCCTTTCCACTCAGTTGTATGAAGGTGTCCCACCAATAGTCTCATGTGTGTCCTATGAAAAATGAAAGTAACATATTTAGCATAAATCAATACAGCAAACATGTTGTATAACATAAAATTTGTGCCAAATTGTGCTTAAGCTTGAATTGACAAAACAAAAAACACTGCATCTGACCAAATATCACTGCAGAACAATTCCTCTATTATTATTATTATTATTATTATTATTATTATTATTATTATTATTATTATTATTGGACCTACAAACCTTAGGTTTTGTGGCAGAGGCTATTATGTTTTTGCCTTGCCAGCTGTGACTAACTCTTTTTCTATTCTATACAAAGTTAGTCTGGTACCCAGTTGCTTGCATTCAAGTTCAAGGGCGGGGTTTAAGGGTGTAATGTTAACCAATCAGAGAAACACCGGACGAAATGCGGAAAAAGGCGAAACTACACAATTGTTTGTCAACAAGGGAGCCACGTGAGCACTGCTATATAACATGGCCAGCAGTAGAGGGGACACCAGAATGGTTTCATCGTTTTTATACTATGTCGTTTATCCAAAACCGATGCAGAAATGAACTGCCTCTCGGTAGCAGCGTTCGCTATGTTGAATGTTTTGGACTAGTTACTTGTGTATGACATGACCCGCAAACCAGGCTAATTAATTTTTCCTCTTATGTTTTCCTGCTATGGTCGATAGAATATGAGTTACATGATGTCCAGAGTTCTGTAAGAGTGAACTTTTATAACATTAAAGACAAATTAAGGACACCTACAGAAGGCCACATCAAAACCTTTTTTTTTTTACCCAGTGCTGCTACTGGTTCCAGTGCTTGGATCTATAAATCATATGTAAAGTCATGTTTTAAATTATCTTAGGTGTTGTTTTCAGTCAGTTACCTCTCAGCCTCGGTCGTCTTTCATTGAGCTGGCTCTGGCTCAGCAGCCTGTTCCTCTACAGCACCAAACTCCAAATCTTCGTTTAGAGGTTGTGGCTTTTTGGAATGTGTCCACAAACACAGCCTCCCCTGCTTGCACTCTCAGCGTTGTACTCATTCATCTTTGGCTGGCTTGTCCTCACTTCCCCAGCACATGACATGTCCATAAACATCAAAGAATAGATTGGAATAAGCATCCAAAAAAAAATCAGCGTTAACATCGGCTTTTTCCAACTCTAATGGCCAGAAAAAGTGTATTTATTTTTTATCTGGAAGTAGCAGCATTGAGCCAGTAATTTTTTATTTTATTTTATTTTTTCTAATGGCCATTGAACTGAACAAGATTTGACTGTAGTAGCAGCACTGTGTAACCTTTAGCCACTAGATGGCATAGATCCTTGTACAGACTGCATTGTTTGTTTTGGAGAGGAAACTATCCAAAACAAGCAAGTTTGGAAGAAAAAAAAAGTCTTCTAAAAGAGCAGGGTGATTTTAAAGCATTTTGTACAAATACAACCCCGCTGAGGTCCAGTGTCTCGGCCTGTTTCAGCTCCCTCTTTTTGAGCTGCTTAGCGTGTCACTCAGGAGAGGTCTGCTTAACCCTATTGCATGCTATTATATTTCATAAATATTGGAGTCTAAGAATCCAGAATGTATATTTATTGGACTTTAAAGTCATGTGATGCTGCTAGCTAAAAGTTAAGCAGTGCCACTTTAATAAATACTAATAAATGTTTTATTTCGATAATGATTTCAAATCAAATCAATTTCTTTATGTCTCATAAAATGACTCAAACTGAATGTTTAATAGGCTACCATAATAATGTGTAAACACAGCTTACATATATTTAGCAGTTGTCTAGCTTTGAACACAGACAGCAAAGTTGTTCACAGTGTAGAAAAAGTAATTTGTTCTTGTTCTTGAGGTGGTAAGTTTCTCGAGATGTATGGAAAGTCCTGGTCAGAACTAACTTCGTTCTTGTTCTTGCCACCTCTAGAGTATGTATTGGCCTTGAAGAATAAACCATTGGAAGACCAAAAAATGCAGACTACAGCAGAGAAAGAGGTGTTTATTCAAGGAATTGGCTGAAATATGCTTGTTCCTGGGCAGCCGACAGTGTGGTGGAGTAGCAGACTGAATACTGGATTGAGTACTGGCAAATGGCAATCTGGAATTGACAGACACACGAGGCACTGGAGAGATAAAGACAAAATGCAAGTCTGAAAATATATGCAAAATAATAATATATAATAATAATAATAATAAAATATGCAAATTCTCAAAAAAGTTTCAAAGACACAAAATTAGTCCTGCCAGCATAAGCACCACTTAGCGTGACGGAACAATATAGCACCGAAGAGGCAGTTGACAGAATTTTTATACTGGTGGTGTTGATTGGTAGATGATTAGCAGGTGTAAAGTGTAACCGAGGAACTGCCCAGGACTAAGCAAGACAGAAAAACAATATAAACCCACCCACACATACACTGAACAAAAATTGAAACACCCATTTTTCATGAGCTAAAACTAAAGATCTAAGACTTTTGCAAAGGGCCTATTTCTCAAATATTTTTCACAAATCTGTCCAAATCTGTGTTGGTGAGCACTCCTTTGCCAAGATAATCCATCCATCTCATAGGTGTGGCATATCAAGATACTTATTAGAAATCATGATTATTGCACAGGTGTGCCTTAGGCTGGCACACATCCAGTATCTTCACCTCCAAGATCCTCTGAGACCAGCCACCCGGACATCTGCTGCAACAATCGGTTTGCATAACCAAAGAATTTCTGCACAAACTGTCAGAAAGCATCTCAGGGACGCTCATCTGCATGCTCATCGTCCTCATCGGGGTCTCTGACTGCAGTTGGTCGTAACCGACTCGAGTGGGCAAATGCTCAGAGGGGTCTGGCACTTTGGAGAGATATTCTCTTCACGGATGAATCCCGGTTTATACTGTACAGGGCAGATGGCAGACAACATGTATGACGTTGTGTGGGTGAGCGGTTTGCTGATGTCAACGTTGTGGATCGAGTGGCCAATGGTGGCGGAGTAATGGTATGGGCAGGCATATGTTATAGACAATAAACAAAGGTGCATTCTATTGATGGCATTTTGAATGTACAGACATACCGTGATGAGCTCCTGTGGCCCATTGTTGTGTCATTCATCCACAACCTCATGTTGCAGCATGATAATGCATGGCCCCATGTTGCAAGGATCTGTACACAATTCCTGGAAGCTGAAAACATCCCAGTTCTTGCATGGCCAGAATTATCACCAGACAACTTCGCACAACCAATGAAGAAGAGGGTACCAACATCCCACAAGCCACAATCAACAACCTGATCAACTCTATAAGGAGATGTGTTGCAACGCATGAGGCAAATGGTGGTCACACCAGATACTGACTTGTTCTCGGACCCTTCCCCGATACAGTGAAACTGCACATTTTAGAGTGGCCTTTTATTGTGGCCAGGCCTTAATAATGCACATCTGTGCAATAATCATCTGTAATCAGCATCTTGATATGCCACATCTGTGAGGTGGATGGATTATCTCGGCAAAAAGAAGTACTCACTAACACAGATTTGGACAGATTTGTAAACAATATTTGAGATAAATTGGCCTTCTGTGTACTTAGTCTTAGATCTTTGAGTTAAGCTCATAAAAAATGGGGGCAAAGACGTGTGTTGCGTAAAAATTGTTGGAAAGGACCATTACACAGTCATTTACCGGATTTGCTAGAAAGTCATACAATATATTTGAATCACTGAGCCAACCAAAAAAAAAATGGTTAGAGTTAGGCGCACTCTCATTGCCAAACAATATGAACTTTGCCTTGTTGTTTAGCCTCAGGAGGCACAGAACAGCACATCCGCCCTTTTTCCCCTTTTTGTAAAAACCTCAAACTAGATTGCTTACACCCATCACACCACAGTCTTAACAGTCTGCTCCAAGTGATTTCATTGCTCCAAGGCTGTGGCTTTCCTATTCCAATTTATAAGCAGACCTTCTCACATTATGAAAGAAAAATCAACCGCCCTCTGTCCCTTGTCTAGAGCATGTCAACTGCAAGAGGTCACTCGTGCACGCATTATTTTTCAGCTGAGGAGTGCGTTAGAACGAGGTGAAAACAGATGGCTGCATCTGTGAATGGAGGCAGTAAAGGTGGAATGTTATATCATGACTAACCGACCCAAAGCCTGCAGTTTGATGAGAGGGATCATAGGGGGCTAACTCCCCCACCGTGGCTCCTCTAATTATGAAGTTAAATGTCGGACGTTATCAGGGGAATTTTAAATCAAGTGTTCATTTCCAAAACACTGTCTATTTATTGTGGAAATACCAGGAGTCACTCATAATTCATCTCTCAGTGCTATCAAATTGTAGCATTCCACTTTTTTCATAAAAAAAGGGGAAAGCTCCAGTGATTTTTGGAGTTTTGCAAAATGGTTTGAAGCACTTATTCATTGCACTAGGGATGTTTGCATTGGCACTGCTGAAATTTTAGGATGCTTTCAGGCTGCTCACCAGACATGGGCTTTGTAGACCACAATACATTAAGGAAGGGTGACATTTAGTAGGTTGTTACATTGAGTTTTCTCCATTCAGTCTTGGTTTATTTGTGTAGCTTGAACTAGTTGAGTTGAACTAGCCAGTTGAAGAGGATCAGAACATTTCTAGAAGGTATTCAATGTGAAAGGTCATAGGGCACATTAGAGAGACATTTTATTTTGGTTGGGAACTCTTTGGTATTCCCCGTAGAGTTTATGAAGATATCCGGGAAGATGGAAGGGTCGGCATTCCTGGTTACACGTTGAATTATCGAATGCAGAGAAAAACTGTGACGACAGACTAGTGTTGTTTTTGGCGGCTTGTTATAATTTTAGTTTTTGTCTAGTCTTCCTCGTGAAGTATGGAAAGTCTAGTGTGAAGCTGTCATTTTCTTTGTTTGTTGTCTTCTAAACTATACCGCAAGTGGGGCTTGAGAAAGTGACGTTGCCTGTGTCTGCGCAGAGCGACCTGATGCAGACACAGGAAACAGAAATACTGGAAAATAATAATGCAACTAAACGAAACAAAATTACATTATAACATTTTGTTTTGTCTCGTTTTGGTTAACAGAAATGAAGAGACATTTTAGCATAGTTTTAATTTTGTAAACCACATTTAGTCTTGTTTTTATTCGTCAACAATATTGCATTATACATTTAATTATAGTCATCGTCACTTAACCAGCAACGTTGTGTCTCGTCTTCGTCACGTGATAAAGGTTTGTTGTCATCATTTTTGTTTACAAAAGCAATACTACAACAGACACCAATTGAAAAAGTGTATTAAATAGCACAATACTGCTATAACTATGACAATAATATCTCTATAGACCCTTCCACAAGTAATATCATTAAAAAGATACACACCGTCACAGTCCATCTGAACAGTGAGTCCGCTCCCACATTCATTTTCCTGTGAATGTAAATAACCCTGAGGGACAGGAGCTTCTCCTGAACCCAAAGCAGAATCTGCTGCACTAGCCTGTCCAGGCGCAGTCTGCCCCAGCGATTCATCTAAAAGGCTACCGCTGTGCTGCCAAACAAGTAACTGCTGGAGGAAGTATTGATGTGCCACACGATAAGATGGCCTCTCCATACCCCTTGGGCTGGACAGCCATCTAAGAACGCACCCCAGCCCATAAGTGATGCGTCTGTCGTTAGCATCCTGTAACGACAGGACGGACCAAGAGTGGGATCCAAAGTCAGAAACCGGGTTCTGAACCATATACCGATACTGATAGGGTGCGAAGCCCTAGGCGTGTACCCTTTATTTGCCCCTGGTGATTTGCCCTTGGATGAAATCCCCTGGCTTTGAGGCACAACTGAAACGGTCTCATGTGCAGGAGGCCCAGGGGTATCACCATGAGCGCAGCTGCTGTGAGACCCCAAACTCTGCAGTGGCAAAATTTGTATGTGAAAATTGGCATCCCTCAGATTGTTGGTCATAAACTACTTGCCTGATCGGATCTGAGACACGATCATCCTGATTGTTAGCAGTTTTAATGTGAGTGAGGTAACAACTTAAGCCGTGAAGATCTAAAATCAGACGCAGCCCCCCATTTTTGTTGGGAACTGAAAAATACAGGCCGCACCCCAACTGTCTGCCTGGTAGGAGAACACGTCCTATGGCCCCTAGTTAAGAAGAGTTGCAATTCACGTGTCAACAAATGCGCTCGTTCCGGTTTTACGTAATTGGAGACGCGGAGTACAAACACAAACTGAATCTTGTAGCCTTCCCTACAGGGGGAGATATTTGGCAGTAGCTTTCACGCTGCCAGCCACTCCAAAATACTGACACTTGGTTTTGCTCTGGGCATGGCAGATATCCGGTGTCCTGGAATAATAATAATAATATTTCGTTGAAAACCACTACTCCCTAAAACTTCATGACGTGTATTCAGGAACCACTATAAAAAGCCAAAGAAAGCGCCTTTATTCACTGCTAATGGGTAGCTCCAAAACTAACAGTAACATCTGTTGACAATGACTCTTCAGATTAATGTACAACATCCATCTGATCCAATAAACCAGACTATTTTTCCCAGGAAACACCACTGTTTAAAGGTTCCCATGAGGTCGGACTGGGTCACTCTTGTGTTTTGGTAATCAGCTAAATATTGTGTAAAAATTCAGATGTATTTATTTAAAAATGTTGATGTAAACATTAAAATTCAATTCACGGTTGAACTCGAGCAGCTATGCATACACCTCCAATCAGCAACTCACTGTGTGGCACTGTCTTTTAGTGCGCCCATGTCGATACGTTCAAGCTTTCACAGCCAGAGCTCCGGTCCAACATGTCTGCAGGCAAGACGGTGTGAGAATAATTAAACCATGAGCACTGGCGGAGGAGTGGCAGAAGGTGCGGGGATGAAAGCCAGATAGAGTGGAAGGGTTCCTGAAAGGCTCGTGAGGTGAAGCAGACCCAGTGACTGAAACATATTACACCAGAGTGAGGAAAGAACAAATGGAAGCTTTACAACTCGGACCTAGCTGACTTCACTTCTCACGTGCAGCCATGCTTGAAACCAAAATGTTACAAGTCCAATGAGGAATTTCCATCCTCTTTCCAACGAGAGGAGTATATCCACATACACACCAGCACACCGATGACAGAAAATGCAATTGTTAGAATCTTTCTATGTCAACAAAGCATGTTGTATATTTTGGTGTGAAAAGTCTAGTCCAGTAAATCACCTCAAACAGTGGCCACATGGGGTGATGGCTTTTCAGCGCAGGATGTCTTACAGCAATTACCACCTTAAAAATAGTGTTAAAATGGTCCAGCTGGACAGAAAGAGGTGTCCTGGAATTAACCGGATTTAAAAAGCACTCCCAAATTCACTGTGGTAATTTCACAGTGCACCTTTCAGAACTGAGCAATGCAGAATTGAGTTCTTTAGAAAATAATTTATTGCCGTTATTATAAGCAGAACTTGGCAAAATTGGTGCACCTAAAATCCCTTAAAATACGAGGATACAAAGTCAACGCAATGCTTTTAATTACAAAACAGTTTGTAAGTCTTTTTGCATGGCCTTGTTTAAACGTGTTACTCTTTATTTTATTTAGGGCCGGGACTCGATTAAAAAAATTAATCTAATTAATTAGAGGCTTTGTAATTAATTAATCAAAATTAATCGCATTTTAATTGCATATAAATATTTGACCTGAGAACAGTGAGAAGTAATTTTTCACATGGATTTTTAGTATACCATTGAATAATGACTGAATAAATAAGCTCAATCAACAAAATATTGTTTATTTATTTCAGTCCAGCAGACCAGTGCAATGTTTGCAATTAAGTGTAGCAGTGTAGTTACCCTGGTCTTGATCATCTGGTAGAGTGTGGGTTGGGTGTGGGTCCTTGTAACTTTACTCGGAGTCGGGCTAACGTCCACGCTAACTCCTATGTGTTTTGTGTTGAGGTGATATTTGAGGCTCGATGTGCTGCGGTGATACGCAAATCCCTTGTTGCATAGCTTGCACACAACCATGCTCTTGTCGACGCTTCCATCCTTCCATTTTTTAAAACAAAATTCCCCATCCACGGGGCCAAGCAAAGCGTTCTCGTCAGCTTCTTTGTTCATGTTGACTGTGGTTTGTTGTTGTTGGAAGTCAAGAACGCTAGTTGGTGCTCCAGTATAATCGGTCCGTCGAAACTCATTCATTGAAAAACGTTCCACGGTGCAAAAATAAGTGTGGTTAAAATTATGTTATTTATTTTTTGCGTAATTAATCTTAATTAACGGGTTAAAGTCCTGGCCCTAATTTTATTTAATGGCAAGTTTGAAAAGTTGGCTTCATTTTTTCTTTCTCTTTAAGAAACATAACTTGTGTGGAACTTGTACATTCCACGCACAGCAGAGTGGAAACACAAGTCTCTTCTGGAATTACCAAACCAAACTGCATCAGCCGAGTGAAAGTCCAAGCCTCACAGATTGATTCAATGCTGTTTGGCTCCAACAATGAAATGAAGAAAAAAAAAAAAAATGGGTGAAAAAACCTCTCTGAGTTTGTGGTTTGTTGTGATCAATAAAACCCCTCACAGCATGTTGTCTGTTACAGAGAAATCAATGCCAGTGCAGTTCCAGAAGTCCAACTGTTCGCAGAGAAGGTAAATCATCAGTAATGTCATCCATGCGTGTGGTTCCATTTCAAATCCCTCACTGGCTCTCTGTCCATGTTATAAAGGAATAAATGACTTCGCTGGAATTGGAAGCAGAGTCTTGTTTGTGAAAGGGCCATGCTGATGTCATTGATCGCTCATGCCAACACCGTCCAAGCCTGTCACTGGTGACATTATAGCCCTCTCAAGTCTCTGAAGTCAGCCTTTACACTTGACTTGATCGTTAAGAGATTACACATGATTTCACACCTAAATGCATCGCAGCATTTGAAGTTATTTCTGTCTTTAATAAACATTTGTCATCCGTTTGTCACTCACTTATTCACAGTTGACCCAGATGTGTGTTTCCTGAGGGTGGCAATCATGGTGGAAACTTCCGTCTTCCAGCACTTCACTCAAAAAAGTCCAATTGTTGCTAAAAGCTGCTTTTAACTCTGCATCAATTCAATAAAATCAATATGTTGCTCTTCACTGCTTTTACAAACAAAAGAATGGTTTACCCCACTAGAATGTGGAGAGTGCTTTTTGATGATGCAAATGGACTCGATCAAAGAAAATCCTCTTACAGAAGCATTTAAAATTACATTTCCACATTTTAAACTGCTCATTATGCCTTTGCTACTCACTTTTTTTTAACCCACATGTAGTTACTTTCTTTAGTAACACTGTGATGAGTCCATTTGCACACAATCAGTTTGTAAAGGCCACTTTATATCAGTCACAAATGGTCCTGAAAACACTATTGCATTTCACTATTGAATGTTGCATAATATAATGTTATAACCTGGCTCTCAACAGCTGCAATGAAAGGTGAGACATGGTTTTAAAAATAATAATGATTTCTTTACATGACACAGAAATAAAACCTAATTCAGATCATTTCTTGTTTACAATGTGCATACTGTCACTGTTTTAGTCACTACGCACCAAAACTTTGGAACTCTTTTCCATTTTTTCTCAAATGTGCTTCTAACGTGTCTTCTTTTAAAACCAGACTAAAACATATTTGGCATTTGGTTGATTTTAATTACTGATTTTAATTACTTTCAGTAATCATCATCATTACTTTAAGTAAATCATAAGATCTTTAATCCTATGATTTATTTGTTTTTAGTGCTTTGTTTGTCTTCATTTTACCTCATATTCTGTTTTTTTGTTGTTTTTATATTATTCCTGTGTTTTAGCACATTGAGTTTATGCTTGAAATATGAAATGTGCTATATAAATAAACGTATTATTATTATTATTATTATTATTATTATTATTATTATTATTATTATTATTATTATTATTATTATAGCTAACTGCACTGATGGAAAGTCCTGCCAGTGATACTGTAGGAAGGATTTCACACAGCACTTTGTGTATTAATGCATGAATTTATAATAAAATGTGCCCCCTGATCTGAAGTGTTACCAAAGTACTTCATAAGACAGTACAAATAAATACTACAAAATTATATATAAAAATTAAAGAAGCTTTACTTTTTTGATTCTTATGCCTTGGAGAAGTATAGGTTTGTACTAACCTGACTCCTGAAAGATTTGCTTTGAGCCGTTCAAGATGGATTTTTTTGAGTTTGTAAACTCCTAAATCTTGTGAGAATCCAGCTGTAGCTTAAGGTTAGATTTGTACAGTCTTTTTGCCAGAGGTGGGAAGTAACAAAGTAATTGTACTTCATTATTGTACTTAAGTAGATTTTTCAAGTATCTGTACTTAACTTGAGCATTTATTTATCTAGCAACATTTTACTTTTACTCCCTACCTTTGAACACAAATATCTGTACTTTCTATTCCTTACAGTCATGTAATGATTAGGATTGCTGAGTGAGAAGGAAACACAGGGAAAAAATGCTTAAAACTTGCAATATCATCCAATTACAGTAACAAAATGACACACTTAGGGTCATATGACATTGTCTTAGGTTCAACCAAAATCCAGTCCATCCGTCTGAAAGCACAAAACCCTGCTCATTGTGATGGATGTCAACTCATTTTAAACATTGATATGACCAGACGTTAAAGCTGTCAACTTTTATGAAAGGTTGAAGTGCGTGCCCCTGTCGTATTTCACTTATATTTCCATTTGAAACAGAGCTATCGTTCACTTTAATGACTCTGGATGGCTACTTCCTTCAAACATTTATTTCATAGTAGTAGTCCTTTTCATGACAGCGTATAGTAGTGTTAGCATTTGAATGGATTAAAGTAAGTCCTGCTTCAGCGTGTGTGTGTGTGTGTGTGGGGGGGGGTTGAGCAGAGAACCTGCTGATCAGAACATGTGCTTGGCTTACACAGATGAGGTCAGACTCACTGTACCACTCCGATGTGGAGCTCGAACACACAGTTCTTTGGTCAGGAGCTGGCTGAGGGCAATAAATTGAACACAAACGGAACCAACTCAAAGGGGAAACGATTCATCCCAGCCCTATAACTCTTCCTGCTGCTTTTCCCCATTATATTTTATGTCCAAGCTTTTTTGCACTGATTGCATTAGCAGGCCCCAAAGAGGCCTTGGAAGAACAAAGCCGTCATAGCTGGAAGCAGAGCCGGCCGAGGAGGAGGGGCTTCGGAGGAGTCTGCACTGCCAAACACATGACAGCATAACGAGAAAAGGCTTCAGTGTCAGTTTTGTTTTACCTCTTCTGCATGTGCCGGTTTTAGTAGTAGTAGTTTTTAGCTTGAAAACTCCTATTATTTATTTGTAAGCTCATTTAAAACCTCATAACTGACCTAACTTTAAGTACTAAGTACTTACTGGACAGTCCACTCTTGATGCAGTGGAAAGGAAGATGGTGAGTTCAATGTTGCAGTGTAACTGTGAAATTTGAAAACCTCTGCAGTGGGATGAATGATAAAATGTGTATGTATATCCTCTTGGTCGCTCAAACTTTAACTTCCAATAGTCTACAAATTAAAGATGTCTATCCACTGCTAATGTGTGAATGGGAGCGTTTCCAGACCCACTTGATGTTGCAAATAACAGCAATATATACAGTATATATATATATATATATATATATATATATATATATATATATATATATATATATATATATATATATATATATATATATATATATATATATATATATATATATATATACTGTATATATCATATATACACACATGAATAATGGTACCAGTGCATGTTCACTTCGCAAAAACAAAATTAAGTCACTGCAAAAAGTATCATCAAAGCCTAGTTTTGCCTGTCTACACATCTCCCCTCATTTCCACTTTGTAAGGCATTTTTAAGAATCTTGGTTTTGTTTTTTTAACACTTGCATGTAGAGGTCCAAACGTCATTCAAAGCCTCTTATAAGGAACTTTCTTCTGGAAGTAACCCCTCTCCGTCAGCAACTACAAAATACCCATCACATTGAAGATCAAAGCACTGGTTAACTTTATGGGTTGAGTATTTGAAATATGCTTTGAGTGTGTTTTAGTGTTTCCATTGGCTGAGTGATGCTCATTTCCTGGTTAGTTCATTCAGCACGTATGAACTCTCTGGCCCCACTGTTTACACACAGACCCTTGTCAAGGCGTTGATGCAATGTTATTTGTTATTTGTATGTAAATGAGTAGTGAGTGGGTTTCAGAAATTACAATAAAATAAAGAAAGTACCAGCAAAATGTAATTTAATGCCACTGAAAAGAGAACAAAAACAGGAACAAGAACATCTTTCAGACCAGAAGTGTCTGTGGCGTTTGCCAGTTATACCATTATGGAATCAAAACCACAGAGTGAGCTGCAGTCCATTATGTGTGAGCTGTGAGAGTCTGCTTTATTAAACGGTCTGCAGCCAACAGACCAGACGCAGCACCACATCAAACTGTTCACCTACTCTGAGCAGTAGCCTGCGAGCAGATGGGCCCACAGAGAGCGCCGGTTCAAAGTGAAAAGTGGATACAACACAGAGGTCACGGCTCCTGCTGCAGGCCTCATCAGAGAGAAACACACCGCTGTCCCTTTACAGCTTCACTCTTGTTTACTTGAGTGCGCTTCCTGCGATTCATTAAAAGACCAGCATTCCTCCGCATCCCTTGGTGTCGTCATCCCGCTGCAGAGTTCACGGACGTTATCGGCAGCTTTTGCGATGAGTGAATCATGGAAAATGCTGTAATTATCTTTCGACCAGATCCTCTTCATGTTTACAACCTTAAAGCCCATGTTTTTCCTCGTCGCATTCATCCAGCGGAGAGCAAGAGGAAATATCAATATGGCTTGCATCAAGACGGAGAATAAATTATTGTTAATTGTTAGCAGAAAAGCGGTAATGCTCAGGGGGTCTTGTGGCGAGTGAGCAAGGCCTGCACACTTTAAATGGTGACTTAATAATTTACAGCAGGTCATGTATTACGTAAACACATCCAGTGTATTCCACTGAAGCTTTGAATTACTCTATAATTGGGAAGCGTTTAAGAACCTCTACTTAGGACAGTTAAAGACTAAATGTATTGAAAAGTATTATGTAGTAGTAGTTGGAATGGAAATTACTTAAGTGTCTATATTTAGGAGCGCACTTAGCCGATTATATTCTATTAGCCACATTACACCTGTGATTCGTATAGCATGACAACACTGTGATAAATGCATACTGTGAGGCTTATAGACAATATAAGTCATTTAATATATAAAGATCCATATTAAAGCATTTCCAAAAAGCCAAACAAACATGCAGCTAAACTAAAATGCTAATACTTGAGGCTTCTTTATGGTCAAAAGAGAGTGTGAGATCTGCAGAGTGAACTGAGATTTACTAAAGGGAAAATTACATAAAACCCAATTACAAACGGTGCCTCCTGGCATTATCAAAAAAATCAGCTTTTACAAACATATGCTCAGCTATTATATGTCTGCCATGTGATATTTGGTGGGTGGGCTAATGAACACAATCACATTTGGGACATGAAGTTATAGAAACACTATGCTTTATCAAATAAACTTGTACTCAACACGACTAAAGATTAGGTCAAATAAACTTTCTCTTTCACACAAACACTTTCATACATAACATAGGCATTTCTAACAAAACTTTTCAAAATATGTACAAGGTATCTTTTATAGCTTCTACTAAATAGGCTACCGCAATGTTTTATAACTCAGTTAAGGAGTGAGGCAAAAATAATTTTCATTACAAGAGAGACTGGAAACAGAAGATTTTTGTTAAGTGCTGCAACAAATAATGTGAATGATAATGCATCAAAATTATTCTTAAAGGAACAAATATTTCTAAAGTGAATGTATTTCTATGTGAATCTCCTGCTCTTCCTCAGTCCTAGAAGTACAGTAGAGTCCACTGTTACTGTCTAGGTTTTTACCAGTTATCAGGATCCTTACCTCGGAGGAGGCCCCTTCAGAGTCGGCTCCTCCCAAGCCAAGGCTAGAGTCCTGGGGAACTCCTCAGAGTCTTTTTGAACAGGCTTTAAAGTGGCCAAGCTGCATTATCAAAAGCCCCGCCCACAGTAAATAAAATACTTAAATGCTTATTTTTTGTTATATGGAGTTACTGCTTAAGTATTTGACTACTATGATATAAAATGCTAAGATTCATTTATAAAATAAGTCTGGTGTGTGTCTGATACTGATCCATGGCTTATGAAAAAAGATAGAAACATTTGTGGAGCTGAATAGTTAGTTCCATTCGCTGATATTTATTTACTGCTACAATTATTTATAGTCATCTGTATTGGCCAAACGGAGGACTCAGTTGTTAGAAGGAGGTGGAGTTTGGAACCAAATGGAACCCACTTTCAGAAGCTGGTTTCCTCCAGAGGAGTCCTTCCAAGGAAGGATCCCGCCAATTGGAAAAGGCCCCAAGTCTCTGGGCTGAATAAATTTAGCCCTAATAGCTGGTAAGTCAAGGGGCGGGTCTTCACACCTGTCAATCACCAAATGAGGAAGCTGATTGGTGCTTAGGTCACTGTGTGTGTCATTGTCCTTGGGCTGTAAAAAAAAATTGGCCCCTTTTTCGTATTTTTTCAAAAGCATCCACTGTATTCCACGCACTTCCTCTACAATAACAGTGGTTCATGCACTAATATCAACACTAGGTGCATTCAAACACATACAACAAGTAAAAAAAACTGTGGAGAGTTCTAGGCTTCTGTGCTGTGTACTCTGCTTACAACGCCATCCCCTCAGCTTGCCTCTTCTTTGACATGCCCACTCGAAAGCTCATCTGGAGAATCTGCTGACATCATTCATACATGACACCTGCCTGGTGAGTGTACAGCAGGGCCTTCTGGTGAGAACATTGACTGGAGTGTGATCTACCTCTCTTGATGAAGTCTGGACAAAGTTTGTACAAAGTTTAGTACTTAAGACAACGTTGTTTTCCCTGAGAATGTTGTCTTTACAGTTTACATGTCTACACAGCAGCGGGTAACATTCTCAAACCAAACACTTCAGCAGCCGTACTCAGTTTAAGTTTTGGTCTTGTGGAGGGAGAAGGCCAAGGAAAAAAGGAACAGAGATTTGTTGTCTTCAGTGGAAAGCAGATACAGGTCCGTTCCTTTATTTCTCTGAGGTACTGGACAGTTTACACTTGCAGTGGACAGTAGTACACCACAGTAGTGTTTAGTCTGTGGTGTACTACAATGGTGGGACTGTTGCTGTGTTGTTACACTGCATGCGTCTGCAAAGTGCCGCATTGCCAAAGATATGCAGCAGTTCTATTTCTCTTTGGTGGTGGAGCCAGTTCAAAGCAATCTGCACAGATTACATTGTATCAGACCGGAAACCAAACAAGCACAGCATCCGGGTTTTTCAAAGTAATATAAAAATATACAGACTAATTTTCTTTATTTAAATTTGTATATGTTTATATACACGATTAAGCATTAAATGCAATAAGATCTGCAAAACAAAGCTTTTTTCTGCTCAATGTAATGAGGAAAAACCTGTTGTTTATTTAAACAACAAAATAATCTCATACTAAACTTGTTTTCTGGTCCTTTTGTTTTGCATTTGCATTTACATTTAGCTGACGCTTTTATCCAAAGCGACTTACATTAAGGTTCCATTCACCAGTGTTACAGCTGGAACACCACTGGAGGCAAGGTGGGTTAAGTGTCTTGCCCAAGGACACAACGACAGTATGAACTGTGGGGAGAGCGGGAATCAAACCACCAACCTTCCGGTTGAAGAACGACCGCTCTACCACTACTACTATTTTTTTTTGCCTCATCCCGTACTTCCTCTTCTGAGCTGCTCGGGCTCCGCTCCACTTTAAATCTGAAATGTATCCTGCGGGCGAGATGTCTGCAATGCCGTTTGCTGGCACTCCGCAACACTGTGCAGGAGCATGCAGTGAAAATTTGGTATACCAGCTTTAAAAACAAATATATAGGAGAAAACAAAGTCTGTAGTATTTTTGCCAATTGCATTTTGTTTTATTTCTGGTCATAAATGTGGAGGCTTGTTAAATTGTCAGAAAAACACCACACATTTTCATTACAGCACATTATTTATAAGAGGGTAGTCCTGAAACCACATAGTTCATTTGTCATATGTTTTAAAGAAGAGATCATTCAACAATAGCAGCTGTCAGTGTGGACAAACCATCTTGCCCCAGCACTTATTCACTCAGCAGTGGTTTGTTTTGTGTTATCTTTTCCGTGCACCAAACCATAAACATGACATGTTTCAGATTTAACCACATGGACCCCGAGATGTGTTCATGTGTTCAGATAATTACACAATACATACAGTGCTTTTCATCCACATTGTAACCCGAGTCATGTTTCTGAAAAAGATGCTTTTGCAGTAAAGAGTTGCATTGTTTCTCACCACGTTTGTGAAGTCCCAAAAGTGTGGGGGACTAATGCAACTTTTAATGCCCACAAGTCATTGAATGTCCATGTTTCCTTTATGTAACAAAATTTGCAGAAAAATAAGGAGTTTGGCGCTAAGCCACACCTTACCACTCTAGCTGTGTGAAGGATCAGGATAGAATCAACTGTTACTAGTCAGTGTTTGCTCTATCTTGATCTTGAGATGCTAAGTTTCCATATACTGTAGACTTAGGTGGTGAACAATGTATGACTTAAGAAATAGTGCCTTCTGTGCACCCGAGTATGATTATATTAAAATACAATAAAACACATCTTAAAAATAAAACACATCTTTAAAAGAGTGGGAACACAGGGTTCCCACTCTTTTAAAGATTCTTTTCTGCCAGGACTTTTTTGTTACAATTCAGAAAAAAAAATTTTTTTAATGACAATAAAATTTCTGACTTATTCCACAGTATTTACAGCAGCACCAGAAGAACTCCAACATCAAATTCCCAATCAATTTCTGTTGCATTGCTTTGATCAAAAACTAGTTTCATAATCAGGCCAAAGTTCACAAATCTTGAAAATCATTGGGGACTAAAATAGAATTACAGTTTCTTAAGGCAATAATAAAGTATTTCCAATATATTTGGACACATGGGCCTGTCACTTCATGTGATGTTCTTTGAAATTAGCAATGAGCCATGTCAGAATGTGATTGGCTTGTTTTCTTTTTTCATTTCTCTTTTGAGTAAGTGTTCCATTGATTAACATCTTATCTGGGTTTGTACAAAAACTTTTGATACAATAACCTTCACACATCCGCTGTTACAATAAGATTTAGTCAAAGCCAAAGGCCAAATCACAATTTTGAAATGCATGATCCGATCCAGATCTGATATGGAATGCAAATTGGTGATTGGGGATTTTGGATAGACATGAACAAATTCTTACTACTTGCAGTATAAAATTAAGCTGATCACATAGAAACTTTATCTCTGGAAACTGTGACAGAGGTGACTGCAGTGAAGTCATGTTGTCAATAGATCAAGAGGATAATAGTAGCAGTGACTGTGGCAGTTTGAGGACTGTCTGAAAAAGAGACTATGCACTGAATCGTGGAAGATATATATGCTGGCGTTAGCCCTCACTAAATAAATGCCAGAGCACACCCTGCTGAATGTGGCTGCATGTATGATCAGCCCTGGCGGCTAAATAAAGCACATATTGGCTTAAAGAAATGGCAGAGAACTGCTTTTTCCAGGGACACCGTATCCTTGCACCTCACATGTGGATCAGAGACGTGTAAAAAAGCGTCAGGAACTACTGTTTCTTTTGCACACAGCGTTGCACATGAGTGATGAGCTGTCTCTGACCAAGTGGATGAAAACCAAGTGCCTGCTGTAAAATGGTGGGGGAAATTTTGGATGATTGGACGCTGTCTACAGCAGTTTGAAAAGAACATTTAGACATAATTGCTGCTGGAAAAGCCTGAATTGAAATCCAAAGTGGACCATTTGAAACAGAAAGTGCTTTGTCACTGCTTCACAAGCCGTGTACCCAAAAAGACAAAGTCACAACCTGAGCTTTGGTCATTTTGCAATTTGGATCTTTTGTTGCAACCAACATCAATGTCTTAATAACATGTCTTTGTTAGAAATGTTCTAGTTTATCTAATGCATCTAGACTACAAGAATTTATTCTGAAATAAAATATGTACCCCATTTTGCCCCCATGGACTAACAAACCTATGGTAGCCTGGCAGTGACATACTGATGGAAAAAATAACACATTATTTACCTTATTTTCTTAATAATATTTTTTTATCAAGTTTGTGTGTACAAAGTTGCCTGGTATACAGACCGTTTTCCATTTTTCAAAAAGAGGACAGTCTGGTCCCTTCCTCAGCAATTTTGCGGACGGACCAATCACGAGCCGGTTGTGCTCAATCTCCCTAAAAGACTTGTGAAAAAAAAGACCCATGATTTGTAACTAAAACTGATCAAATACTCAATGCAGCTTGTCAATTGAAGGATTTACAAGCACCTCTTTCCTAAGGACAAGAACCCTGTTTCTGTGTCTGCTCTCGAGGCTTCTCGAAACGTTTCTAAAGCTTTAAGTCGGTCACTGTGATTGCAGCCACAAAGGGCTCAGAACAATCAAAGCAGGGATTCAGTCGGCCTCAGAGAAAACATATTCCCACACATTTTATTTGTGTTAACAGGAGGTTCAGTATCAATGTCGATACAGTAAAACATCCATTTGTCTGTCTGTGCGTATGTTCATGTTGGCTGTGCACTTAGGTTCAGTTGTAGGTAATATAGTGTTGGCTGTTGCATACTCCAAACAATCTGTAGGTTTCAATATTAAATAAATGGATCATCTTTTCACATTGGAGAGTTTTAACCATGGAATTTTGAACTCCTTTCCTGGCGATGTAATTATCTTCTTGAAAAAATAATCCATTCATTTGTTAGGTATTAGCTCTTAACCCGGTGTTGTGTTATTTTTCCAGCTTTGACTGCAGCAGTAGATTAAAATATCAAAGTCAAATGGAGACAATGAGAGCTGAACTAACACAAAGACGTTAAATAGAGGAAAGGGGCAAGTGAAAAGCTAGACCTGGAGAGATGTTTTGAGCAGCGGTCCAATTCAAACAGACACTCTGCCAGCTCTGGGCTCAGTGAATCATCCATCACTGGATATAGATGTTATATTACTATGGTTTCAGTGTCCATATGTGCAATGTGAAGGTGGCTACTAATTGTTGTGGGTCTCAGATTTTTGCAGTTGAGAGTAATGCCTGTGTCAGAGTGAGTTGGCTCAAGTTTGCCATGAGAAATGGAATAAAATTCCAGGCAGTTTGACCTGTTGTGGAGACGCTTGAGAGTTTTCACCGCCAACTAAAAGCGTTCTTTTAAAGTCAGTGTAGTCCACTTTCCAAAGGGTGGAGCTAAACACTGCAGTCTTCTGATTGGAAAGAATCTTTGCACAGTAGAAATAAATCACATCTTGTTATGTGAAATGTAGTTTTGTCTAACAACCATTTTAGGTTTTAGAGTCAGTGTATTGTGGGCTCTTTCGTTAATGTATACAGTGTATTAATTGTCTACACAAGCTTAACATTAATCATTAGGTCTGTGTCTGAAAGTGGTGCATCTCTCTGAATTTGAATTTCAGAAAGCTGGGAATATACTGCAAATTGTCTCCGGTTTATCAAAGCAGCACTCAACCTCTAGCCACTTGCACCATTATATACAAGGATTTCCTCTCTTCATTAGTTGTTGAGACTAATGGCCGTACATCTAAGCAGGGGCGCAACTACCCAGTGCTAGAGGGGTATGCAGCATACCCCCACCCGCCCCCTTACCCAAAAAAATTAAACGTTAGCTACCAAATGTTTGCTACCGCAAAATCTAGAGCGGTCTTTAGTTCATACCCGCCTGTATCATGAGCCATGTGTACATTGAATGCCTATGTATAAAGTTGCTGGATAGCTCAGTTGGTAAGGACAAGGCTTAACATTCAGGGTACCCAGGTTCGAATATCCCTCGGGACGCTAAGTATATTAGTTGTTTTCCACGTTTTTGTAATTTATTGATCATGGCATGCTGTCTTATATTTTCCAGTTTTCAGCTCAGTAACCTCAGTTTTGCATATAAGGCTAGCCCTAATTTAAACCCCATTTGGCTGCTGCATTCCCAGTGTTAGCAAACGCTAACGCTAAGTCTGTTAACATGAATATTGCAAGCCTCCAAGCACAGACGTCTCACTTTAAGTCCTACATGTTGCTTTTTACTATCCACTTGTTTATCAGCTGTCCCATACCTTGACACGCCGTCTCCTTTTCCCTCTTTCTTTTTTGTTTTTGTTTTATCCATCTTTTAAAGACAACTGTGTGCGTACTGTGACAACTAACACATAACGTTACCTGCTCGCTCAGCGCGCTCACGGCGCCCCCGCCAGCCACGCCCACTCGTGATATTATATTAATTCTATTTATGGAATCTAATGAGGGCGCCTACTGTAGCCTGTTAGTCCTCTAAAATGTTATATAGTATTGAGGAAATACTGAAATGATTTAGAAACGCACAACAGCAGCTAAGCTCCATTTAGGAAATACAATACAATTTTTTTATACCATCGCTTTGGCGCCCCCCCAAGGTGCTGCGCCCCTATGCGCCGCATATGCCGCATACCCCCTTTTTGCGCCACTGCATCTAAGTTTTGAAAGTTAAGCTTTCAAATGCAGCTTACCAGCACTGTTTCCTCTCCAGGACTTGATTATTAACAGGCATTGCATCGCAGACACATGAACAGCAAGTATGTCTCTGGCCTTACATAGTGCAGCAGAAAAAAACTACATTTTTAAATGAGCAGAAATAGCTAAATGCACATTAAATACTGCAACAGAACTTTTGGTATGTGCAGCAACTGCAAACTTCGGGTCTTGTCTATAGAAAGGCTGACTCCTTCCATCATGGGACGTTCTTTTGTAAAGCTGCACAGTATCAAAATTCCATTTGAGTGACAGTCAGTATCACATATTTGATGTCAAATTAAAAAAGATTATTTTGTGTGTCAAGAATGGGATGGGTTGATGTAAAGTTATAGAAAGAAAAATAAAGAAAGCCGACCATGTGTAATGTTAGCACTGTTTTCCTTTCACAATCTGCCACTCCGAGCTGCTGATCGTGGCGCTGGTAGTGGTTTTATTTCTTTTACACAGTGAGCTCTCAGTCAATCTCTTTCTGATTTGGCAGGTTGCAAACAGATAGAAACCACATATTATCTTAAGTGATGCACACAACATTTTTTTCTAATCGACATATTGTCTCTGACGCCACAGTTAAATAGTTGTCTATTAGTTAGCTTCCCAAATTGTCCAGAGGTATAAATACCAAATTTTTCCTTTTTTCAGCCTCCTTTCCAATGTGATAATCCAAAATGTCTAAACATGCTGAAAGAAATTTGGCCACTGATTGTAATGCCTCACCTGTGAGACTTTTTCTTATTAGTAACTGCTCTTTGCTCTTATGGATCTCTATTTCCCACCACTCCTGGTCGAAACACTCTCCAGAGTTTAACTGCATCATCACAAAAGCATCTATCAACATAGTTTGGTGAAGGTAAAAGCTCCAGACAACAATACGTGTAGACAGTTTTCACTTTTAGTCCCTCAGCTCGGTCTTATAGTTTATTATGATGAATGGCCAGATCTTTCTCCAGTTTTTTGACCGTCTGATGCAGCTGCAAACACAAACGCTGATACTGAACCGATGCAGAATGCATAACGGACTTTTCAATAATGATTTCAAAGCCCAAAGCAATGAATCACACTGACACACAGTCACAGACACTCACTGCTCAAAACAAAACATTACAGACTCCATGTGCTAATGAAGTAATTACACCGTGTCATTTGCAGTGATAATTTAACTCATTCCAGAGTGTTCCAGTTAACTGTTGGACAAGAGCATGTGACCACACATAATCCAACCAAAGGAGATGACCTTTGAGTGAAGTACAGTAATGGGTAGAATCTGGAAAAACAACATAATAAAGGGTTGCCAGGAAAAATCAAGTAAGGTTTTTGTCAACTAACATGACATACTATATACACAGTTTACATTTTGGCATTTGGCTAGGGTTCCAGAACAGTAGGCAGAATGCCGGGAGTTTACATTTGTTGTCAAAGCCACCTTGTCGGCTGATAAATTGGCTGCTAGTGAATATGACTAAGGCTACAAGACTCAAATAGTTGCTCATGGTCATAAACTCTAACCTTATTAATGTTATGCTCTAATGCGTTTTCACGTTCCATTTCACTGAGCTCAAAATACACTCCCATTATGCTAACCTAAACTGAACTCTTCATTTTGAAATAGCTGTTGTGGTATGTATAATGAAAAAGACTTGATAAGATAAGGGACTCATAATAACAATTTAAATGCTAAAATATAACCACAAGCGGCGATGATCAGTTTTGGAGAGTGGTCATAGAAACACAGTAGGCCTAACACGCTCATGGATTTTGGAGAATTTTTTGCTCTGTTCTTTGTGCCTAATTTTTAATCTGACTCTGCCAGATAGAACTGCTCCACAGAACATCACCTGTTCCATAGGGCCATCTAGGAAGGCTCCTGTTGAAAGTGTTTGAAAAAAGGCAGCTACTTTTAATGAATACCTGCTTGGTGTTTAGATTTATCAACTGCAGTTTGTCCAATCAGAGCAGCACCTTGTTGTTTACGTTCGTAACAGTAAAATTGTCACTACATATTTGAACCTAAAACCCACCCACGCCTGTCAGTGCTGCCACCTCACCGACACAACAAGCCGGTAAGGCCAGGGTTTTGACAGTTAACATTTGGCTTGGAGTAGGACAAGCTGTATTTTTGCAAGTTTGAAAATCTCACAAATCTCATGAGAATTCAGCTGCAGCGCTAAGTTACCAAATTTTATCCATTTACAATAAACTATGGTCCCATAGAAGTGCATCTTTTTTGCTCTGCAGGGGGATCTATTGATTTGGCTAAATCTGAGCCAAATCAGACGTAGTATGTGTGAGTTATGACAAGTTCATGTTTGATTGCAAGCTGTGAAAACAAAACAAAAACACGGCATTGTTGTCATGGCAACAGCAATTGCCATTCCTATGAAACATCTCTCTAGATCATGACTTGGAATGTCTGAATATGTTCTGAATTTTTGTGTGTATGACAAAGTCAATTTTGGGCCAGTTTTTGAGGCATTGCCATGGTAACACATTCAGTGCTAGGTTGAGGCTATCGTTTACTTTTTTGTTCAGAGTCACATGATGGATGATAAAGTTGATTTTTGGACCCCTATTATAATTTTTTTCGGATGTTAGAGACTGATCACATGATCAATGTGTAAGTTGTAACACTTTTGTGTGTGACAGCAAGCTACTGACCCATGGAAATTACTGTTTGCATTACACTTATACATGCTATGTTTTCAGAAAAAGGGATTCTCAGTTGAATGAGGCCTAATCTCTGTCTCTGAATGATATGCACACCCACCCAGTTACCCCCTAACCTCACAACTCTTCATATGGGGCAGATTATGTTGTGACCACAGCACGGTTCTCTAATCCTAATCTTGGCCCTCAAAAATCAGCTTTCCGCTTTCCTGAGACCACACAACAAGAATGGGAAGGCACTGATTCGGCAGCACATTCTCTTTCCTCTCGCACCACTGAGGTCAGATGGAAATCCCTCAGAGGCCAGAGGTCAAGTGTTTTCATCAAGAGCGCGCCGTTTATTCTACGTGTCATTATCAGCCGTATAATGTTGCTCCTCTGACAGGAAGTGGCCGGGATAAAAGTAAGGAAGTGAAGAGATGCGGCTCCTCGATGGCTCGTTGCCCCGCAGCTGTGGTTTGGGTCTTTCCGCCCTAAAAGACCTCGCACAAGCCAGCCCATGTTCACCCAGTCAGTCTGCAGCGTTGAAAACTGTAAAGGAAGCAGCTGCGTTTCATCCTCTAAACCACCATAAGTCTGAGTGACCATTGGCGAGCCCAGAGCACAACTTCCCACTCGTTGGACCACAGCTGCTTGGATTTTTGGGCTATTTGTTATATCCCACATTTCACTTCCCACCGAAATCCATCCCAATCATATATCATATACAAGCCAAGTACATTAACCTCATTGTAATCCAAACCGAGTGGTGAACATGAGGACTGATGCAATGGCTCCACTCGTCTCCAAAAGAAGAATTACATTAAGTATTGATAGGAGTGTTTATTTTAAATTGGGGCATACACTTAAACTAAGCCGCCTGTACTTGTAAAGAATATTCCCTAAAACCTGAAGATAACACAAAGGCATAATTGACTTCCCAAGTATTTTATTGCCTCCCAAAACATTCCCTTTAAACATTTTTACCATTATTTTCTCAGGTTTATCTGTAGTGTTAAATAACTATATGGCACACACAAAATGACTAAGTCTGCAGTCATTGTGCAACTAATAGCTCTCTGTTTATCCACTTTAAATAGAGCCAAATGCTATAGTTTTGCTTGGTGTTTACATGGTAGTGTTTTAAAAAGTTCAGAATTGTGTTTGCTGGGAAGGAATAAAGAATGCAATGTCCAGCTTTTTTGATAGAAATTACACAGATATTTCAAAACCCTTTAAGGGCAGGCTCACACTAGGCCCTGTTGATTCGAGCTGTGCCTGAGCACGTTCCTCCAGCGACATAAACAGCCGCATGGCATACTCGAGCCTAGTAAGAGAGCCATGTGTGGGCACAATTGGGACCACTCACACTGTTCAGATGTGCCCTTTAGGTCTGAACATGGTTTAACAAACTCCATTTTTCCATTCTTTGAATTTCCCTCTAAGCCTAATTGTTAGCAAGCAGTTAGATTAGTCAGAAACTCAGACAGAAAGGTAGAGTAGGTCAAATGATAGTGTCTGATATATATCACTTGTACCATTTGCAAAGAAAGGGCACATAACAAATTGGTGAGCACCCAAAACGTAACATTAGTGAGTAGATTATAGGCCATTTGTGTTATGATTTGGTGCAAATAATGAAATGTTCATCTTTCCCTTGATGTTTTTCATTGAATGTTTTGTTGGGCTGTGCCGGGTTGTTTTTGTTTGTCACATAAAATTTAAAAAACAGATTCCGCTATCACCCCATAATGGAACCACCAGCTAAAAAAGGTTTTGTCATTCCAAACTGTTACACCTGAAATGAGGTTTCAATGAAGCGTATACCTACAAAGTGTATATTTATGTTTGTACAGCAACAAAATGTGTTTCCAGGTAGCTGATTGGGACTTGTAATTATGTTTAATTGATTGACCTGCATGGAAGCTTTTAGGTTTGTTTAGCTGTTACATTTCCAGCAAACAGCCAATGTTCTGACAGCACCTATAAACAGAATGAGAGCTGCCAGCTAGAGATAGTTTAAAGACCAATGGAAAAGTTTTGGCTGTGATGTATGTGTTTAATGTTGCCTGGATTAAAATGACAGTCAAATGAATGACGGTGTTTAGTCTTACAACCATTAGTTAATAACTCCTATGACACGTCTTACTGTGCAACAAATCCATGCGGCTTGTCCAAACATGCTTCTACATATATTTAATGATGGATTTAACAATAAGATGATAGAGGGTGAGTGCTCTCTCCACATGTCATCTGCATTTCCGTGGCTGAGAAAACGCTGACATTGGTTCAAAAGGAACATAATTTACCATAAAAGCAGGGCCTGTGGATACATGCTGACTGATGGGGACATTTTGAAGTGTTATGAATCTTGTCACAGTTGCACTTGTGACTCCCATTCATAAACATTTGCAATGGCCATATAAGTAACCATCATTTTTATTGCCATCTTGGTAAGCTTCTGTTTAAATTGATAAATGCATTAGATAACATTTGTAAAGACTGCGATGTTGTGTTTAGAGAAATTACATTGTTTTTGCTGCTATCGGTTTCATGTGGTCGAGTGGAATGACCACATGTAACTTAGGGGTTCAGAGGCCAGCGATAAAAGTGACAAAGCAAGAAACTATAGATCACTCTCTAAAGCAGGAGCAACATTAACCTCGCAAATGTGGTGAGCAGCAAGGTTCAAAGCATCACGGCCTTAAGTTATTTGTTTAAGTTTGAACTACACTGAGAGACCTACCGAGTTACCAGAGCCTTAGTTCAACTGTGCCCCTTCTTCTTGCAGGGGTCAAAGGTCACGGTTGGTGGAGACCGCATAACAGCGGAGAGGAAAAGTGGCGGTGATCTTTTTCCTGTTTTAACACAATGGGAGAAACCCAGGGAATTAATCTTTATTGTGTTTGACCTCAGTGTTGATGAATGTGTTTGAAAGAATGTTGTACTGTTTGACAATAACCACATACATTCTTTAGAACATAAAGAAGGTCATATTACCATAGTAACTCCCAAAGAAACCAAAAGGCACGTCCAGAAACTTTGACCATTTAAAATAATATGCATTGAAATATGTACCTTACCTATGAATAAATATTACTCTTTTCTTGTTTCCCCAATAGGTTCAATTTATACAATTAGTCTTTTTCTGAAAATTGCAGTTGGATCTGTGTCGAGCAGTCTATGTTAAAACTTCAGCTCCTTAAGGCCCAAATGCTTCTACTTTGTTGTTCAAATTATCTGACAATACCTGACATTCCAGGTTGTTGTAATGGCGCACTCACAGTCACAGTGACCACCTATTATAAAGTGTAATGTGAGAAGTGCTGTTTTTTTCTCAACTTTAGAGCTTACCTTAAACTTCAGTCTGAGTTCAGCATTAGAGAGTTTTTAGACTGCTTTCCTTTGTGTAAGCAAACACAGTAACCATCCATTCTCCAGGAGAAATGTTAGGCTGCCATTGAAGCCGACAGACAAACTAACCAATGGGAGCGCTTCTTTGTCTAAAGTGTTTGTGAAAAGTGTAATTGAAAATCTCATTTATTTAAATTCTTAATAATGAAGCATGGATAAGACCATACTAATGACACAATTTATGGGACATTCTGCATTGTCCCATTGTCAAAGAAAATAATAATAATAATAATAATAATAAACTTTATTTTATATAGCGCCTTTAAATGGGAATCTCAAAGCACTTAACATACACTTACATATATATAAAATTAAAAGATACACAAAGCAATAAGTTAAATAAATTAAAATCATCATTTACGTATCATATGTATGTCTGATGATGATTATGAAAAAATGTTCTTTCATATAAACTACCTTGTGAGGCTCTGTGGCATCTCCAAACCTGAATTTAATGAATGTCTCAAGACTAAGAAGAGACAAATAACTGCAGTCACCCATCACGTCATCAGATGAGGTGTCCAGTTACACAGCAATAATCAAAAACACGCTGATGTAATTACCATAATTTCAGCGTATGACCACTTCTTAGATAACCCTACACTGGAACGATTCAGACATTGTGGAGACCTGTTTTTCTTAGCCAATCAATTTCCTCTGAGGCAGCCCGGGATTACCTCCAAGGCTGATCTTTTCCTCCTGCGACAGCCTGCCATCTTTGTCCGTGTCTTGCTTGTTTTGACTTCCTTTCACATATTTAGCTCTGTTTGTTGATCTTGGTCATGCTCCTCCTTTGGAAGCCAGACCAGGTTTCGTGTGTTTTGTCTGGCCAAGTCTTGACACCAGGCTGGACAAAGGACTGCGCCTTGGCCCAAAACACACAGACGTCATTGGTCACAGGGGCGCGAGGCACCACTCCTCCAGACCACACAACCGTCAAACCTGTCTTACCGTGAATGTGTTTGGGTCAACACTGCGGTAAGTCCAGCTTTTTGGTGTTCAACTTTTCCTCATCGGAGAATAGAGAAATCCAGGAAAGGCCTTTTTGAGTTGTGTATTTTTGCAGGAAGTTTTGATAGAAAAGGAGAAATTACAGAACCTTGAATCACAACCACAGGGGTCGGTCTAACTAAATAAATGCAAAAGGGCAATTCTTAAGGGGAGAGAGACTGGTGGTGAAGTATTTCCTCAACGGCAGAAACAGGCCAATTATAATGGTCTGGAGGTCCCCGCACAAGAGAGGGAGAGTAAAAATAGACCACTGGATCTTTTGGATAATTTGGTGTACATTGGCACACTTTAGTACAGCAGCAATCGACTAGAATTGTGGCATTTTAAAGTAATGGTCAGTATTACTGCTATGTTCTGCCTCATTTGAAGCAACTTTTTGGACACTAAACTTCATGTTGTTCACTGTAAGAATGGCTGCTCACATTTTCCCTCATAAAGACTTCCTGATCCTTCTATGATGTCTTTGTATGACTCAATGTAAGTTTTAAACAACACATGGTTCAGTGGAGGCTGCTGTAGTGTGCTATAGAAATGCAAATGGTCTTGACAATAGTTATGTTTCCATGAGGAGTTGTTGTTAGCCGTGCTGGGTGGAGTCTGTCGTCCTCTCACGTTCAAAGACATGCAGGTAAATTGGTAAAATTTCTTGAATGAATTCAACTTTACAATATGTTTACTCGGCTTTGTGTGGCCATTATGGCACTGGCTTCTTGGTTTAATACCAACTCATGGTTAAATAAAACCTGGGCAATGGTCTCATGAAAGAATCTGTTTCTTATAATGTATAAAACGCCATACTCTGATTTTTCTGTAAGAATAATTTTCTGCTGCTGTTTGCTTAGAGGTAGTACATGCAGTGCACTCTTAACCTCCAGCCTCTGTTGATAGTTTGTGAAAAACTTTCCCAGGCTAAATATTTTATAATTGTGTCCCAAATTTGCTGGAAAAAATATATGGAAACACAATGTTTTGTATCAATTCTGACTTGGTGATTGAATAGATAGAGCTATAGAAAGTGAAATGAATGTGGATGGAAATGTTATCAAGGCTCTGAAAGCCTCCTGTGGGACACGAAGAAAAGGGAAAATGGTTATCACAAAGTAATTTGAAAAGAAAACAGTTTGTGGCACAGTAATGTGGCTTATACTAAAGAATACTTACCACTCCTTTCCTTACAACAACAGAGCAGGGCCCAGACCATCGCCTGCAGCAGTGAACAGACTGATTACTGGCTTCACCAATTCACAGAGAAAACATATGACAGACATTTAGTAAAGCCCTGATTATGATGCTAATTTCCACACTTCATACTTGTCATATTTCTTCATTATATATATTTTTTATATATTTATAATATACTGTGTATACAATTTGTGCTGGATTGTCTCAGGAGCATTTTTGCACAGCCTACACTTTTGGTTTTGTCAAGTGTGGTAGATCTGGTAGATCTCTATTAATAATAATAATAATAATAATAATAATAATGATGATGATGATGAGTGCCACTGTCCTGTCCTTCAGTCCAGCCCTTCATTCCCATTGGTAGGATTTCTTGATATCAGCCACTTCCATTATCTGGTCATGGTACATCCAATGTAGGGGCCTTTCCTCCCATGATGGTATCTCCAGCATCTTCCTCTTTCTTCCTCTACTTGAGACATTCACTAAATACTTTGTCAATCGTGGCCATTTTCAAGGATCTTGGGGGTTTCATCCTGGATAGTGGTTCAGACACTTGTCTATACTGTATATATATATATTTGTTTTGTTTTGTTTTTTTCTTGTCTCATTCAATATTCTCAAACATGTGTGTGTAGAACTGCAAAGTCTATGTGGCTCACACATCTCACTGTCTGTAAAAGCAGCACCACATAACCTTTAGCTAGCGCAATAATGTTTACAAGTGGAGACTATCCAAGCCTGCAAGTTTGTCTTCTGATATATGAAGTTAATTTTAACTTATTTTGTACAAATACAGCTCTGATAGGGTTGTGTAATCTCTTGTGATCTGTCCTTGTCCTGGGGATAGGAAAGTTACATTGGAGCTTTCTGTGCAGCCGAGGACTGTCAGTGAGATAGGCATGATTTTACTAATCTCATGTCTAAAAACATTAAAATTATGCCTACTTTGTGGATATAACATAATATTTGTTTAGTGTTGTGATCTGGCAGTTGTATAAAAAAAATAATTCACAAAATAACAGATGAATCAAAGTCAAGGTAAAAATACAGTGGCATAAAAACAAATTTAGATTTTTTTTTATCTATTATAACATTTTGTCCGAAATGTATCTGCTCTTAAATACATATGTTGTACCTAAAACTGTGGACTTGGGGCATAAGAAACAATAACAAATTGTCAGTCTTTGTTTGAGGCTTTGGTACTACCATCTTTGTCCTCTGTTGTTTGAAAAGTTCTCTTGCAGCAGAAGTGCAGCAAAGTTGTATAAGTTCTGGAAGTACTGTATGTTTTAACCTCTGCCAACAGTTTGTGTTCTCACTTCGAGGTTCACCCCACAGTGCCCTCACTGGCTGATTCAAAGACATCACACATCGCCTTGTGCCAAAACCCCAAGAACCAAGATTTGATTTGCAACATCCATCATATGGGAAGAAAGACATGGTAAATGTCATCCACCCCAGCTTCAAGCACTGAAGTTCTGATGTAGAACCTGCTGAAAGATGGACTTTTGTTTGACTTTTCTTCTCGTTAAGTAAAGTGCCACGTGAAACCTTTAAAAGGACATGTGGAACCTTCCAGAGAACAATTTATTCAATAATAACAGTAACATTCATCTGCTCCAGCGCTGTTCCAGAGGTTATAAAGATATGGAAACTTTTCGACTGGTTTCACACATTGTCTCTGATGGAAAAAGTTTAAGAGGGAAAGGAGCGGCCACCCTGGATGAATTTATTTCTCTTCAATGTGGCCTAATTGCACACCTCAGCCCACCGGATCAGCATGCGAGTCAGCACCTTCTGCCTAGAAACACAGGAGCCACGTTCACCCTCACCATAATTAAACCCTGGCCCACTTTTACAACGCAGCTGAATTAGTCTTTGGATTAAGCGGAGCACTGCTTTTCTCGTTAGGATCTGCTGGCTGTGTTCAACTCATTGTTTCCGGGCTCGTGCTTTTGTCCAGGGAGTGTTCGGTCAGGCTGGTTTTGTAATTACATGATCTACAGAGGACTTTTTAAATTACACTTTAAAAACACTTATTCACAAATGTTTGACTTATGAAACGGGGAGAAGAGCAGATGCACTGTCTAACCTCTCGGAGTTCGTGTGAGTCGGAACAAAACAAGGAAGTGTACTGTTCCATTTATCTTACAGTTATGTCTATACTATGTTTGATTTGAAGAGGTTTAAAACTGCACTTTCACTTAGCGTCCAGGGCACTTAGGCCTTTGCACAATCCTTACAAAAGTCTTGAACTCATCAAATCCATGTGCATTGCTCATGTCTTAACATTTGCTGCTAAATTCAAATACGAATTGAATTGAATTAATCATGGTTAACATGTTGTGTACACACCTCTTCCAGTGATCCATAATAACAGTAGGTAAGTGGCATGTGCAAAACAGTTTCAATTATTCTTGAATGTATCTCATCAAAATAACACTCTTGCCCCAACCAGCTGCATCCTTAATATTAGCCATATGTCCACATCATGTTTTGCTACTATTACTAATAGGGTCATTACTTTGTATTGTACTATTATAGTTTTTGCTGTGCCAGAGGGTCAACCTACTGTCTCTGGGTTGAGAGACAGTAGGTTGACCCTCTGTCTCTCAACCTAAGCAGTTAAAGCGGACGACTGCCCTCCCAGAGCCAGAGTCTGCTCGAAGTTTCTGCTTGTTTAAAGGTAGTTTTGTTCTATGCTCTGTAAACTAAAGAGCATGTTCTAGACCTGCTTGAATGATAAAGTTTTTGGTTTGTAATGTGACATGCATTTACATAATGCTTCCACTCACTCACAATCACACCTGGGGCAGACTGATGGCACCAACGGCCTTCTCCAACCACCACCAAACCCACAACAATCACACATTCATACACCAGTGCTATGGACCCATTATTTCTAAGTTCTATATTTTGTCTGGAAAAGTAAATCATATTGCAGTCTGTTTGAAACCACAGCTGTTAAGGCTTTAACAAACTTCCTGTATTTGAGTGGTGTTATTCCAATCAGAGAGTGTAGCAATGTGTGTTTATTTAAAAAGGTCACATATTGAAAAATGTAACCTCCCCGAGTATTGTCCAGTGTTGGCCTCGTGCTATTGTTTCTGGATGCCAGTTCATGAATTAACGTAATATACAACAATAAAACACTCCAAGGAAACAGCAAAGCAATGCCCAAGGTACATAAAGGTGTTGAAAATGACAAGTCCAGTTTTTCCATCTGCAACAGGACGGATGAACTCTAGAATCACCAACAGTCTGCTTTTGCAATGAGAGCTTTTGTTGATACATCCAGAAGCAGTGATAGCTCAGTTTTGACATTGTTCAAGATGTGAACTTTCGGACACACTGTCTGTTCTTGTAATTTGTCAGACCCTTCGAAGATGCTTGCTTATAAACAGTGGAAGCTTCTGCACCGGAAAGCTGGAGGTTCGTGTTACCTCAGCGTGACATCTGTTCAGAAGCTGATATGAGCAACAGTGAGTGCAGTGTTAATGATATGTGCAGCAGCCTCTCGCAGCTCAGAGGAAACCTGTCCGACAGTCTGAACCCTAAACCGAGGCCATGTCTGAGAACAGCACACACCAGCGCAGACCCAGTGAATATTACACTACAGAAATAGCCTTAAGCTTAAAAGTGGAACAACAGTGACCGGCTAAATAGTAAGCTAATGAGGTAAAGTGGATTTGAACCAGAGACTTTTAGCCACACAGACGTTCATTTTCTGCTGGCAACCACTTCTGAGAAAAAAACCTGCTCAAAGTTGTGATCTCACAGCATTTTGGCTTCCGTTGCCATAATCAGCGTGGTGTAAGCTCATGACCCGAGTGCTGATCCCGCAGCAGATTGAACGCAGGTTATGCACGGCGCTTTATGGAGGTCACATCATCTTTGGGAATGCAGCCACAGCTCAAATCTACATTACATCAAAGCCCCTCGCCAGCGTGCAGTATGCTATGTACTGGCATTAGCTCAAACCTCAGTAATTACCTCCAAAGCTTAGCGGAGATGTGTGTTGTTTTAAAAACACTTTGGTAACTGTGCATCTGTATGAGCAGAACATGTTACATTTACAGGCAAAGACTGTGAGGGAAATCAGAGGAAATTACACCCCATACATCTATATGCATGTGGCTACAGTATATCATTTCAAGTGGTTTTGAAATTCAAGTCAAAGTAAGTGAAGCACAATGTATCTTTACAGTTTTGCCATAAGTGTATTAAAATATGGTATTGCACCCTCTTCCTTGCTACCTATTCCACCAGTGGTCACTCCCCCCCGACAGGGCAACATCCAAAATAAACAGAACTGTACTGTAGTACTGTACTATACATATATACTAACATGCCGTCACAACAATGTTTCACCGTAATCCCACTGATCAGAACTGATCACATGGAACGAGACAGTAACACTGGACCAAATGTGCAAAGGTGAAAGTGTGCCGACTCTGTGGGGCGAATAAAACACACAAATATTCCCAGAGGCCAACATTTTGAGTGTATGCGCCAATGAGCAATGTGCATTTAAATCAATTGACTAGGGATCCAGCTCTTATTATACATCCAAATTGTTAGCATAGCATAACATAAACAATGTATTTTTATAATTGTATAATGCTATTTTTGTTCTATATTATTAACAGTCCTTCTACGTGTACATCTGAGTCTTTGTGTGCTCAGACACAGCATTAATGTAAGTATTTCTGCTCCAGTCTAGCGCCAACTTTCTCCCAAACCCCCACTCCCAGTCCCACACCCACCTTTCCTGTCTTTAATAACGGTCGTTTTCCAGCGTGTCTGGGTGCAGGAGTCAACCACTACTCCTTGACACTAATCTATGTGGTTAATTGACAATGAAAATACCTGGAGGGAGAACACACATTTTTACAGTCAAAATTTAAAATGGACCCTATAGGACCCGAACACTTGGAAAATATATAAAAAGGAAAATATATAAAACCTTCAGATGAATTATCCAATGTGGTGTTTTTCTTTGGGGAGCTTGTGGTATTGAACTCCAAAACTATAAAGCAGTTCAGTGCAAGTAGAGAAGCCACACTGTGAAGAAAAGCTTTTGAATATCTGTTCCTTATGCTTAATATCAAAGTCAAGATTGGGGTGTGCATCAGTGGCATTAAACTTGCCGACTGCAGTGACATACAGGGCAATTTTTTGGCCGCCGCGCTGAGGAACACTGTCCAAACAGTTGCCTCAGCACAGTTCTTACAATCGCTGAGGAGCACGCAGAGGCCAGGAAACATTGGAAGAGATTTATGAGTGTATGCATCAGGCCCTGTTTACACGGCACAAACTGAAAAGTTGTTCCATAGTGTTCTGAAACGATTATGCTTTGATTTGACATTATTGATTGCAGTCGAACAAGTCGCATGTCACTCACAGGAGATGTCTGAGGGGTTCAGTTTTTTCAGATCTGATGAAAATGCAAATTCACACATGCATTTTGTCCAAAATGCCAAGACTCTGTTGGCCATTTGTTTATAAAAGCTGAATTCCATACAAATGCTTTAAAGTTTATCACCACTGAAATGTCATCGAGTTTTAATAGCATGACCAGATGCTAACATCTAAACTACGCTGAACTAAAAATTAACTACTATACTAAAATGATCCGATGAAGCCATTCCAACACAAATCAAAGATATGATAAACATATTCCCCAAATAAATGGTCTGAGGTGGGCTTATGTCTTTGGTTAAAAACAACTCAAAAACTCAAAGGCTGGTTAATAACAAGGCTGACACACACACAGGTAACACACACACAAACTTACATTTGACGACGTCATCAATGCACCTGGTTACTGCATGGCTCTGGACAATCAGAAAAGACAGGGTCAGAAATAAACGTGCAAACTCCTGAGAAGGCTAGCTTGCGTAATTCACATCTAAGTTGGGAAGCGGGGCAAGAGGGCGTACATGCTGTCTCACACCTGGGATGCTGTTCTAAAGAAAACCTGTATAAATCAGCTGACAAGTCACATTAACATCAGGTCACTCTTTTGAGGAAGACTTCAGGTAGAAGTCAAAACATACCATTGTGTCAGTGAACGGGAAACTTCAGGAATAGTTCACTTTTGTGAAAGACCAAATGAGCTTGGATCAAATTTAGAAATTTTGTAATTCTTTACAAAATTACAAAAAGTTAAAAGAAAGTAAAAAAGAAACACTTTGGAGACAAGCAGGGGGTTGTTTTTCAGCTAACATCAACGCTCAATATGGTTCTGTAATTAGACGTTTACTCACAGTTTTTTGTTTTGAAGTTCTATCAACTGTTTTGACAGAAACTTTGCTGAACTAAACTATGGTGGGTACTGGCTAAATCTGTTAGCCGACTGTTTATCATTTAGCTGTTTCTATTTTCTGTCCAATGTCTCTGAGGATCTGTTAACTGGGGTTTTGAGGCTTCTGTTTCATTTTAGCGTGCTCATGTTATAGGCTGCCTCCTGTTTTCAGTGGTTGTTTCTAAAATAACCAATACACATGGCAAAATCAGAGGTAGTGCCTTAACAGACATATAGATACATAGATGCATAATCATGGTATGTTTTGTGTATATTTTCTAACCAAGTTACTAACCAAGGCATGGAAATTGTATTTTACTTTCTATGACTGTCATGAGTGTATGAACTTTAATAATTGCTTGCAGAAAATAATGTTGTCAGTGACATCTTTAGTTGTCTGGTCTGAACATCAGATGCATGTGGGTTAAATGTTTTAGCCAGTGCAGCTCCAGTAAATATTAATATCAAACTATGTTAACATATAGCTCTTTTTTTTTCTTTTGTCAGTCTCCCGGAGTCTCAGGATGATCTTTTCCATCCCAGACAGCTGGAGTGAGTTACTGGCTGCTCAGTGAACGGGCCAGCGGGGTGAGACACAGATGGTTCAATTCTCATGTCACCCTGTCTGCTTGGCACAGACAGCACACGGCAAGTGGAGAGGGCTTGACTCACACACAGCATATACATACAAACCCGATGCATTGAACAATCCTGCATATTTGTGGAAGAGGGTGTTTTTTTTTCTCCACAGGATTTTCTGGCTTTTACTTGACACTCTTACCCTAGGAATGCAACAAAGAATGAGCATATAGTCCAGACACAAAACAAGGACGTCTCAGCGCCAGGATGAAGCATGCAAATGTACCAAACAAACAAATAAGTAGCGTTAATAATAAATCCCAGGACAAACCACGTTGTTGTTGTGATGTTTAGTCAATAAATATGTACAAAATACAAGAAATAAGGAAAACCAGATAGAGGCATGTTAATGTACAGGTACAGGCAAACACAATGAGACACTGGGCTGCAGTAGCTCAGTGGGTAGAGCGGCCGTCCTTCGACCGGCAGGTGGGCAGTTCGATCCCCGCTCGAAACATCCCAAAACATCATAACATCCCGCTCTCCCCCACATTCTGTCGTTGTGTCCTTGGGCAAGACACTTAACCTACATTGCCTCCAGTGAGTGTTAACTGTAACACTGGTAAATAGCTTAATGTATGTAAAGTGCTGTGAGTGCCTACTACAGGTGGAAAAGCGCTATAAAGATTATTATTATTAAACTGGTTTTCCTCTAAACCAGAACTAAATGACTGGCTGTGTCCGAATGCACTCCCTAATACCGAACCCCTCAATCACTATATAGTCCTGCACTATAAAGAAGCAGAGACAAGCTATCCTCCGGAGAAGACATCTGCGACAATTTGATTTTGCCAAAATAGCAAGATGTCGAGAAATTGTAAATGAAAATACATTAAAACTCATAATGTAAATCGTCTAGGCAAAGATATTACATTTGTCTATATTTGAACAATCTTAATGTTTCCAAAGGTATTTCTCAATTTAAAAACATGCTTTGAACTTACTTACTTTTAAGGAAGGTTTTAACAGTTTTTATAATACCTATAATGGATCCTTGTTTTTCTCTTGTAGAATACAATCATAACCTCAAAATCTTATTCAATATAAAAACATACAAATATTTTACAGAATATAACTTCTTTGAGATATTGTTTAAATATTTTGTTAACACCCACACTCAGAAGACATATTAATAAATTAATTAGAAAAGAGCATGAACTTAAATAAATAAAAATATACAAAATTAAATATATTCATAATAGTAATTGGTTTTAAAACATTCATACTGCCTCCTCAATAAACAAGTGCACGTACTTCGATGATCTCTCTGATCTGCAACCCAACTTTCGCCTGACCAGAACAACCATCAGACATCTGGATGAGCAGCTCCAGGCACCATTGGACCAGGGCTGGGGTCACCACATAAAGGTTCTGCTCTTTCTCTTCTGGCTCGGAAGTGGAACTTCGTACCGTGTTGTCAGCAGAGCCTTTGACATGCCACAATCCACGGTGAATGATATTCTTCACAGAGTCGCAGAAAGTATCTACCAGTAGGGTCATCTGTTTCCCTTCATTGGATAAACTCCCAGAAACAGCGGCTGGCTTTCAGCAGTTGGCAGAATCTGCGGCTTTTACTAAAGTTGTGGGGAATATGGATGGCTGCCACAGAATCGAGCCCCCTACTATGGATGCACAATGTTATTTTAATAGAAGGCTGTTCCATTCAATGCAAATATTATTTATTGATATATTTGTAGGTTACCCTGGTCCTTTATATGTAAATGTCCTTTACCCACCATTACATCATTGTTGGCGATGGTGGGTACCCTTGTATGTCACAGCCCATCACCATTACTTTACTGGGAGCCTGTGAGGAGTGCTGCTGAGGCAAGATGCAAAAGCACTCTGTTTAATAGAAAGAGCATTTGAAAAGCAAGGTGTCGAGCAATATTCTTCAAGGCACTTGAAGTTAAACCTGACTTCTCAGTGAAAGTGACCGCCTGTTGTGCCATACTTCACAACCTCTGCATTGATGATGGTTTAGAACCCATGGAGGAGGAGCCAGGGCCAGCTGCTGAGGGCGAACAACCTCAGCAGGATCAGCAATGTGGCGAACATCTGCGTAGAGGTCAGCTCCCATCATGACACCCAAAGCTTTTTGCGATTACGATTACAATTAGAACTTTTTCTTGTTCCTTTCTGTAAGAATTTCTAAATTTAATTTAATTAAAAAAAAATTGTAAATAAATTTAAACAAATCTAAATTGCAATATTCTTAATGTAAATAGTCTGTGTGGTAAGTCTATTATAATATTTATGTTGAGTATTTTGTTTAAAATGTATGTATTGTATAATTTTGTATAAAATTTAATTAAATGTTTCTGTGTTACTTTGCCATTGTTTTGAAATTACAATTGCTCCTCAAATTCAAAAGCCTCTTCTCTCCTTGCCCTCTCCTCCTCATCCTTCTCTGTCTTTTTAAGGAGCCTAAAGTGGCTTTAATGTCATGGCCTCTTAGCTGGCATGGCTTCTTCCTCCTCCTTCTGCTTCTGTGGCACTGAGTCAGGGGATGTTGCAGTTATGGAAGGATTCTCTTCCTAGGACTGAGGCAGGGAGGCCGGATAGATGGCCTTCTACCTATTGCCTTATCCAAGAGCGAACCATTGCCACTTTGCAGCAGTAGGCAGTAGGTTCCCTGACTCAGTGCCACTGCCTGTAGAGGACTTCCTGAGCTCCATCAAACATTGATATTGTGTCGTAAGTGAATCATGAAAATGGTTTCACATCAACTGTCAGGCAGGATGATACCATAGATACAGTAAAGTATTAAACTGTGGGTTCTCTCCGGGTACTCCGGCGGACTCCCACCGTCCAAAGATGCATGTATAGGTTAATTGGCAAATTGTCGATGTGTCCTTGGGCAAGACACTTAACCCACCTTGCCTCCAGTGGTGTTCCAGCTGTAAAACTGGTGAATGGAACCTTAATGTAAGTCGCTTCGAATGAAAGCGTCATCTAAAATGTAACACTGGTGTAAGTCGCTTTGGATAAAAGCGTCTGCTAAATGACTAAATGTAAATGTAGAGTTGTCTGTCAGTGTCTGTCTTTAAATGTCAGCCCTGTGACCAACTGGCAATTGTTTTGGGTGTACCCTGTCTCGGGCCCAAAGTTGCTGTAATAGGCTCCAGTCACTTGCGACCCCTAACGGGACTAAAAATGTATAAATAAATTATTAACTTACTCCCATCTGGCAGCTGAGGCTAACCAAAAAAAAGGCTGTCTTTCTGCATTCGCAGTCGGATTAGCTGCGTCACTTCATCATCCGCCCATAAAAAATGACAATTAAAATGACAAATGTGCCAGCTCCAATGAAAGACCTATCTCTATTTGCTAAGTAACAATCTGGGATCAAAGTTAACAATAAATTTTTCTCTTAAGGTTAAGAGACAAAATTATGCTAGACGTTAGCAAACGGAGAGCTAACGTTGGTGTCACAATTCATAACTTATTTTATCACTATATAACTAATAAAATGTGTAATATACAAGTTTCTTTAAAGAAAAAATACACAATTATTTGAAATAATACTACTTACATTTAAAAGAAACGTAAATTCCGACATCTTTCACCCACGCAAAACATGATGGTACATTCTGTTCGTCTAGTCACTAGACATTTGGACACCACTACAAAATGTTGTAACCCCTATATAGTGCACTATATAGTGATTAGTGTGTAGATTCGGACACAGCCTGAGTGGCTGGCAGGCGTGGCTTTTATAGGAAAGTAAGGTTGTGCCCTCTACTGGTGGGCGACAGGAAGTGTATAACCCACACAACAGAAATAATAGGGAACATACAACATAAACAGCAAATGGGCCTCTGGTTCATACAACTGACTTTTTGGAAACTGCAAAGAAAAACAGTGTTATAACGTTCCATTTAAAATAAGGCACATTGGAAGACTTGGGAATGCTATGTGTGGTTCCTGTTGAATTATTTTTGGGGAAAAAATGACACAAAATAGACCCTGTCACTATTCCAGAACAACTCTGCTTTGATAATAGACTGCTGGATGTTTTAAAGTTTGTTGTCATACCTAATTTTGGCAGAGACTGGCTGCATTCCTGCAGAGAAGGACCCGGTCATCGCTCTAGTCAAGGCCTCTCTCTCTCTCACTGGGACCACACTATTGTTTCTGTGTGTGAGTGTAAGTGGTCACATTGTGGACTCTGTAGGTAGGAGGTATCCACAGCTAAAAGACCCCGACAGCTGCAGACTGCAGGGGGGAAGCCCTACCATAATGGCACACAGTGCCCTAAATTAACAATAATATCTCTAGGGACATTTCTACGTCAGTGACATTGCTAAAGCATGCATTTACATTACAATGTTCATAATCAATTAGATCTGTGCAATAGATATCAAAATAGATCATCAAAAAGATAGGAGCAAAAATGTAGTTGTGTTTCAATTTTTTTTTATGTAAGTAAGCATAGCCTGGCACAGCCTGACGCGAGCTCTCTGTATATTCAATTCGGATTCGATTATGGGAGGTAAAGTGTACACCTCACTATTAGATTAGATTAGATTTAACTTTATTGTCCCAGAGGGAAATTTGTCTTGGGCTCACAGTGCTGCCCACAGCCATAACACAGTTTTACACATTCAAAAACACAACTACAACAGCAGGACAATCAGTCAGCTCAATGCAATACTTCACACAGAACATGGCCCTCCTATAACAACTCTGCACTCCCTCACTACTATGGTATAGTGTTGTGAAGTATAGTATAGTTCAGGATAGTGTAGTATAGTGTAGGACTATAGTAGTATATCAAATTGAAAGAAAAACAAATAGGCCAACAAAGCGCTTTACAAAAACTACACACAGTGTGCTAGTTTAGCATGGTAGGCAGGTCTGTGACAAAATAAACCAAAAGCAACCAACTGCAGTGTCACTGAAGCACTTATTTTTAACTACAATCAACTACAACTACAAACTCGTTACAAACTACCAAGCTCTACATTAGAACTACAACCAAAGGACAAAGCATGCATGTACTCTACATGTGTGTCACAATAATGTTATACAGTAATTAAAGATCCATCTACCAATGGAGGTTTGCGTTAAGTGTACTGTATATGTTGTTTTACTAGCACTATTATTCAAAAGGATTTGTAAATGTAAGTGTAAAATGACTACACACTTTATCACTAACTATGCAACTATTAACAGGAGTAAGTGTGTAGTGAATAGGGGGTAAACACTAAAAAATATCTGTTAACATTTTCTACACAGCAATAGAACTAAATCTGTCCATAAAAAGTCTGCAGGTTGCGTGTAAACCTCCAACTGCTGACTCTGAGTTCTCCTAGTTCCTGCCATGTTTGGTAATGGCACTGTCTAAGTATGTCTGCTACCTGACTGAGGTTTTTAATGCCCGGCTTTAGCAGTGCTTTCATCATGGCGTCACATGCTGAGAATCTGACAATAGGTCATGATAAATGCCTAACAGCCACACAGCAGCAACTTAACTGATGTTTTATTAGCCAAACAGAGAGAGAAGGGTCGGCTGTGAAAGATGGCCCGGCTGCTCTGATCATGACAAAAACTTTGACATTTTACCTGGGATCATTAACTGCCCTCTGTGTGTCTTTTGAGTCAACAATAAGTCACATTCACACGTTATAAAAGGGAGGTGAAGGAAGATAGGAAAAGATGGAGCGGTGTTATAAAATAAGAAAAACAGTCTTGCCCCGGTACACAAAAGGTATTTCAGGTCTGAGAGAAAATAGATCACAGATGTCTGCCAACAAACCTGAGGAGGAAATGTTTACAACCTGGTGCACCTTGTATTCCAAATTAGTGCCAGAAACACAGCCTGCTGGCTCTACATCGAAAGAAACTCTAGCTGAAGAGGGAGAATAGATGAAGAGAGAACCTCAGGAGAACTGGTATGGGGCTGTAAGCTAAATTCTCCGTGCTAATGTTGAGAGTGAGAGTGGGATATCTAAATACTTTACTGATAATACTGACAGTTGACTAGCTGGTTATACTTTGTATAGAGCTTTAACTATGCCCCTTCCAGGAGACCATATGGGTCACCAAGTTGGGGAAAAAAACATAGTGTAGTATAGTAGCCCTGTGGTAAAGTGTAGTATATACACTATACGACACTATACACTGTGTGGTTAGTGTGGTATAGTATAGTGGAGAATAGTATAGTGCAGTATATTGCAGTATATTGTTGCAGTACATTGCAGTATATTGTTGTATAGTATCTGAAGTCAATGGGAAATTACAAAGCATTTTGTTGATTCACTTTGCGTCATTTGGCAATTTACAACACGTGTCAAACGTTTATTATGATGCTCACATTTACAGCAATTAATAATGAAGGATTACAAAAATATTTTAAATTAGATAAAATAGATACAAATACATATGATACAAATACACACACAAAGTAAGAAATGAAAACATCTGCAAACGTTTTTGTTTATTGTAGTTATAAGCACACAAATCAGGTGTTATTTTGCTATTTTTACAAAAACAATGGCTTTCTTGGTATTAAAATGTAACAGACAACAACAACATGACTCCATTTAAAAATTATAACATGACACAAATGGAATAACAAATAGTTAACTGCTGCTCCACACATATATATACAAAACTTGAGCTTTGAGACCTTATAGGTTCTTTAAACAGATGCTTTTTCAACAGTGACTTCAATGCAGTGACCACAAGCTAGTGTGTTGGATTTAATCTGGAGTGTACTGATTACCTATCAGTTTTGTTTGGTGTGTTTTTCCCAGTGTAAATGTGTACATGTGTTTCCTCCCACCGTCATTCTGTTAGTTAGCACATGCTTATTGTTCTCATCCCAAAATAATGTAACAAAAATGTAGCAAGATCTTTTCTGTCAGCTGAAGGCCGTACCAGACGAAACACTGTGCAGTGGTCCTATCAGCTTTTCCCGCTCTAAACATAGGCTTCCTCTGAGATGGTCACTGTCCCTGAATAAACAAAGGACAAACAAAGACTTGATAGAGTGTCCTTGCTCTATCATTGCACAAATACATCACTTCCTGGTTTCTGCTTTCTTCATGCTGCCCTTGAATTGTAAGTATGGTTCTTTGCCAGTCTTTCTAACATCACTCCCAAAAAAGCCTATACTGGGTTTATAAAGGAAGTCAGGAAGAGTGGCCAACCTTTTACTTTTTAGCTGATTAAACATAAGGCCAATAATAGTATTCCCTTTTGTATTCTGTTTAAGACTGTATTTTCAGGTCACATAACTCTAGTTCTAAAATGCAGAATTACAGCCTCTCGATACCTTACCTTCATTATCTGCTGTCTTCTGTTTGATTTGATGGAAAGTTTTTTATTAACATCAATGGCAGGCTACTGTATGAAAAAAGAATGAGCATTAATATGTATTTACCACTAAGTAGCTGAACTTCCACCCTCTTGTTTTTACATTTGGCGTCTATGAGCTTAAATCTGGCCTTTTTGGCTCTGGCCCTCAACAACAGCCCTGACATCATGCAGTGAATTTAATATCTCAAACAAAGAATAACAGCGATCCTGCCAGAATAATGAATCCAAGACTGAGAAATTGTATTCAGGCTTTAGCTTTCACTTCCCTGCATCTACACAGCTCATTGTGATAGTCTGATGGAAGTCTCCTTTACAGCAATTTATCAAAATTTAGCAAGAATACTGGCAATATTGACAATGTAATAACAATGAAGTACAGCCCCCATTATATCAGTGGATACGTCTGCCAGTGTAAACACACCACAAAGTGGAAAGTATACTTCTCAACATAAAGCACATCTGTCTTCCAGACTAGATTCCTCTAAGTCTCCATACATCAGTGAAGGAGGGGTTTTCTTTCCCTCCAGACGAGGCGGGATGACCTGGTCGCTGTGCTTCACCTGTGCACCCAATGGGCCGCACCACTGCACAGACGTCTGGGGCAGGCCCCGTGCACAAAAACACACACACATAGTGTCACCCCTCATTCACCCCAGCGACTGTAAAATAAGCTGCTGCCATATGCCAACCAGGGGTCAGCGCTGTGTCAAAGTCTCAGCTCTGTTGGGCAAGAAGATATACATATGAAAACACAGACACTGGGCTCACACATACTTCAACTACTAAATACAAAAACACACACTGATTTTGTGCCAATTACTTTAGACATGTCGTTTGTCGTCTACAGTATTCCTCATGTCGTCTGTCTATACTGCATATAGTGTTTCAATATTCATTCATTCATTTTTTCCTGCTTAGTCCTGTTAGGAGTCCGCAATGTCTCCACAATTCCCAAAATGTCTCTGTGTATTTGTGTTTAATAAGTATGAAAAGTATTGTGGGACAGATTTTAAACAGTAATGTAACAGTGTAGTCCAGCAGCACTGGGGTGTATGAATGCATGAGAATGTTGGGACAAATTAGGCTACAATCTGGCATGTTTCCATTCATGTGGTGGTGTCTCGTGTTTGTTCATTAACATTTACATATTTACATTTAGTCATTTAGCAGAAGCTTTTATCCAATTGAAAATATAAGCAACAGGGTCATGATGCAAGAATACACTTAAACCTAAACATATAACTATACATATGTGGTTGTTTGCATGTTTTATTATAGCAATATCTCTATAGTTTGTTGTGGCAACTTTTGAATGAGACCAACTAACCAATCACATTAGAAATGTCTGAGTCACATTTATTTGCCCATTAGAGAGAAGTAAATGTTAATAATGTCTACACAGACACAACACAAATGCTACTTAGTTGTGTCCGTTTCTGCTGGTTATAAAGTTTTCCCTTTTCCCTTTGTTTATCCACAGGATTCCTCGTTGTGTGATGTCATCGTTTTAATGTAAGAACAGCTTCGTGTTTAAATGCCGAGCTGTATCGTGAGAGTTTGCTTGACCTTCACCACAAGTGCATCTACCTCTAAGACTCTCCCTAAATCCCAACACCTAACCCTTGTGTGTTTACTCACGCCTTCGTTAAACATTTACATACCCATCCAAACAGTGTCAGAGGAAAAAAAACGCACCGTCCAGTTCTGTTTTGGATTAGCATTTGGATGAGCATTTTGTCTTGTCTTCTGAGAGGGAAAGAAAAGGTCCCAAAGCATCCATAGTAATCAATCCGAGGAGACCCTAAGAGCAGTGTACACACAGAAGAGGGCTGTAAACAACTTTAGTTCAGCTGGATCCTCTCCTTTAGGAACAAACAAGGAGTGAGCCCAAGTTTGTTTTGAGCTAGGGACGGTTTCCAAAAAGGCCAATAAACATTCACAAGTGCTTTCCATTTACAATATTTGAACTTGTTCCAAACCAATGTGCTGCTGTTAATCTATATAAAGTACATACAGTAAATTCACTTGTCTGCACAAGCAAGAGGACAGACAGAAACCACAAGAGGGAAAGCAAGTCCCCTATGCTCCTTTCAACAAGTCTCACTTTTAATGGCACTAACCTGGTGTTAAATATCTGCAATGTGTTTGGCCTGGCTGTCGACGAGGGCTGGACATAAACATGCTATTCTAGTGAACTTGTAGCCATTCTATTAATAACAGCCATAAGGTGTGACAGGCGTCCTGTGTGGAAGGGTGCAGGAATATTTACTGTGTGTAAACGCGACCTGCTTCCAGCCGCCACACGTTGTTAATCCCTGGCTACACCACTGGCAAGTCTGACTTTTTTTTTAATGCTTGGCAGTCACAGGGCAGCCTGCCATGAGTCTCGTCTGACGCTGACGGCTACTTTGACGTGATGTAATTTAGTTGTTCACACCTTAACACTGTTACCCCATGAGTATCAAGCTTGGGCCTTTCTCTGTTAAATGAACAGATTTGATTTAAAAATGACTATATAAATTCGTATATATATACAGTATATATATATTCTCATGACATGACATCATAAGATATGATGTTTCTTATGACATGTCCACTCCGTTCTGCCTTCCTGCTGCTGTTTGGAGCATTGTTTCTAGCTCAATACATCATGTGACTCATCATTTTGTCCACCATGATGGCAAGAAAAAAGCAAAGACAATTCAGTTCAACTTCATTAACCCCCAATCATTCATTAGATCTTATTATTAGGCCTCTTTAAATGAATTACTAAATGATTTAATTCAGACGTCATCTGCCATAGACTGGAAGAAGAAGTTCTTGTAGCGTTCCATCCTGCAGCTCACTGATCTCAGATGTCCACTGGCTGCTGTCTGTTGTTCAAAATACGAATGCAGGTGCAGTCTTTCAAGGCAGACAGTGTGGCTTTGGAAAATACAGAATTCATATTCCCTACTTGTATCATGGACTTGGCTAATGTTTTCATGGGAGGCCAGATGATCACATACAACAATCCTACAGCACCAACACATTAACTTTTAGCACTGTCCAGCATCACACACTAAAGCTGCAATTAAGTTCTTTAAGGCTATGGGTTTAAAATAAAGAGATATGAACTGAACAAATTGTGTTATGTAACCTTACCTGATTTGAAGTGGTTATCAGATCATTGTGTAGAGTGCATATTTTACAGACACCGCATAGAAATTAATGTTACTATGTCTACAATACTTCGCTCTAGCAGCCAGTCATCTGTTTTCTTTTATTTATTTATTTTTTTACTGATGCCTGTTGCTGGATAAAAGCTAACATTGATTGTCTTTCTGTTTTGTATTTGCAGCTTGTTTTTAATATTATACAGATGTGTGTCTTTCCTGCCAATGCATTAAATTTGAGCCTGCGTGTCATCAAGTCCCAGAGCTCTATGGGAGGCAAAACGTGTATTTTTTCCTTTGCCTATTAAACACCACAATGTCCATAACAGACTCGAAATCCAGGTCTCCTGATTATCCCATGCACACCTCCTTTCTACAGCCTGTGAGCAACTACGGTAGCCCTGCAGGGACATGCTGTTGTTTATTAGCAGTCCGTGTGAAAGAATAAGATCAGATGAACAGGAAGTAATCACACATTCCCTGTGTTTTCTACAGCTTTAAATCTCTGATGTTATTTTTATTACACTATTAAAACACCTGATGTGAGATATTTTGTTCTGCTGTTATGTAACAACATATTACACTGTGTACCTCCAAAACGTAAGTGTTGAAGATGTACTTCAAACATTCCTGTTGTATTGGCTGTTCCGTTCTTTAACCTTAGTCACCTGGAGTTGATATGGAGTTGATATGCAAAGTTGGTCAATAGCTCATCTTGTGGTATGTTTGGATTTGACTGCTACCAATGCCCCTCATTATGTTTCTGTGTCTACAGTAAAAGCTCCCTTAAAGCTATCAAAGTATCTCTAAATCTGTCCCCAAACAAAACAGCAATATCCTTAACTTTACTTTGTTAAGTCAGTACCGGACCCCAAACTGACATGGAATGCAAACAAACAAGGCCTCTGGCTCCACTTCAGCAAATTCAGCATTACAGTAAGTAACTTTAATATCCAGGATTAGCAGAGGTGTTCACCCTCATTATCACACGGGGAGAGCTAATCAAAGGCAGTGTTTTGGTTGACGATTAAAGTTGCTTGACTTAACCTCGGGCTGAAAAATGTTTACAGGAATCTCTGTAAATGATTTCATTAATGTAGATTTAGCTTGCAAGGTTGGATGTGTTCACTTAGTATAGAACAGAAAAAACAGATTTTAGTGCCATCATTTAAGTGCAGTAAGTAAATATAAAAGAAAACAATCATAGAACTTACTTGGAATTTGTCAGGCCAATAGGGTGTACAAATGGGATATAGCATGTTATAGATATGTTTGCGGCAAATAATGACTAGATCAGATTTGTTGGTCAATATCACATTTTGTAGAACTGCAAATGTAGGAGCAGTTCTGACAAGCCATCACAATGTGGCCATAGTCCCTCAAATTCTTATTCCAGTACATTTAAGGTCAGTGTTAATTTTTTGCACAATATAAAGACCTGCAAAGACCTGCCATTGCAGTTCTTTATATTGACCAGATACATCAATATGAAACAACTAATTTCTTTGTCAAGTCAAAATGGCTGGAGAGAATTTACATTTTAGGTACACTGGCATTAACAGCTTAATGCTATGTGCTATGGTTTGTTTGGTTCAGTTTTCCCTCTCAATAGCTCGTAAAACATTTCTAGTGCAATTAATTTGACTTTATTCAATCCCACTAGACCTAAACTAAAAATGGCAAACTGGACTAAACTGACATTTGGATGCTGCAAATCCCAACATATCCAGACTATTGAGTATGAATAATGTCAGCATTTAAACAGCTTACTATCTTGGCCAAACATTTGCATCTGTAAACCACTGTTTGCCTCTCCAGCTTTCCGCCACATGTGCATCATATGGTCCACAGACCCCTGTGTTCTCATCATTAATCTGAGCCAATATCACCTGTTTAAGTTCTGACTGCGGCGCTGAAGCCAAGTGATAAGTGAAGAGATGTGGTCATCAGGACAAATGCTCGACAGGGGAACGATCATTGGAGCGGCTTTTTGGTCCAAATACACGTTTGTTGTTTCCTGCTCACCAGCTGCTGCTTCCCCTACGAGGATTCACTGGCATAACAACAAAAGAACATTCTCAGGTGCATTTCCTCTGTTAGCAGAGATGATTAAAGCTCTTAATAACAGACAATTACTGCACAATGTGAGTAAATGACTTAAGGCACATGTGAAGAGCATATGTCACAGCAGAAAAAGGACAAGAGCACGGTGTATTGGGTTTAATTCAGTCATACAGTAAATCCCACAGCCTTTTCTTTTGCAGGCTGCTGAACAATACTGGAACCCAAAGAGTGAATGTTTGCTTTCACAGGTCAAACTTTAGACTTGTTTGGTCTCAAAAACAAAGGCTACATACAGTACATTCCACAACACTAACCGCATACACAAACATGTTTGGTTTGGAGACAGTGGGATGAGACGAGCCCAGGCGCCTGTTCTCAAGGTGGTTTCTGGTGTCCGTTAATTGGGCTCCCTGCCTGGGGTCAGAGAAGAAAGAAGCAAAAGTGAAAATGACCAAAGAAAACACACAACAACTATCTGCTGGAAAGTAGTAAGGAGTGAAAAAGCGTTTGAAGAAACATACTAGTTTTACCTTACATAACGCATAGCGTGTTCCTATATACACTATTGTCTAAAGGTCATATAAATTCCAGGTATTCCATGTTTCTAGGATCACACTGATTGTTGCCATACATGCACCTGTCAGAAGGGGTATTAGTGAACATTTTTAAAGTGTTCATGTGTTAAGCAATTTGAGTGACTTTGACACGTGACTGAATCAGAGCATCTCCAAAATGCAGCTTTTGTTGGTTGTTGTTGGTCGCAATTTGCAGTGGTCAGTGCTGAAAGTGTTTAAAGGTGTGGGGTGTCGCTGGACGGACAGTGCAAAAGATATATTTTAGGACTTAAAGGAACTATACGTAATTTTTTGCATCATTCCATTTATTCCATTAGAGGGCAGTACTGCCTGGGAATGTATACATTTACATTTACATTTAGTCATTTAGCAGACGCTTTTATCCAAAGCGACTTACAAGTGAGGATAACAATGGAAGCAATTTTAACAACACAAGGTACAAAAAGCATAAGTGCACAAAAAACTAGTCAGTTTAAACCAGCGCAGTATACAATGCTAAGGATAAGAGAATTATTATTATTTTTTTTTTTTTTTTTTTTTTTTAATAGAAAGGAGTCGATAGAAAGGAAGTAGGATTCAGTGTTTGTCAGTCAGGTGTTGACGGAAGAGATGTGTTTTCAGGTGTTTTTTAAAGATGGCTACAGAATCTGCTGATCTTGTAGCAGCAGGTAGATCATTCCACCAATGTGGAACAGATCCAGAGAAGGTACGCGAGTGATTTTGTACCTTTTGGGACGGTACCACCAGACGTTGTTCATTTGCAGAGCGCAGGGATCTGGTAGGAACGTAGGTCTGTATAAGTGAGTGGAGATATGGGGGTGCAGAACCAGAGGTGGTCTTGTAGGCCAAGAGCATAGCTTTGAACTTGATGCGGGCGTCAACCGGGAGCCAGTGTAACCTAATGAATAGAGGAGATACGTGCGCTCTCTTCGGTTCATTAAAGACCACTCTTGCCGCTGCATTCTGGATCAGCTGCAGAGGTTTGCTGTGCAGGCGGGAGTCCAGCCAGTAGAGCATTGCAATAGTCCAGTTTGGACAAGACAAGAGCCTGGACTAGAATTTGCGTGGAGTGCTCTGATAGGAAAGGTCTAATTTTTCTAATGTTGTAGAGGATGAATCTACAGGACCGGGTGGTGCTGGCGACATGACTTGTGAAGTTTAGCTGATCATCGATTACCACTCCCAGATTTCTGGCAGTGCTGGACGGTGTAATGGTTGATGGGCCGAGTTGAATGGAGAGGTTGTGGTGGGTCTTTGGATGGGCCGGAATCACAAGCAGTTCTGTTTTTGCAAGGTTCAGCTGCAGGTGATGGTCCTTCATCCAAAGTGAGATGTCGCTCAGACATGCCGAGACGCGAGCAGAGACCGTCGGATCGTCAGGATGAAATGACAGGTGGAGTTGAGTGTCATCTGCATAGCAGTGATAGGAAAAGCCATGCTTCTGGATGACAGAGCCAAGGGATGTCATGTATATGGAAAAGAGTAGCGGTCCGAGCACTGAGCCCTGTGGCACCCCTGTATTGAGATGTTGGGACTCAGAGACCTCATTTCTCCAGGATACTCTGAATGACCTATCCGAGAGGTAAGACTTGAACCATTGCAACGCCATTCCAGAGACACCCATCGCCCTGAGAGAGGACAGGAGGATGTGATGATTAACAGTGTCAAAAGCAGCAGACAGATCCAGTAAGATGAGTACAGATGACTTGGATATTGCCTTTGCCAGTCTCAGAGCTTCGATGACTGAGAGCAGGGCAGTTTCGTGGAATGACCGCTCTTGAACCCAGACTGGTTCTGGTCCAGGAGGTTGTTCCGTGTGAGAAAGGATGAGAGCTGAGTAAACACAACTCGCTCCAGAGCTTTGGCAATGAAGGGAAGGAGGGAAACCGGTCTGTAGTTTTCAAGCAGAGTAGGGTTAAGAGTGGGTTTCTTCAGTAGTGGTGTGATGCGGGCCTCTTTGAAAACTGTGGGGAAGGACCCAGTGGAAAGAGATGAGTTGATGATGTGGGTGAGAGCAGGCACGACAGATGGAGAGATGGCCTGAAGGAGATGTGTGGGGATGGGATCCAGCGGGCAGGTAGTAGGGTGGTTAGAACTAATGATCTTGGAAACATCTGCTTCAGTTAGAGGAGAGAAGGAAGTGAGCAAACACATATCAGGGGTCTGAATGAGCTCGACAGGTGGTGGCGCAGAGAACTGACTGCTGATGGCGGTCGTTTTCTTTACAAAGAAAGACGCGAAATCATCAGCTGTTAGATCTGATGAAGGTGGGGGAGCAGGCGGACAAAGGAGGGCGGAAAAGGTTCTAAAGAGAGTGCGCGAGTCAGGTGAGTTGATTAACCTAGAATGGTAGTAGACAGTTTTTGCAGAGGTGACATCAGCGGAGAAAGTAGAGAGGAGAGACTGGTAGATAGAGAGGTTAGTAGGATCTTTAGACTTGCGCCATTTTCTCTCAGCTGACCGGAGGCTGGCGCGGTGCTCGCGTAGAACATCGGATAACCAGGGGGCAGACGAGGATGTACGGGCTGGTCTAGATGTATACATCACTAAAGCATTAACTACAAACCCCAGGTTAAGTGTTTACAATAAGTAACAGGGAATACGTGTCCAAGATGTTCTAATAGGGCCTCTCATTTGTGCTGAACTGAGGGCATCTGGAGTTGTTCATCTAATGTTACAAAACAGGGTTGCACCATATTAGGGAAAACATGCAATTTGCAGTAACTGTCGAATATAGCAATAACAATATGACCTACAAGATAGAGGAATGCTACACATAGTAACAGTAAAAGTTCAAATGAATTCAAAGATTTAGAGAAACACAAGGCTGTGTACTTCAAATGGTTTAAAACTAGGGACAAAACTAAACTAAGACTAGACCACAGCTAAATACACCAAACAAGGTTACATAAGAACTAAAAGTCTAACTAAACACGACTAAAACAAGGACCTGGACTTAGTTTAGGACAAAACCAGGTCTAAACTTAGCACTAAACCCAGACGTAGTGCTAAACTAGGTCTAACTTTTATATCATTAAGTGACTTATTATGATTTTAGTGCACACATATCAATCCTAATTTGAAAGTAGAGGCTGCATTTCACATTTCTTCATATACTTTTATACAGTTCAACAACAGTTAGTGTATATATTAGTAGTTTTACTCAACAGTAGAGCTATACTAATAAACCATTTTGACAACATGGCCTAAAATGTATGTCTGTCTCCTGACAAAACATATCTCCAATCTAGGACCAATGTGGCCCCTAAATGTAATAAAAACAATCTAAATAAAGATTGTGAATGTGAGTCTTACATAAACTATGCCAGAGCTGTTAATGTGGATCTCACTGTTGTTTCCTGTGTGTCTCCAGGAGTCCCTGTTCCCCCTGTTATGTTTTCTGCTTCCCTCAGCTCTGCGGGGACCAAAAAGAGCCCCCCTGCATCATCTGTACTCAATTACAATAATTATCTCAAGAAACGCCGCGCCGAGCCTTCGAGAGGTGAGGGGGAAAAGAAGCACAGAGGCTATTGGCAACCGCCTTCCTCCAGTCATTATTAGTCATCTCTGCGCTGCCTTGGACATCCACCCGAATGGCTTGAAACAGCGCCAGTATTCGTACACACACACACACTTGTGCCCAAAAGGTAAAGGCTAAAGAACACTCCTATTGGGACTGGCACTCTCCGCACCCGAGGATCAGCTTTAGGATCTGACTGTCAAAGGTTTTCTTTTTTTTTTCTTAGCCACAGATTTTCAAAACTTGTCACTCTTTAAGATACAGGACTTTTCTGAGACGAGGTACTGTCAAGATCTATGGACGCTTCCTGAACTTGGGCTCCCTGTTTAAAAAAAGTAAAAAATGAAAAAAAAAAAGCTTTGTAATGAAAACTTCCTTAAAGCTGTTTGACTCTAAAGACAGAAAAAGAATTGATTGGACTCCAGTGCCCATGAAGTATCAGTTTTATGAATACGCTGGCTCAGACCACAAGTCCAAAGGGGCCTGGCAGCCGTCTTCTGATGAATATCTGTCTTTTGCATACTATTTCCCCCCTGAGAGTTGGGACTGTTCCGATCTAAAACAAAAACTGAACAGGGTGACCAAAAGGTAAATCACAAGACTGCTCTTTTTAAAATACAGATAGATTTATATAGAGTGAAGTCGACATGCAGCAAGCTCCCTGCTGCTTGTCAGATTGTTTGCCAATGTCTCCGAGCAGACAGACAAGAAAAACACAGAGGAGTGCCCATGAATTATCAGCCCCTTCTCCTAAAAACTCTTCACGCTCTCCAATAAGTCTTCTGTGGACTGGCATAAATAGCGCCTAGGATTGTAAATGTCCTCCCTTGAGACAGACACTTTCCTCTAAAAGTATTCCATTCCAACCCGAAGATCTTGGCACTTTGGAAAACACTGAGCATTTTCTTGGAAGTATGTAAGTGCGTATTAAGAGTTGGTTATCAAACAACGACTCTATTTTCGTGGTCAATGAAAGCAAAGGGAGTCATTTTAAATTGACAGATGTGGACAAATCTCGTGTTAAGGAGATGATACTGTGCTTAACTCCTTTTGGATGACATTTTTAATATACCAAAGTAAATTTGAGTCAAAAGAATAAAAATGGCCAGCACTACTATGGGATTACTTTGTAGACATATTGTTTGTATATGCTATATACCACTACATACCTGGCTGAGGAGCTCATCGTACAGTTTGTTTGACTTTTTCATATGAGACTCCAGGTCGGCCATGGCGTCTGTGCCCCACGGTGTTAGACTGGTTTGAAACAAGACAAGGTTAGTGAGTCATGACTAAAAATAAATTGACGGGACTGCAAAAGAATTACTAAGTTCAAGACAATTAGTAAAAAATATATTGACGGTTGCATTTGAGAGTCTTTTTTCCTACTGACAGTAAAAGGATATGTCACCATGTGTATTAAGGAGTTCATCTTTAGAGAATTATGGATGTCATGATGGGTTTTGTATGTTGGGGCACCATATTTGCAAAAGTTCAGAAAGCTTAATAAATGGCAGTTGCACTTCCCAGTGGACTTTGACACTTTGTAAAACCTACAGTTACAAACTTGGGCATAAAAACTGGACTGTGAAACTTGTTACACAGATCAGAGCTATTTTAAAGTCAAGCTTCTTTTTAGTTGAGACAGTTCAACGTTACATCTGCTATTCTTGCTTTTCTTACCACACTATTGCCTCGCACTCGCTCTCTCATCTCGTCATTGGCTCCCGGTGTGCTTCCAAATCGACAGTATTTAAATGGCTTAATGGTCTTGCCTTCAGTATCTGTCCAAACATCTCCAGCCTCCTTCAAGGTCTCACAGGTCAGTGTATCAGTCCATCCTGACATTTTCTTTTCCTATTTTTAAATCTCTTCCTACATATTTTTTCTTTTTGGCTTTGAGTCTGAGTATGAGATTTTGACTGCACTATATTTCTCTTTTTTAACTGATCTCATAGTAGTTGTGTGTTTACCTGTCACAACTGCGTGTTTCCTGAAGGGGGCAGCGGAGGTCCGTTAAGGGAGTGTCATCACGTGGACTCTTCTTGTGTTTGTGAGCTTTCTTTTGTAACTTTTTGACCTGCTGCAGCAGAGTGTCTCTCTCCTCTATCAGACCGTCCTTAAACCTGTGCCAAGAAGTCACACTCAGAGTGCACAATCCTAAGTCGAGCTATCCAAAGTGTGATGGATTTATGTTAATGGTTGACTGTGAATGTGCTGGGTTTTGTGTGAGAAGAAGCCAATACCTCTTAACACAGCACATCCAGTAGCGCTGCTGCTGACAGAGCCACTCAAACTGTTCTGCTGTGTCCTGTAGTTTTCTCAGACTCCCCTCGTTCTCCTGCTGCAGCTCTCGCACCTGCAAAACAGAAAAGTTACGTGACAGGATGCCATCAAGACAACAAAGATGAGGCAGGGAGGTGCATCTCAGTTCAAAAGTAGATCAGAAAACGGTGTTAGGGCAATTGTCTGAAGAATCAAACAGGGAATGCAAAGTAAACAACACAAAATGAGGTGAATTATCACAAGTTGAGTTTGTATGTGGTGTGGTTTTCTTGAAAATGTTTTAATGGAAAGATAATTGTGAACTTGGATTATTAGTTTTGATGTAAAGGAGTGATTCTTTGAAGCCATAAATAAATAAAAGAAAAGTTGACAAACACCTAATGCTAACAGAACCTGAATTAGTGTGTTTTTCATATTTGGCTAAATAATCTACTTATTGAAAATGTGACTCACTTTTCCACTGGCACAAAGCCACACTGACCTGAACTGGCCTGAACTGTGCTTCTGATTGGACGAGCTGGAAAGACCAGAATCATAGCAGACTCATAAAATGTATAAAATGTGCAAATGGACAAATGAATGTTGTTCAGTCATGGAAGATTTACAGAATGAAGAACAGATGGTTAACCCTGACATCTGCTGGAGAAAAGTGGTAGCACAAGGAAAGTGGGGGGTCAAGAAATGATCTCCAGAAATCATTAAAAAATTGACAAAAACTCTTTTTGCATATTGTAGTCATAACTGTGTTTTTTGCATGTTTTCTTTGTTCAAAATAGACCATACAAAAAACAAGATAGTACATTAACACTTTACAGCACCACAGTGACATCCCAGCATCAACAGTTTCAGGTGCAGGTAGTAGAAGACATAATAAAGTATAAGATGTTTCTGTTTTTGTCCTGTACCTGTATACTGTGCCTGTACCTTCACTTGTGAGTTCAGTATTTACATTAGGACTCATTTTACTGCTGTAAACACCACTCTTGTATGACTAAAATGATAATATGGTTGTTTGGTTGTGTTCTTTGTGTTGTTGCTGTGCCTGTTTTTATATAGACCTTGCATTTGTATGTTTCAACCATCTCAGGGACAATGGAGGGGTCGCGGGGTTCTCGTATTGTAATTTTGTGGGTCGCGGTCTAAAAAGTTTGGGAATTCCTGCTCTAGGATCCAACAAAAAGTGACACAAAAAAACTTGTAGAATATTTCTATGTACTGTTATGTATGCCCTTTTACCTCTTTCTGATGAGTGCAACTCAGATCCTTCAGCTCCTCCTCCAGGGTCTGGTTGGTGTCTTGTACTTTTTCCAACTCCACTGTCTTACTGGAATTAGGCAGACCATGAAAATTTATATTCTACAGGTGTTTGAGTCTTTACATTAAAACACATGTAGTCTGTAGATTTCTACCTGTGTTTGTAAAAGGTTCATTGGTGTATCCAGAGATTTTTAGTGAGTAGAACATTTAAAATTGTTTGTAATTATGTTGCCCCCAAGTAAAATATTTTCCTGTCATTTCATGTTAAATTTGCATTTCAGTTCTCTGTGAATAATTTTTCTTTCTGGAAATGTACTATAAAACTGAATACGGTTTTTAGAGCAAATGCAGCAAACAGCCTCAGAAGACAGAAAGACTAATGCACCGTCACTGTCAAATAAAATACAGATCTTCTATTCTTCAATTTCTTCTAAACGTTGCTGTTCTTTGTTGACACCTTGTGGCCATTAGTGGAAGGTTTTTGTTTGCCTGAAAATTGTATATAGGCTTAATCATTGTGATGCACCTTGTAATGTCATTTGTAATTTTGAGTCTAACAAGTTATAGACTAGTCGGTTTCTCACATACTCTAATTAGATTTAAGATCTGATTGTAATTTTTTAGATTTTGGCATAAATGGTGTTGGGCCCACCTGTGCAGCTCCACTTGGAGCCTCTCTGTCAGTTCAACCCTACGCTTGGTCTCAGCGTGCAGCTCTGCCTGGAGGTGCTCTGCCAGCACCGCCCTATGGTGGGCCTCAGCATGCAGCTCTTCCACAAGACCCTGAAGCCTCAGCTCAGAGCCCTGCAGAGAGAGCAGTTCAGACCCAACCTGTCTCAGGAGTTCTGCATCGCGGGAGCTCTCCTGCGCCATCAGGACTAGACGCTGCTGCAGCAGCTCCACCACATCCTGCACGAGTCACAGAGAGTTAAAACAAATGTCAGATAATCAAAGTTGCCATAACTTACTGTACAGGTCAAATACTGTATATAGTGTCATTAAACACATGCACAGGATTACAGGTTTGTAACAGGCCCTAACCTGACACTGATCTTGTATTTGTGTGATGAATAAGTGCTTATGAGTCATGCACTTTACTATTCTTCAAATCCTGTTATGGCTTCTATAGAAGCGTTGAGTTACAACATGAGATTAGCTGTAAAATGTGTTCACGTGACTGTGGTGTCATTAAAATCCTATTGGTGTCTATTTTTTTTTTCTCTTCACTTTATTGTTCAATGCTACATTCTTAAATATGGTTCTGACAGATTCAAATATGTAAAAACTGCAGCCTGTTATTTGGAGCCTGAAGCCTGAAAACCACTGCCAGACACATTTCACTTCCAGTATGTTCACACTGACTCTTACTGGTAGCTAAGTACAGTGCAATTGGAGTAATTACACCATATGTGGACCACTGGCATGACTACTGCTCCATGGATCCCAATTAAGAGACTGTAATGAGGTTTAATACTACAAGGTTAAGTACAATAAACTAAATGTGTACAACTTTAGAGGCACCAAATGAGCTGTCTGCTGTTTTAAGGAAATAGAAATAGAACAATAGTCAACAAAATCAAAAGACATAATCCCAAACCCATTTGTGGAATTTTGTGTTATGACACAGAGGGGCTCCTATCGGTGTTATTGTGAGTGCAGTGTCTCCTGAGAGCTCACCTGCTGCTGCTGAATCTTGCTGATAAGCTGGTCCTGTTTCATGCGCAACTCTATGTTGAGCTGCTCCTGTTTGAGGAGTCGGCCTGTCACCATTTCCAGATCATTCTTCAGCTTCCTCTCTCTTTCCCTGGACACCAGGAACTCCCTGTCCAGCATCGCTGCCCCAGACAACACAATAAAGACGCAAAAGTTCAACTAGCTCTTTATACTGGTAGGAAAAAGCATAAGATTTTTTAACTCTGTAATGAAACAAGTCCTTTCTTGCTTTTCCAGCCTACATGTGGATTGCTATTGTTTGAATGAAACTGACTTTTTAATGTAGTGTAATGTTCTAAGTCACTGAAAGGACCATCTAAGCATAACCATGTGAATATAATTTTAAATGAATGTACAAGAATATATCCCAGTGAGTTTTGAAGGTAATAAATGAGAACAAATGCAACTCTTTGAATACACTAAGGTAAGACTATTAGATTCAAGTCAGAAGTCAGAGTCTAAACTGGAAAGTGATAATGCATTTAACACGAGGTTCAAAAAATGTGTAAAGCTTTACATTATGCTGCATGTACTATACAACAGTTTGCATTGCATTGCATTTTGTTTGTTAATATTTTACAAACTTTTATGATAATTAACAGAAAGTTTCCGTGGAACTGTTGCATGCGCAATTAAACGTGATCTTTAAACCTAGTAAACCGAAAGTCTGTAATTGACATTGTATTATCATTGTAGATAAAAGAAATCTTGGAAATGAAGAAGTCTCAGCTACATGTCTCACCTTTGTCATGAGCGAGGCGGGTACATTTGGCCGTCAAATACTGAATCTGACTGAAGTCCTCCTCCCGGTGTGCTCGGAAAAACCTCCTCATGCTTTTCGGTTTGCTTAACTGAACAAGTTTGAGCTCCTCATCTGAAGGTTATCTCCTGATTCCAATGCTCCTGGGGGCATATGGGTGTGTTCCATATGGCCACATAGAACAGACTGGCAAAATGTCACTCCCCTCTGCATTCAGTGTGTGTGTGTGTGTGTGTGTGCGCCTTAAGACCTGAACCAGGAACACATTTATGACGGGTAAGTTCAAGCTTTAATCTAAGCTACTGTTGTCATAACACCCACGTGAGGCAGGCTCCATCTGGACTGTGGTGTAAAATCAAAAAGAGGTGGCCACAATTTTTTAATGAAGCTATCAAGGTCTGATTTGGAATTATATGCAAATATTATTTCAATGTCTTTTCCTTGTGAGGCAGTGGGAGATGTAAAGAGCTGAGCCAAAGCAGGCATGTTGTATCTAGCTGCATAACACCCTAAGGATACAACTTTAATGCATGCACTTTATCCATACAGACTGATGTTATTAATGTGACCAGGATCATTTGGACTATTCTGTGGTCTTCAAAAGCAACATTTTAATATTCTTTGACCTAGTATGTTGACATAGGGTTGGTTTATCAAAGGTTTTTGTAATGTAATTGCAGAATTTAATGTAGGTTGCACAATCCACTCAAGTATATTCTTCAATAACTAATTTTGTGGAAAAGATGATGAACTGGCAAACACGTGATTCAACATGACCTCCTTGACCCTGATTCTAATGCACAGATACCAATCTTTTGCTTGCTTAAAGAATTTCCATCAAGTATGCTAAATTTAAATCTACATTTTTGCAAATTATGAAATATGTATAGCATCAAGTCACTTTAACTGGTGGAGACTAGAAAGCCACTGTTGCATTAAAAGGTCTTAAAACCAATGATACATTTAACTACTTTTGTGCCACATCATAACTGTTGGAGAATATGTTGGTCCTCTCTGCTATTTTCTAACTAAAAGTGCATCTAACCTCACTCATGGCCTAGATATTAAGTTTACAGGGTTTCCCGTTGCCTGAAATGACATTCTCCAACCACATACTGATGGTAAACTTCTGCCTGAGTGTTCTTAGACACATCTCAGCTTTAAGGACAGCCTGCAGAATTCCCTCTAAATGTTTGAGATATATGATACAGTATCTCTCTATGCTCAGTTCACCGTCTGTGTCAAGTCGAACAGAACGCATTAAAAATAATTCAAAGAGGATGTTCAAAAATGGCATTTATTTAAAAAAAGAAAAAACACTGTGCTGACTTCTATCATAAAAGGTTTAACATAAAAGGTGTAGAAAATGACATTGGACATTGACAGAAAGCATCAAAGAAATAAATTACAACACCCGCCTGCATCTGCGGGAAAAAAATAACAGAACATCTCTCTCTGAAAACGGAAACACAGGAAAACCCGTTCCTCAAAGACTCACCAGATTTGGTCACATATGGGGATTTCACATCAGAAACTGAGAGACAAATTTAAGCTTTAGTTCACACCTCATGGAGACAATATGCATTACTTACCCTGCCGGTCGAGTCACAGGCTTACAGGCTACCACCAGTAAATACACTACCAGTACTGTTCACACAATGAGATTAAGAAGCAAAGCACAAACTATGTCAGTAGTCTTTAACAGCAGCTTAGTTACAAATGTAAGGAAGAAGTCAAACAAGTTCTTTGTAATGCAATCAATACATTCAGTGCCTTCACTCAGTGGTAATCTTGGAGGGAGTTAACAATGCCTTTATTATTGTTATCACAATTTTCAAAATAGTTATCTCATTTTTTCTAATATCGTCCAGCCCTACACACAACCAAACCGACACATAAAAGCAGCAGTGCCACAGCATGGACAGGCAGCAGATGCTCCACTGTTTTCTCTAATGTAGTTCAAAATGACTGACTGCGGGCCAAACACATCTGAGAAAGCTGTAACAGACTCAACAACATTTTCTTCACATAAAAAGTAACACTCAAATTAAAAAGTAAGGAATCTGAGGCCACATCTGGACCTAATCTGCTTCTATGACTGGATTTTTTTTTTTACCACCATGGAGTTAGAAAAAGCTTAAGAGCCATTAGAGTCCGAGCGACAGGCCTTGGTTATACTTAGCCCAGGTCTTAGCTCGGCCATGTTTCTACTCAGGCTGCCATCCTGGAGCTAATCTTATGCAAGCTGGCCGCTGCTTTATGCTTTCATGACCTGACGAGGTTAACCTGTATCAAGACCGAAGAAGAGCCGTTACGAGCAAAATAACACGGAGAGTAAATGGGCTTCAGCAGACTTGCATCAAACTTCACAGAGTCAGCTAAATCTGATCTCTGAATGAGCAGAAAAAGTTTGTTGGAAGCCAATTGAAACCAGTTCTAATGCAGGATTCAAAGTAGTGGCAATAAATTGACATGAATCTGCAGCTCAAGTATAATTCTGATCTGTAAAATAAATACAAAATCAAAATTAATATGGTATTGGAGCTATTGATCCCAATATGCTCTCAGTTGGGAAACTTAGAATCTAAAAGAAGAGAGGAGAATGCTACATCCTCTTTCTTCTGAAAAGAAGTGACGGGACAACACAAAAAGAGAACAAGTCCAAATCAAAGTCAGCGTTACCCATCCAACTGCCAGGTCAACACGATGCAAGCAGGACAAAAAATAGTATTGCACTGGTTTGGGTTGAGTCTATGAATGAGCGGCCATCATATAAATAAACAACAGAAAACTCAACATTAATACCAATAATAATAATAATAATGGTAATACTAATAAAAACAGTTCCTTCTACAGTTCCTTCAGTCTCTTGCCATTTACCACTGCTGCCAACTGAAGTCGTCGTTGGAGCCGAACACCACGAAGAAACCCAGGATGGTCCCAAAGATGACTATGTTGCCCGTTAGCACGAGCGCACATGCCCCCCAGGCAATCTGTGGAGAAAGACATAAATAATTCACCTCAACAAATGCTTTCCATGCTGCCAGACTGTGTATTTAGGCCAAAAACTAGAGGGTGTCAACAGAACTGCTTTAGAATTCAGACCAGACAAGCACATTTTTTTAAATAACAGGTTATATTAAATGTCTGGGTTTTCTTTATGTTGTATCTTGGTACACCCACTTGTTAGCTTGTGCACTATTCCAACTTACAACAGTAGCTCTGGCGAAGACAATGGGCAAGCCAAAAGCTGAGATGACAATGCCCGTTGTGAGGAAGATGGCCAGCTCTTTGCAGGCATTACTGGCTGAGTCTGTTTCATCGACGACCCTCCGTGAGATGCAGTAAGGGATCGGAGAAAGGATGTAGAAGAAGAGGAGGAACAAAGGCCAGTATTTACTGCAAACAAGAGGAGACATATTGTTACACACAGTTTTTTTTTTCCTACCTGCCAGATCAGTCAGGGTTAATCTAGGTGAGCATTGCTACCTGTATGTAGTGCTGTAAACTTGAACAAATTGTGTGACATTTATGTATGTCATGATACGGTACTTACTCATACACAGGTAGTGCACATCCGAGCATGAGAAACATTAGGCCAATGGCCCCTCCGAAAGAAAGGCCAATGAGAGCTGCAGCACAAGAGCAGGCGAGTGGGTAAACTTTAGAATAGATTATAAGTGCTCCAAGACAATGCAATTAGACTGACAGCTAAATGTATTTATTTACTATTGTTCTTTGAAATATGAAGTTCTAAAGTTATTTTGCATATCTTTATCCAGTAGTGTGCATAAAAACACTGCATATGATCAAATAGTGCTTAAAGATACATGAGGTGTAACGTTAGGGAGACCCCCATGGTTTTAGTTGATAACAATACGGCCCCTGGGCACAAAAGTTATCATCTGATGAATCAGCTGCTTTCACGTGTAATTTGTAACATTAAATAAATAAATATATCTCTATGATATTGACTAATTAACTTTCAGCACTATTCACAATGTGGATGTTTAACAGTTAGTTGTTAATAACAAAGACATTGTAATTAATGACTATGTAATTACTGAGGATGCAGCTAGCATTAGCCAAATAACGGTGCACCGCTAACTATAATCCCATGAAGCTACAGCCAGCAAAACCGGTGATGCCGACCTATGTTTGCGGTAAATGTATACATAAAACACATATTATTAGTTGATATAGGGTTTGCTTAAAAGACAAAGTAGATGTAATGGCCCTGCGGATCAGTACTTTACGTTCTCGTTAGCTAACCGGGCAAAGCGAGAGCATTTATCTGTCGGTACCACATTTTGTCTCGTGATTGACTGCATCAGGATTGAAATGCTTTGCAGATAAAATATCTGTGATTTTGTTACCTTTGATCCCGGCCATCTCTTGCGGACAAAAGCTCTACACCAAGACCTTAAGAATGACAAAAGTGCCCTCCTCTTTAAGTATTTAGCCGAGCAGAGACGGGTCGAGCCGAGTACCGTCTGACACAGCTGCGCCGCCAGTGATAGTAGGGTGCTGCTTTAAAGCAACGGAAATAGTCGCTACATTCACAACAATAGAAACAATTTTTTAAGATGAACAAATACACAAAACTGCCTTTTTATACTGTGCCGTCTTTGATAACCTGCAATATTCTTTAACCAAATAACAGTTTTAATCAATTAAATTTGAAAAGTTGTTTATGATGAGTTACATTAATTTGGAAGAAATGTATGGATTGTGGTGAATCGCATCGTTACAAAAAGCCGTGACAAAATTATATACACAAAGTACACATTATACACAAAATGTGAAACAAAGAATATAATGTATCTGATTTCTTATGATGTAATTTTTTACTATTTAGAAAATTTTAACAAATACATTAACATGTATTTCAGTGCATCCGGAAGTGCAATATTTGTGTTTCCGTTGTCTGGAAAGCCCATTAAGCGAAGATGGCGAGTGGAGGGGTCTCTGTAGCTTCGCTGTGGACCGAAGTTAACCGCTGCGGACAGAATGGGGACTTTACCCGGGCCCTTAAGGCTTTGTCTAAAAGTAGGCCTGCATGTCTATAAGTTTTACATTTAAAAAGACATATTGTCGCGTGTGTTTATTATAGTTGTAGTAAACTGTGGCTAAGCTACGTTCAACAGCATGTGCAGCTGTTAGCGTGTGGCTAATCTAACCAAAACTCATTGGGCTAACCACAGTATCAAGTGTACTGATGAGTCAGCGTAGCGACTGATTGCATTGTTTACTGTTGTTGAACTGTATTGTGTATCAGAAATATTCTGTTGTATTATTAATGGGGATTTAATTATATCGCCCTTTCCTGACAAGTGACGTGTCCCTAGCTAGGCTGACAGCTTACATACAACATAGCACTCTGTTGTGAAAAAATGTGTCTGCCAGTTAGATTCTTTATAAATGATGCTTTCTTTCTTAGCATAAAACAAAATAAACCCATCCTTTTAAAGAAATAATTTGTCTACCATAGTGGGTGTGTAACCTAAAAAGTTACGTAAGTGTTGTTTTTAACCATATTATCATGTTTTGCAGTTCTGCACGAAAATAAGGACGATGTGACAGCCATTCACTGTAAAATAGTTTGTTATGTTCAGAATGGTAACTTTAAAGAGGCGTTGAATGTCATGAACACCCATTCAAAAGCACTTGGCAGGTATATTTGCTCATTGCTAATAGCAATTTTTTATATTTATCTTGGCTCTTGTTTTTGAAAAAAATGGTGTTATTGTATCCTCAGTGCGGTTTTGTTTGAGAAGGCCTACTGCGAATACCGGCTGAACAGAGTGGAAAGTGCCCTGAAAACTATTGAAAATGCTCCTGAACAGACGGACAAACTGAAGGAGCTGTATGGTCAAGTGGTAAGTCAATGACTATTATTAACGTTCAACCTTTTTTCTACACTAAAACATCTTTGTAATAACTGCTATGTTTTGTCATTAATCAGTTGTACAGACTGGAACGCTATGACGAGTGCAAGTCTGTCTACACTGATCTGATCAGAAACTCCCAGGATGAGTACGAGGAGGAGAGAAAGACCAACCTGGCTGCTGTGTTGGCTGCCATGAGTCAGTGGGAGAAGGCACCTCTGGTAAACACTCGCTCTTAAGGTTTATTGGGTTAATTACGGTAGGTAATAGCCAATGTTTGTCATTTGTCTCCTAAAGGAAGACCTAGGCCTTCCCGAGACCACATATGAGTTGTGCTACAATGCTGCCTGTGCACTGATTGGCCAAGGACAGCTTACAGAAGCTCTAAATAAACTTCGAGAAGCAGAGGGTTGGTCAAATGATTTCACTTTTCATGTTTTTTACTTTTTGCTTTGTTGGACATAACTGTATTCTTTCAATTTATTCATTTTTTTTATAGAGCTTTGCCGGGTTTCACTGGCAGAGGATTCAGTAAGTAATATCTATATATCTATATCTACATCTGAAGTACAGATGTTTTTTTTTTTCTTGTTTTTTTCTGCTCTGTTTCAAAAGCCCAATGGAGGAGATGGTTTATGTTTTCAGTATAGCATTTGTCCTGTTTGTAGGTCTGTTGCTCCACCATTTCAACCAGAGTCTCCAAACTAATAGCTATACTGTAGTTAAACCAGCCCTTTCTAAATAGTTTTTATGGCACCTAAAATCTCTTTTTCTGAGACTGCCTTTCAACAGACTGCAGTGGGGGGGGTTAGGCATTACTGCATAATAAAACATTTGCAGCAGTTTGTTGTTTACATTAAAAGACTGTAGCTTTGTTAAATGTTTGTCATATTTTTCAGGATGTAACTGAGGAGGACATAGAATCAGAACTTGCTGTCATCCATTCTCAAATGGCCTACGTTATGCAGTTACAAGGCAGAACAGACGAGGCGCTCCAGCTCTACAACCAGGTCATCAAGCTCAAGTGAGTCAAATCTGTTAATATTTAGGTATGGTACACATACAAACATTATGTTTTTTTGTGTTCTGGACATTTAGTATTAAATTGTCCAGTTTGTATCTTTTTTTTTGCTACATTGCAGGCCTTCAGATGTTGGGCTGCTGGCTGTAACTGCTAACAATATTATCACAATAAACAAGGTGGGTTAATGACAAGGTTACTGTGTAGCTTGTAGCTTTATGTTCCTTTAACTGAGTCTGTTTTTGTGTCCGTTTTCAAAAGGACCAAAATGTGTTTGACTCGAAGAAAAAGGTGAAACTCACAAATGCAGAGGGTGTTGAATACAAACTGGCAAAGAAACAGCTGCAAGCCATAGAGATTAACAAAGCCCTTCTGGCCATGTACACAAATCAGGTACTGTTAGGAAACTCATACATTGTTAATTACCTACAGTCATATTACCCTCTGATACTGACTTATATTCTTTTTAATTAAGGCTGACCAGTGCAGGAAACTGTCGTCCAATCTTCAGTCTCAGAATCCCGGACATCCTCGACCGGTTCTCATCCGGGTTGCTCAGCTGTCCAGGGAAAAACAGCACAACAAGGCTATAGAGCTACTACAGGTAAAAGTCTCAGAAACCATGTACTTTAATGATTTAGGGATGTTTTCTGTTTTGAAGGGTGCCATGTTAGAACTCTGCGTTAAAGCTCGGATGTGCGATTTGTTTGCTAACTGTTCATGCTTTTTTATACTTCAGCAATTTTCGGAACAACATCCAGAAAGTGCATCGGGCATCAAATTGACAATGGCACAACTCTACTTAGTTCAAGGTAGCAACGCAGACAATCTTAATTTGTCCTTGTTTTAACATGTTAAATAGTTAATAGTGACCAAATCTGAAAACATAAACCCACTCTGTCTTTAGGTCATGTGACAAAAGCCTGCGATGTTCTTAAGTCTATTGAAGAGTTAAAGCACAAACCAGGAATGGTAAGATTTGTAACTTGCACTTTAAGTATCTTAAAACCACCCAGTTGTAATTCCCGTTAATTGATAACATTTGGTTGGCCCTCAGGTATCAGCTCTGGTTACAATGTATTCCCATGAAGAGGACATTGATGGTGCTATAGATGTTTTCAAACAAGCTATTGAGCACTACCAGTCTGACCAGGTTTGTGTCCCATTTAGTTTTTAAAATTTTCTACATTTTGGCCCTAATCATTTTCAGATGCACTTCTTGGGACAATCAAGTTTTGTTTTTTAAATTGGGTGGCCTTTTCTACCTCAACAGCCTGGTTCTGCAATACACTTGGCTCTTGTACGTGAAGCTGCCAATTTCAAACTGAAATACGGAAGGAAAAAAGAAGCAATTAGTGATTTAGAGCAATTGTGGAAGTGAGTACAGCTTTTACATAAAACGTGAAGAAAGTGATGTTACAGGTGGCAATTTTGTTAGTGACTGTCGTGGATTTAACAGTTTGGAATTAATCTTTTGTTCTACCATCAGACAAAACCCCAAGGACATTCACACTTTGGCACAACTCATCTCTGCATATTCCCTAGTGGATACAGACAAAGCCAAATCGTATCCCTTACAAAGAATCACATTCATAATTCAGCTGTAATGTTGCCCCCAGTATACCCTTAACAGTTCGCTCCAGACTCAGCAAGCACCTCCCCTCTGCAGACGCGATGTCCTTTAAAGTGGATGTGGATGAACTGGAGAACTCCCATGGAGCCACAAACGTCAGGAAAAAAGCTGCTAAGGTCGTAGGAGAAAACCTACCTAAAGAACAAGGGTAAAACTTTACTTTGCAACATTTTACACTATAATTCAATTAGCATCTCTTTATGCTAATAGTGTTGTCTTTACAGCCAAGGAGATATCAAAAAGAAGAAGAAGAAAAAGAAAGGTAGGTTTAAACTTTTACTTATTAAAAGCCTAAAGTAAGACCATAAACTTCTGTTATAGTTGCATCTGTAACCTAAACAGTTCTCAGGCTGACTGGCTTGCTTTTGTTTGCACTTTCAACAGGTAAGCTTCCTAAGAACTGCGACCCTAAAGCGACCCCAGACCCTGAAAGGTGGCTGCCAATGAAAGAGCGCTCTTACTACAGAGGCAAGAAGAAGGGAAAGAAGAAGGAGCAAATCGGAAAAGGCACACAAGGAGCAACGGCTGGAGGTTCAGCTGAGCTGTAAGTAATTTCATAAAGTAAAGCACCTGTAATTGCTGCTGTTATTCAGGAAAAACAAAGCACATGCATATAAAGCAGTGTTTGAAATTTCTACAAATATAAAATGATGGGGAAAAAAATTTGTCTTTTTTGTATTGAAAAAACCAGGGTAATATGTACAATTTCATTTATTTTTTCTTAGCAAGCAACCACTTAATTTCTCAAATCTTTCGATGTGTGGGCTGTAAAGATAAAGAAAGCAGTGAATGACTAAACTGCTTTAGCCAATATGTTCTTAACAACAAAAATGCTTGCTTGTATATAAAGAGTGGAATTACTCTAAACAACTGCACTCACATTATCTTTTACAGCGATGCTAGTAAGACCGTCAGTAGCCCCCCTACGTCCCCAAGACCTGGATCTGCATCGGGCTCATCTTCAGCTGCTGCAAGTAATGTAGTCCCTCCACGGCAACAGAAACCTGCAGCATCAGGGGCCACACGCAAAAAGGCACCACAGAAGAAGAAGAAAGGAGGAAAAGGACGTACACGGGACTAAATGACATCACAAGGATAAAGTGACATCTGATCGACAAATCATGAGATTTCCTTTTTAAAGTTATGTTATTTTCTTTTCTTTTTTTTAATGGTCATTTAAATTGCAGGAATAAAACCCCATAGTTTGTGTTTTCAATGCAACAGTAGAGAAGGAGGAAATGTTGCTACCGGAAATGTCCCAACTTCTTAGTTAACCTTTAAATAACTTTTTTTACTCTGCAAAAGCCAAGGGGGGTGTTTAGTTTGAGTGACCCATATCCTACCCTTGAGCTAATGTTGATCAAATCACTGCAGTATTGCACAACTCAAGACTATAGTGGCCTAACTGACTGTACTCTTGTAAGTGTTTATCATTTTCAAGTTTTAATTATAACCTTCTTAGGTCATGGTCAAAGAAACAAAATTGTATGTCCAAGTTTTTTTTTTTTTTGTGGTTATAGTCAAAATATGCATCTAATTTATTTAAATGTATTTTGGTCTCCTGGTATTTAAAAACTTAACCAGTTTGAATAGATTATAAAAATGAGTGTGTGCATTATTAATGTGGATATCAATGCCATTATTACATCAATTTTAAGAAAGACCCCTGCTTTTGCAGGTAGCTAAAACTTACTTTTCCTGCTTCTATCAGGATGTCATTTTGTTACTCCATGTCATGGAGTAACAAAATGTCATCTTTAATGTCATCGAATTTGGTTTAAATACAAACAAAATGATTTTAAATTGCTGAATTGTTAAAAGCATGTTTTGGAAACAATATTCTGGCCAAACATGTCCCATTTTGTTGAGACTTAATAAAAATCTTGGAATCTCTTTGGTATGTGATAATTTATTTTAATGTTTTATTTCAATGTAATGTAAATGACTGCTGAACATGGACTTTAATGGCTTTATTAACATTTTTATGTTACATCGATTATATTTAATATTTTGGCGTTATAATGAAGTAGCCTTTTAATGGGTGTAAAATGTGCTAACCCAACCAAGTATCTCAGATGGCTGCAGTGTTTTATGATCTGTGGACTGTAGCATGTTTAATGCCTTGAACCTTGTTGAAAAACAATGCAAACTCATAGCATTTAATGGTGGAAACTAATTCTGGAAGAAACGGAGCTGAAGGGTTTGTTAATCTGTTCTTTGAGCGATGAGGACACGCGAGTTTGAGCATGCGTGTAAACAACTACAACAACCACAGCAGCTGTGAACCGACCGCTGACTACATACATATTACTGCAGCTTGCGTCTTAAGAACGTTGATTAAACGATTAGAAATGGTTCGGACCTTCAGTGGCCCCGCCCACCTGTGCATTTTACGTCCATTTTGCCACAGAGCCTCACCTGTCCTCGTGCATACCGCTGTCTATGTGGGTTTAATTCTGCAAGACAAGATGCCTCGCAGGTGGCCTTCTTTCACTGAATTTTTCTACCCTCCTTTCACTGAGGACGTGGAGGAGCTGCTGGCGCGTTTCCAACACACTGACTCCATCAGGTATGAGGTGTTTTCGTCCATTTGGAGGGACATGGCCTTCTCTGAAATCTTCTACGGGTTGCCCATTCTGAGTGAGATGAGAAGATTCTGCAGGGTAACTTTAGCCACTGCAGTCAAGTACTTCCTTCCTCCATACAGTTACCAAATCCGTGTAGGAGGTTTATTCTTGATGTATGGACTTTATCACACCCAGCTTGCCATATCACCAGAGAATATTCGTATTGCTTTAAAGGACTGGAGTCATGTGGAGAAGTTTCTCAAAGACTCTGTTAACTCTGGGCACTATGATGTCATTTACATATATCAGAAGCTTATAGCAATGAAAGCTATACACTACACTGCCATGCCCCACATTTTAACTTTTCAGAAACACAAGAACCCAAAGAAAGAATCTTTATGTGTGGAGTTTATTGGAAGGAGCACCACAGTCCAGGACCTCCTCTCCGCAGACATTTTGGACGAGATGACCAACACCCAGAATCACTACGAGAAGTTAAAAGCAGGCGTGGCAGGGGTCCACTTGCAAGCATCCATGACCCATCGAGACTTTGTCACCAACCTTAAAGACTGCATGTCAGAGTTTATTGTCTGGCAGAGCAAGACGTTCTCAAAGAACAAACGAATAAATGATGATGATGATAATGAAGAGAAAGCAGTGGAGACAGAGTGTGCAAGCAGCAGGGCCCAACTCCTCTCCTCCATTAAGCAGAAAAGCTACAATAACTTCCAAGAGGCGTCTAAAGCACGAAGGCACCGCCAGGTCGAGGTGGTGAGCGACACCCACTCCGGTCCTGAAGAGGTCAAGAATGCAACCCACCAGAAGGCAGCCACTGGACGCAAGAGGCCTGTCTCCCTGTTTAGGCGCACAAAGAATAAACTTGGGGTGTCCCTAAACAAGAAGAAGTTTAATAACTGGCTCCTGACCATTCCAGAGGGCGTGCCAGAGGATCGTGCTCTCCAACCTATGATGATTCCTGGATGAGATTTTTTTTTCCCCCAACAGTATATGCCTTAGTAACAAGTATGCATTATTTGCCAAATTTCAGTTAATCCCTACACAATAGATACTCGCACTTATGTCTCTCTGAATAAAGGGGATATGTATTATTATTATTATTATTATTATTATTTTATATGTACCCTTTTACTCCTTAGTTACATAGAAGGGACATTTTTGAGTATATATCTCTCAGCCAATCACAGCTTACTGATAAAATATGCCAAATCTATGAAAATGAGCATTTATTCAAAGGCACAATTTGAAAAGTTGAAATTCCGCATATTGTGTCATTAAGTTCATGACACCTTTTGTTTGTCTTTCTGAATTTTGTCACAAGGTGTTTCTGAGCCATATTCTTTATCCCCTAAGATGCTATTTTTCTTAAAGCTGACTTTTTATTTGACCCTTTTGTTTAATAAATAACAATAAAATTATTTTAATAAATGCATTTGTCCACAGAAAGACTTTGATGTTTGGTTCGTTATTTAAAAAAACAATGTAAAATATATTACTGATAAGAAGTGCCCTCTGGTTGTTTCTTCATTACGCTACAACATCAACAAAAGGCTGCACACACTAGACCGGAAATAGAGCTCGGAAAACTTAATGGGAACTTCCTGTCTCTTCATCCACTTGTTGAAGACGCAGAGCCACTACAAAAGCTAAATTTTTACCAATCCTCAGAAAACAGATGGAAGTGTTCAAGTAAAAGATAAACAAAGCAGCGGTTAGCGCCATGTTTGGTTTGAGGGGAGCAAGTGTTATCGGCGCTACGGTGGCCCTTGCCGGGGGTGTGGCGTATTTAGTTTGGAATTATTTCTCCCCGACAGAAACGCCTAAGCCACCTGAGAAAAAAACTGCAGAGAAGTCTGTAGAAAGTGACCGAGAAGACGAAGCGGGAGAAGATGTGAAAAGTGAAAACTTCGTGTCGGTCGCTTCTGCCGTTCGTGTGCCGGCTACAGAGGCGGAGGGACTGTCAGTAGTAACGGTAGGGTCACTCAAAACTATTTGAATATGCAGGCTTTTTCAATTAATAAGCTCTCACAAAATATAAGCCCTTTTTAATAACTTGCTAAATCGTATATTGGTAAACAAAGTATCCCCAGCTTGTATTTTACGATTACCCTCCATTGTTTATTTATGGGACGTTCAGTGTAGTTCTCAACCAATCACAGAAGTAAAGAAAATACAGCAAAAGTATATGTCAGGATTGAGCTTCAAAAGCCAGAGTGAACCTTGATTTAAGAGAGACAATTGGGAACAGGGGGAATTCACTTAGAAATCATACATAGTATACTTTTAAAGTAGACAGGTTAACTCTAAATGCCTTTCGTTAAATATAAAATTGAAGAACTAGTGTTGGATGCAATTCTAGCTAATCAACAGCCCACAAATTACATATAAAATCAGACCTTCACTAGAACTTGTGATCAAATAAATACATCTAACCGCTTGTTTACTTGTGTCTGTTTGTTGTAGCCTGAGACCACGAAGCCAACTAGGACACAGGTTCTGGTCCTGGGTCTGGATGGAGCTGGAAAGACCAGCCTCCTGCGCTCTTTTACCAACAGCCGGTCGGACCAGGAGACGCAACCCACTCAGGGTTTTAACGCAGTCTCCGTTAACAGAGAGGACTTGTGCATTGAGTTCCTAGAAAGTAAGTTAAGGAATCACATACGACCAGAAGAAAAATGTAGCTAATTACATTAAGATCAATACTACAAAGCTTTTTGTTGTTGTTACTAAAGTAAATCCATTGTGTCTGTTAGTTGGAGGAAGTGAGGAGCTGCGACAGTACTGGCGGAAGTACATGCCCAAAGCCTTGATGATGGTGTTTGTAGTTGACTCCTCCAACTCAAAGCTCTTTCCACTTGCTAAAACACACCTACATGAGCTTCTGGTGTCTGACCCTCAGCTGCCTTTGATGGTACTGGCCAACAAGCAGGTGTGTATGACAGTGCAGTTGTCTTATTGTATTATAAACTAACTTATTTGTGGATTTTTGCTGATTTATGATCTGTACATTTGCAGGACCAAGCTGATGCCTGTAACATTACTGACCTCCACGACGCTCTGTCTCTGGCTGAGGTGGGAGATCGGAAGCTGTTTGTCATTGGTACCTATGTGACCAGTGAAGTGGAGGAGCCAAGCTCAGGGGTTGAGGATGCACTAGAGATCATAATCCAAACTATCCAAATTGGGAGTGAGCCCAGATAAAACCACACTGGCTTTTGTGACATCCTCAGTTTCTGTTTTCACTCCATCTTTGGTTTGATAGCATTAAGGTTAGCACTTTTAATTTTTACAACTTTGGAAAGCTTGAAAAGTAATTTATTTGCTATTATGTGTGTTGTGTTGGTTGAAAATGGTGCTTTAATTGTTTGGATTTGTTTCATTGGTCTTAGATTCCCATCTCTGTGATGAATGCATTTCCTGGTTTGCTGTTGTCTTGGTAAATGGTAAAGAAGATTCTAGGTGTTGTGCTTTTTTATTTTTTTTCCACAACACCTTACCTCACCTTTTCAGGCATTAGAGGTTTTGCTTTCCAGAAAAAAATTAACCTAATATTTGAATGACCTGCTGTTGGCAAAGGCCTCATGCAGAGACTTTCATTATTGTAAAAACAGATGACATTCTTCTGATGTTACTGTTCTTGTTCTTTATTGACATGGATGTCTTAAGTACTTCTATTATGACCTTCCTCCAAAAAATAAAAAAGTAAATGCATATTATCCTGACATTTTGATATTTATATATTGGTTGAGACTGTGCTGTTTGTAGAATGTCTGTTTATTAAATAATGATATATAACATGTGTGAAATCCTATCCAGTCTGGGATAGATATAGAACACTTAAAAAAAAAGTAATGCTTAAATAAACAACTTTTTAGAGCATCTTGTTGTGCAGTGATTTGCATTAATTTCTGTCTAATTCTTTCAAGAGTCTCTTAATACTTAATTCTTTGTCCTGAGACAGTAAAGTGTGCTCGGCCGACCTGGTAACAGCAGGGCATTGGTCTGATACTGCTTATAAGCAGACATTACTTATCCTAATCTATTTAGCAAAAATGCATAAATTTATCAAGCACTAATTAAATAAAAGGTTTTCTGAGGTTTAGCTTGAAACGAAACATCCAATGGTGTATAGACAACCATTTTTGCCTTGATATTCTTTTCCTAATTTAATTTTCATCTAATCACCTGGTTACATAAAATAAAATGGCAATTCCTATTTATCATGACACATATATACATTTATTTAACATGAATTCAAAGTGGAACCACAGAAATAAAAAGAACTGATGAAGCTGCTTGATCTTGTAATAACCACATGGTGACCCCTTGAAAAAAAAAATTACTTATTAAATTAGATTGAACCATGCACAGTGAATACAGTGATATCTGATTAATACTCACTGGATTATTGCAGACCATTCCTCACTTTGTACTCATGTATGTCTGTTCTGTGCTGTTTGAAAAGCTGTAAGAAAACAGATGTGTCATTTTAATTCATCAAACACTAAACAATAAGAACTCACATTGTATAGCCTACTGTACATTCTCAATTTGACATTAATTTGTATTTACCAGTCCCCATAGGAATACTGTCGAACCAAAGGCGAGACCCACTCTGAACCAGTTTGGTTTAGAGATGTCAGGCTTAGAGCTGGCGAACAGGGACCTAGAGGCAACTGCAAGTATAAAGACACACAACCATGTAAATTAGACATACAGCGACAGTCACACTGGTAAATGACATTCTGGCATTGATTATCTTTGACAAATCAATTTGATTCCACTGAAGCCATGACTATCAAAATACCTAAATAATTTATCCTGTAGCCACTCAGGCAAAGCTTTAGTACTACAAAGTGTGTTTTAGCAATCATTAATGTCACAACAAAGCTAGCTTTTTTTAAATAGTGGCTTATACAAGAAACAAACAAGTCTGATGACAATAATGAGTGTTAAAGCTAGGCTAAGCTAAGGTCAGGCTTCAAAACAAACATCAAGGACAAAATAAATTGCAGGTGTTTAGTAATAATGAACACTAATATGTTGTCTATGTGCTATCGTCTCACCTGGGCTATTAAGAATACCTCGCAAAAATAACCGGTTGAATGTCATTTTGCCACAGTACAGCCGCTTTAGCCCAACTGTCACAGCGGTGGATTGAGCGTGTTCTTCTTCTCTTAACTGGCAGTTGTATCCAGCTCAATAGCGCATTATCGCCACCTTGTGCAGTGCACGTAGATTGTCAACTACTTGCTCCACATTCAGCTGCACATTCCACAAGTCTTATTAAAATGTATTATTTAGCCCACACTCATTATTCCTTTATGTAAAGCCCTTTAATTTTTTCGCGGTAACTGATTACTGACAAACTGAAAGAGAACGCTTAGCATTTGTGACACGCAGACTCAGAGAGCAGGCTGACCCGGAGGAGAAGCACAGCGGCCATTTTGCTCGGAAGGGGGCCTCGGCTTCAACACGTGAGAGATAGAAGCCTGACAAGACTGAAACTGTCCAGCATCTCAGCCTCCGAGAGGATATTATTCATGTGTTAACCCACAGAGCCATAGGAAACCAACAATGCCCGCAATTACCCTGCCGCCGAAGGAGAATGCGCTCTTTAAGAGAATATTGGTAGGCTAAACATTGTACATGACGTTAGCTAATGCTAGTTTATAGCCGACAGATCTAGCAGCCAGGTTGGCTGGAGGTTAGCCATTTAAGGAATGCACCGCAAATACTGGAATTGTGTCGTCTTAAAGTAATTAACAACATCTAGTAATGTAGTAAATAAACGTACCTTATGCTGGAGACACATCATGTGGTGTGCAATAGTTTGGCCTTGCTGCAAATTTTGAGAGTGTCAGTAACTAAAGTGCCTGACACATGACAGCTATCATATCTTGTCCCACGCTGAGCTCTCAATGTAACAAGTTATCGCTGTAGTTAAAATTCAGATCCGAGTCTCTTTATATCCACTCACTTTTTAATAAAGTTTGTCAACATTAAGTGTATTTGTTTGCAATGAATACTTTGTTGCAATATGGAAGTATCCCTCATGTAATGCCGGCTTTTTGTAAAACATTTGGGGGTAGTCTCTCACAGTATAGTGGTATATACCCGAAGAGCAGGTTCGGGTATATTTTCATATTATTAAAATAATCTGGCTATTTTATTATAGTATTTTAATTTACTAGCTATATTTAAAATTGCCACATTTTAAAGTTGTTAGCTTAACTGTTGTGTGTGTGTGATAGTGACCTAAAGCTATTATTTGTTTGAATGTTTGTGTTGCTGTTAAAGCGAGAGTTACAATGTCAATTTTGTTGCAGAAGTGTTATGAGCACAAGCAGTACAGAAATGGACTGAAGTTCTGCAAGCAGATCCTGAGCAACCCAAAGTTTGCAGAGCATGGGGGTAAGAGTAATGTTTTTAATACCAGGTTACTTACAATGTAATACTGCTTAAATGGGGGACTTAGTTGCACTGTACTGTTGGTTTCTTTTAATTGATTACAAATACCAGTAAGAGACTTGGATTCTATTTAGCGCCGCTCTGTAGTCTTATCACTTTTAGAGGCTTGTAATGAGATGCAGATGATAAAAAGCACCAAGAATTTACAGAGCCCCTGGAGCTATAATGCATATTTCCTTTTGTCCTTATTTGGCTAGTCAATGCTTGTACACGTTTTACTGAGAGCATTCTTAACTTACTGTGAATTAAAAGTGCAACAGATATACATCTACAACAGTTTTCCTTTTTATTATGTTTGATTACTGAAAGCCCTTATTTGAATATCATATCTGTGTTCAACCTTTTTATTGTGATGTATGGCAGTAGATGTGTGATTGATAATTGAGCTTGTAATGTCATGCATTTTTATAGGCTTTGTGGGCAACCAGAATCTGTGGTCACACATAGACCAAATTGTAATACATACGAGGAAGACATCCAAACTGGGTTGTTTATCCACAGTTCAAGTAGTAACTGAGCATATTCTGATGTGCTTGTTATGTTACACAACACAAGGTTGCTTCTCCGCAGAATTAGGATAATATGACATCCTGACAATATTATGCTTTATTCATTTCTCACACTTGTGTTTCAGAGACGCTGGCCATGAAAGGTTTAACCCTAAACTGTTTAGGAAAGAAAGAGGACGCCTATGAGTTGGTGCGAAGAGGTTTACGTAATGACCTCAAGAGCCATGTCTGTATCCTTCTATTAGTGCCGCTGTAATTAACCCAACACTTGTCCATTTTGTTACACTGTTTGCTGTAGTGTTGTTGGTTTTTCCTGAACTCATCTTTTGAAGGCTGGCACGTTTATGGCTTGCTGCAGCGCTCAGATAAAAAGTATGACGAGGCAATCAAATGTTACCGCAATGCCCTAAAGTGGGACAAGGACAACTTGCAGATCCTCAGAGACCTGTCCCTTCTGCAGATCCAGATGAGAGATTTGGAAGGATACAGGGTGAGCTGACCACAGATGGAATAGCTTTTACATCAGTCAGCCCAGATCAGAGGTTGACAAACTAAATCAAACTAAATTCAAAGTTATTCCTAACAGTTGTGTGTGATCCCTTACTGCCACAGGAAACTCGATACCAGCTGCTGCAGCTGCGTCCAGCCCAAAGAGCTTCATGGATCGGCTACGCTGTTGCTTATCATCTGCTTGAGGACTTTGAGATGGCTGCTAAAATAGTGGAAGAGTTCCGAAAAACGCAACAGGTACACTCAGTACTCAGAGAGATTAAAAATTCATTGTGTATCTCAAAAAGCCATAAGACTTTTTATTTTATTTTATTCAGAGTCAGGGGTTTTCTCTCAGTTGTGCTATGTTCTGTGAGCATTGAACATATCTTTGAGTAGAATTAGTTTTTCAACACCTCTTTGCGTTTACATTTTTCCAGACATCTCCAGACAAGGTGGACTATGAGTACAGCGAGCTGCTTCTGTATCAGAACCAGGTTCTGAGGGAGGCAGGCCTGTACAAGGAGGCTCTTGAGCACCTCAATAATTATGAGAAACAAATCTGCGATAAACTGGCTGTGGAGGAGACCAGAGGTGAGGACACACTGGTTTGTTTGCCTGGTGGATGTTTTTATTGTGTTATCTCGGTGACACTAAACTGAGAAATAATCAGATTTATCAAAGGCATATGTAACTGGAGCTGCTGTTTGTGTTTGTAGGAGAGGTGCTGCTCAAGCTGGACAGGCCTGAGGAGGCTTTGGAGGTGTACAAGAGACTCCAGGACCGGAACCCCGAGAACTGGGCCTACTATCAGGGCCTGGAAAAGTCTTTAAAGCCAGGTTAGCACGTTTCTTGAGCTTAAAGGACTGTATTCACAATTAAAAGTAAACATCATGCGTTGGACCAGAAAGATTTGTGAGTATGAGGAATTTTATCCCCATTTTTGTTTTTTTGCCACACAGGCAGTATAGAAGAGCGTTTTAAGATTTATGAAGAAACCTGGGTAAAGTTTCCTAAAGGTTTGGTCCCCCGAAGACTTCCTCTTAGTTTCCTCACAGGTACAAGCTGAAATCATACATTTATAGTAATAATAACACAAACATTGCAAATGTAACTTTAGTCTGGTCTATACTTTATACTTCTTTTATTATTTTTTGCGTATGTGTGCTGCTCTGCCAGGGGAGAAATTCCGTGAGTGTCTGGACAGTTACCTGAGGATGAACTTCAGTAAAGGCTGCCCGCCTGTCTTCACTACTCTCAAATCCCTTTACACTGATAAAGACAAGGTCAGCAGGTCACCGTTAACAGCATCATGAAATAATTATCTCACCAAATTCAATGACAATGATGAGTTGCTTTGTTCTCATTCAGGTTTCAATCATTGAAGAACTAGTAGTTGGATATGAGACAACTTTAAAAAGCTGTCGAATGTTTAATGAGAATGGTAGGTGCTGCTTTTTTGACTAGATTTAGCAACACTAAAGTCTGGTCATGTTGTGCTTTGACTCAGAAATGTTTTTGTGTCCAGATGATGGGAAGGAGGAGCCTCCGACCACTCTTCTGTGGGTACAGTATTTTCTAGCACAGCACTTTGACTTTGTGGGTCAGTCCAGTGTGGCTTTGGAGTACATCAACACTGCCATAGACAGCACGCCCACACTCATCGAGCTTTTCCTTATTAAAGCCAAGATCTACAAGGTTTATATCTGTTCACTGAGTACATTTTCTTTGTTTTTATGTAACTGGACTCTCATTCTTGAGCTTAATTCCTTCAGCATGCAGGCAACATTAAAGAAGCAGCTCGATGGATGGACGAGGCTCAGGCCCTGGACACCGCTGACCGCTTCATCAATTCAAAATGTGCCAAGTACATGTTAAAGGCTGGCCTCGTTAAAGAAGCAGAGGAGATGTGCTCAAAGTTCACAAGGGTAAGGGGAACTAAAGGAAATTGGGTAGTGCATTGAGGCGGCGCTATAAATGTTACTTTATATTTGTCAGGAGGGGACTTCGGCAGTAGAGAACCTGAATGAGATGCAGTGTATGTGGTTCCAGACAGAATGTGCTTTGGCTTATAAGGCCATGAACAAGCTTGGAGAAGCTCTGAAGAAGTGTCATGAGATTGAGAGGGTAAGTTTTTGTTGATAGAAGTCTGATGTTTGTTGCATGTTAAGGCTACTCTAAGTTGCACCATAGATGTTGGAAATACACAATTAATTGTGGTGCCACAAATTATTACCATATTTAGTGACAGGGAAAGGTTGGAAAAGTATAAAGCATGCATATTACAAAGTTACTGTGGCTATTAAACAGTATTGTGAACTAACTAAAATTAATACTGAACTGCTTTAGTAGAAGACATAAACTTTTCTGTCTATGTAGAGACGTTTCTGTTTAATGTACTTTGTGATTCTTTGGAGATTTGTACATTTAATACTGATCCCCCATTGCTCTCCTCAGCATTTTGTAGAGATCACAGATGATCAGTTTGACTTCCACACTTACTGCATGAGGAAGATGACGCTGCGATCCTACGTAGACCTGCTGAAGCTGGAGGATGTCCTGCGGCAGCATCCGTTCTACTACAAAGCGGCTCGCACCGCCATTCAGATCTACCTGGCCCTGCACGACAAACCTCTGACCGACGACAACAAGGAGAGCCAGGCAGACACAGGTGTGTGCTCATCAATAAACTGTTTAAATCAGCATTGTGTGTGACTTCTAAATTGCCTTTTTCTTTTAATAAACATTTCTCTCTGTACACTTTGTAGAGAATCTGACAGACAAGGAGCTTAAGAAGCTGCGCAATAAACAACGAAGAGCTCAAAAGAAGGCACAGCTAGAGGAGGAGAAGAAGAATGCTGAAAAAGAAAAACTGCAAAAGAACCAGAAGAAGAAAAAAGAGGATGACGATGAGGAGATAGGTGGCCCCAAAGAGGAGCTAATACCAGAGAAACTGACTAAGGTCTGCAAGTGGACAAGTCTTCTTTTAGCTCTGATGTGAATACAAACAATCTTACCTATTTAACATTTTTTTCCATCAGCCCGAAAGCCCTCTGGAGGAGGCTGTCAAGTTCCTGATCCCTCTGAAGAACCTAGTACGCAACCAGATTGAGACACACCTCCTGGCCTTTGAGATCTACTTCAGAAAAGGTCACTCTGAGTTTGCAGATTTTATTTATTTATTCATTATTTTATTTTATTGTTAACACTTTTCAATAAAGTTGAATGTCAGAGTTTGAGGTCATGCCTATATTTTATAAAGGAAGCATATTAATAGTTACTGCTTAGAGGGTTTGGCAAATTCAAGAGTAGTGTATCATTTAATATGAAGTTATCTTTCTGTTTAACTACAGTGTTAAGTTATGTACTTCCTCACTCAGTAACAGTCTAATCTCTGTGCCCTCCAGATAAGTACCTGTTAATGCTGCAGTCAATAAAGAGAGCCGTGGCCATAGAGCCTGCAAACCCGTGGCTGCACCAATGTTTAGTTCGCTTCTTTAAAGGAGGTGAGTAGAACCTTGACTATGAAGTTGTGATGCTCTCTGAAGACAAAGGTGTGACAGGCTGTATTTATGCATTCAGTTAATGACAATGCCGACTTGGCGGAGCCGGTGAGGACAGTACTGAGGCAGGAGATCTCCAGACTTTTCGGAGAGAGTAACCCACAGAGCTTCAACAAGAACTACCTGAGCCAACACTCCAACTCTATCCCACATCGACTGGCCGGTACGTACACACACACAAGTGCTTAGTCCTTTCTTTATTTTAGAATTTAACCAAGGTGTTTTATTGGTTTCTCTTCTGTTTTCTCAGCTGCTAAAATGATGGTCTACCTGGAGCCCTCTTCCGATAAGATGGCCTGTGAGATTGCCACAGCCCTGGACAAGTCACTGAATGGAAGCAGCATCCAGGTCTGTAAATGACTTTTAACTACAATGATGCATGGATAGTTGAGCTAAAGTTGGACTTATTGTTGTGAGCATGCCCCAGACAAAGACAGAAGTTTGTTTGTCTCTTTTAGATCTGTACTGAAGTTCTCGAGGCTCTGCGTAACGGGCAGCTAGGGGAGAGCCAACCAAAAGCAGCCGAGGCTTACCGCACTGCCTGCCAGAAGATCTACCCATACTGCCTGGCCTTCATGCCTCCCGGTTACCAAGACAACAGCACCAAAATCAGTGCCAACGGCGACCTGTCAGCAGGAGAGCACGAGGAAATGACCAATGAAATGTGAGCACTGAAAGACAGGAGGAAGAGGAGGAGTAAGAGCGAAACACATCGCCAGACGCCTTAGTCCGCCAACACCACCTGCCCTCTGACCCTGCCCTACCCTCCAGACCCCGGGCTATGGCCACTGTGAGTCGCCCTGACATTGCACTGATCTGAACGGAACAAGCTCCACAGGAGAGACAGTACAGGGAGCTGGCACATGGAGCAGGATACACCCATTTTACTCTTTGAAACAATAAATAAGACCCTGTTACAGCTGTTCTGTAAGTAATTTATACAAACTGACAAATGGGTTAATGAAACAAATGTTTGCAAAACCAAACAGTACCATTTTGATGGTGTTGTGTTCAGAATATGAGCTGCTGTTTGCCAAAATAAAAACACCCAAACAGGCAGGATCAATGTTTTTCTTTTACACGGAGCTTGTCTCAGCTGCACATCTCCTGGAGCTCCCCGTTGGGCCACCCGATGGTTCTGCTGCATCTCAAGAGAACTATGGGCTGGAGGAGACGCACACAAGACATCACTGAGTTCGAGCTTGATTTTGATCCTGATCCCTGGGGGTGAAGATGCAATAAGTTTTCACCGTGTACACAACAGTCTTTGTGCTGCTTGGGTTTTCTTTTAAAAGTAAGTTTATTAACCTGCAAGGAATTCTGAATAAAACTGGGTTGACAACTGTTTTGTTCTTTAATGCATTTATTTCAACATTTTACACAGAAATTACCAGTTCCACACGTCACAGCTTTGAATGGGGTACTTGTTCAGCCACTGCTTTGGCACATTTAACCTTGTGTTTATTCAAAAAGGTGTGGTCTTGACTTAGATATGTGGTGATGAATTCTGGAAAATCTCTTTTTAGCACCACCTCTAGGAACATGTCCGCAGCTGTTTGTAACTGCAGTTTAGTCCTGGAAAAAATATATTTTATATTTATAATGATACTTGTGATACATTGTAATGTTTCTACTATTACTAGTTTTAGCCAAAATGTGATCTTGAAAGGTCGTCATAGCTTTTAAATCAATATGGAAACTTGATTTGGTTGTCATATGTTGCTATTCAAGAATAGAAACATGAACGTAACAAAAATGTCAGAGAGACTCTAATTCTGAGACGTCATGTTTCACAGAGCTGCAAATTCATAAAGTAGTAGTTTAACTGATATTTCTGAACTCTACCAGGCCTCTAAATATGTCTGCCTTATTTGTGTTTTTAATGGTGATGGTAAACTTACCCCTCATTCTGGCAGAAGACGGTGAGCTCCATTATGACTTTTTGAATGAGATCAGTCACCAGTCTCCTGTTCACCACCCGACGATCATCCTCAAGCTGAGTACGATGGCAAATCCACTGCCACACCTAAGAAATTGTTAATAATTTCTTCCAAGAGAATATTTTGCAGATAAATCATAAAAGGTGTTTACAGTAGGAGTTGAAATGTACTCACTTGAGACCTTGATATCTCTGCTGTGGCTGAATCTTCTACTTGGCCCCGGAAGAAGAAATGACCCTTACCTTAGATACAAAGTAGGTTTAAGTCAAGGTAAAGACTGAGAGAAAGTGAACTGATGCAACAATAAGCAAAAACTATACCTGACAGCCAAGCATTTATAAACAGGATTCCAACTGCAATGTTGTATTTCAATCCATTTAAAGTGACGCCTCCCTACATACAAAAAGCACTACAACAAATTACAAACATCTTTCATTCATTCATCTTTTCAAATACTTCATATATTACGGACCGATGGCATAGACAGTAGGTCATCCTGAGTCACGCTGACATCATTCGAAGCTGGTGAAGCTGGTTATCACCTTTAGTGTTGATCTTAAAAAGCTGTTGCAGAAAAAATAATAAATGGTCTTGTCTCATCATGTCCTTCTCTTATGGGCAGTGGATTAGTACTTACTTGTTGCATAGGCTCAATCAAGTTATGGTCATACACCATAAAACCATCCACACCAGCTTTGATTTCCAGTAATTTAAGTCTGAGATGCAATAAGAGAGATTGTTAAGCTTATTCTATTCCACTTGGAAGACAATACTCAAAGATGTAGTGTTTGTAAAGGATTGGCTGATGTTTTTACCTAGTGACAGTAGCCAACACTGTCCGGTAAGAGTCACTGTGTGCGTCCTGGGGCAGCAGCAGAGCGGCCATGCCTCCTGTAGCCAGAGCTCCACGCCGATGGCACGTCTGAACCAGCAGGTCCATGTAGCTGCGCAGAAAACGCTTCTCCATGTTGACGTATTTACTGCGGTCGGGCAACAAGAAATCCCCACGGTGACCTAAAGCACAAGAGTGGGGTTTAAAGGTTTATCAAGACAAATAGGAAAGGTGTATTTGTCTCACCAAATTTATTGACAAATGAAGCTGAATAATCCCAGATTCCACAGTTGAGTCCTGCTGAATGGTCCCGCAGCTCATAGAGAATCTCCTCCATTTCGAATGAAGCTAAAACATTCTCGATCAGCACTGTTGCTTTGATGCTGCCCAGTGGAAGTCCTAACTGCACAGACAAACTCTCAGAACATCCACTCAACGAGTCAGCACTTTAGTTTTTGTTCATATAAGCACAGGATATACAATTAGGCAAACCAAAAAACAAATATCTACAGACCTTATTTTGTGTCCAGACAAATATCTTGTTCCACAGTCTGGCCTCCATGAAACTCTCGACCTGTGTAATGACATGGAATAGTTTTACTATATATTTGGGACACAATGGTTAAACACTGAAGTTTGTTTGTGCACAAAACTTACTTTGGATAAGTAGAAAAAGGGGCCACTTTTGTTTCCGAACAGTACCTTTCCACAGTGGAACATGAGGAGTCCGAAGTCAAAGAGAGGACCAGGAACCTGTTTCCCCTCCACCTAAAAAAAACAGAGGCAGTGATGATACCCCTGAACATCTGTGATTAAAAGCTTTTGCACTGAATTTGTCCATCCTACCATCATGTTGTGTTCCACCATGTTCCAGGCACGAGGACGAAGCATCAGCACCGGAGCCTCAGAAATATGAGGAACGTCTATGAAGACAAAAAAGTGAGAATCTCAAACATGTTGCAGAAGGATTCATAATGATGACACATATGAAGAATCTCACCGGGAAACTGGTTGTGCACTGCCTTCAATACATTGTGAATGCCTTTTATCTGGTTGTGGTAGGTTGGACAGTTTCCATCATCAAAGTCAACCTGTCAAGCCCCAAAAATAACTGAAAATTACAAAGGTTTCAAATAAATTTATGCTTATTTACTGCTAAATATTTACACTTAAGTTATAGCACTAGTAAATGAGAGAGGTGCTACCTGAATGCCTTGTGCTGGAGACTGCAGAGCCTTAATGAAGCGCTGAGTATCACAGGGTGCCATATCCCCAATGTCCACATGTCTTCTCTGGAGCCTCGGAGGGACAGGGAGCACCTTCCAGGATGGGTCACTCCTGATATGGGCCGTGTCCTGTCGGAAACTTGGCAGCTCACCTGTCAGGTCTAAGTGGGTTTTTTGGGAGACTCGTAAACTCAGGATCTGTCCAAAGTATAAACAGACTTAGACAATGACTTTAATATGGTTATGAACTGTTTGTGGTACCTGATCAATCTCTTTGTCAAATGTGGAGATTAACTGGTGGAGAAAATGTAGGCAGTCTGAGGTGAAAAGTGTCTCAAACTCAGCTTCCAAACCTAAGGGAGGGGGACACAGCTCCAAACCCACTGGACACTGGAAAAACAATAGTTATAGTAATAGTAATATACAGTACTGTACAAAAGCCATGTTATAACATCATAAATAATATAATACTAGTGGTGAAAAGAGTACAGAATTTATGTACTCAAGTAAAAGTAATGGGCGCAGTACTGTGACTTTTAATTAGCATAACCTCAAACCTAAGACTACACTTTGACAGCCATTTAGCCTCGAATCAAGAATCCCCCCCCCAAAGTTGTCATGTAGTAAAAACTTAGCTCTAGAGACCGGAGTCATCTTTTGTACCAGGCTGTAAACATAATTTTTATACTTGTAAAGTCACCATTGGGTTTCTCCTTATATTCCGCTTTTGGAGCCTGCCCTCTGGTGGACGGCGGTATATCGCTGTATTTCGCTGTATATCGCCGTATGGCGGCGCCCTTACACGAGGACCATTTAAGAGGTTCCATGAGAGAGGCTTGATAATAACAGAGTTTGACATTTAAAAAGCAAAATAGGAATTGCATTGTAGCGATCTGCTGTTCAGTTCTGGCCGCTACTCTTTTGGACAAGTGGACAAATCAGGAATAGCAGTTACTTACATTTTAAAATTTGAGTTATTACCTTCTATGTAATTTTCTCACTTTGTAAATTAATTCTATGGGCCGCATTGTACTCTCTAGTGGGCTGGGTTTGGCCCCCGGGCTGCATGTTTGACACCTATGCATTAGACACTGACATTGTTATTAAAAATATATTAAATGTTCATTACAACTATCTTTCACTACACACACTCTGTGAACACTGCCCCAAATGTGCTGTCCCCCCTTCTCCTGCTCACACTCTCTCAGTTCTGTTACAATCACTAAAGCTCTTCTTATCGACGCATCATATGTTTCAGGAGACAGCTAATGACAGACACTTTGGATTTAGAAAAGCAAACTCTAAACTATAGGTGGTTTCACCCTCCCAGTAAATAGAGTGATTTAAATTTGTTATTTCTCAATAACTAAGAAATGGGATTATTCCTCACATGTCCCATGTAGCCCTGAAGCTGAGAGCCTCAAACTCCCATGTACCCCCCTGAAGCCTCAAACTGGCCTTTATCCTCTCCTCCTCTAACTACTGCAAACAGTCTGGCTACTTGAAATGTTGCAGTTAAGGCTTGAAGAATCAGGAGAGGTCAATACCAAAACCAGACTGGAAAGACAAAAAACTGAAAAGGTTTAAGGCTACATTTCTGCCAGTGAGGTTGGTGATATTGAGCTGTACACTATCTATAATGGTCTGTGGTCACAAAAAAGTAAAAAAAAAATCAACTTGAAGCACATAAAAATACAGTATAATTATGCACAATGGATTGTAACATTAATTCACACTGAAGTGTCAACTTGTTTCTACTGAAGTTCTGTTGATAACTGCCCATATGAGAGCATATACTGTATGCTAAATATTATAGTATTGTATTGTAGGCCTACTTTGTATGTAGCTTAACTTTTTACTTAATTACTCACTCATTCACTCACTCAGGGATTAACCAAGTGACACATATTACCAGTCAGTTATCTAAGCAGGAAAGGTTTTTGCAGTCTAAACTAAAGTTAAAGCATTCTTTCCTTGCATATCTGATGTCCCAGAACTCCTACTTTGAATAATAGAACGTCCCACACTTTCTCTAGTCCTAAAAGTCTGTCCTAGTTATTATAAATAAATTCAGGCTGTGTTACTCACAGACATGGTGTCCGTCAGCTTCAGTTCACCCAGCAACAGTGTTGGACTTTGGTAATTCCCAGTCTGTGGCAAGTGTTTGAGCAGTGCAGGAGAGTGTTTGTTTAGATTTTGGGTTGAAAGTCCTTAAAGTTGAAAAGATTTACATATCATAAACACTGATATAATACCACACCTAATGCAGTGTTAAGTCATTTATTCAGGGAATGTAACTTATTGAATTAATAAACAGTCCTTCATTCAAATTGAAAATAACTAGCTCTCGCTAAGGCTACTTATTTTACTTTGTCATATTGTTTTAATGTCGAACCTTTTATTGAAAGTTTAAGTTAAACAAAAAAAAGTTTAGTTGAAAACTTTATCTAGAGTCTTGTCTCTAAAGTCTAGCTACTTGAGTACGAAGAAAAATCACAAGATAAAGCTACACGGAAGACATTTAATGTGAAAAGATTAAGCACCCGGCTGATTTCACTTCCGTTTCCGCCTTCTACTGACAGACAGCGGTAGGGTCGGAGGTGTAACTTAACAGTTGATGTGGTAGATATTTTTTACATAAAACAAAAACATGGAAGACAAAACGCAAGTACAAGAAGCTATTAAAAGCCAAGGTGAAGTGGTTCGGAAGTTGAAGGCGGAGAAGGCGAGCAAAGATCAGGTCAGTGGTTTTACTGCGGCGCCGCCTGATGATGATACATGACCGAGCTTTAAACATGTGCCGTTGGCGTTTACAAAAGCTCTGCTAGCGAGCCCTAACGTCATTCATTCAGTTTGGTAATCAAATACATTACTGTAACAAACCTTGGCCCTTTCATATGTAATGTAGTGGTCATTGCATACGTCTAAAAGTCATCTCTTGTAAGGGTGAAAGAAAACAAACACCCAAATTCTAAATTTTAGATTTTGAATTTTTATTACATCATTTTCATTGTTAACCGCATATGAAACCACTAGTTTACACTTTTGAGAGTAGACTGATGCTTAGTAGAGTTTTATTGGCTAAAAAGCTAGCTCACATCTTTAAGCTTAATCATGGAAAATAACTAAAGGGATTGCTTAGTTTTTTTTTTTTTTTTAAATGGGGTCTATAGAAAGCTTGTGTGGCGAGTAAGTAAATTTTTTCCTTTAGAGTAGATTATTGTCTGTACACTCCCATTTTGGAGAAGCAGTCCGGAGTGTCATGGATGGCGAGTAATGGACACTTATTAGATTAGATTAGAAGAACTTTATTGATCCCCGAGGGGAAATTAATTTTGTGTGGATCATAGACATGTATACATAAAGGACAAACAAGATTACAACCCACACCATGCAGCCCAAAGTCATTTCATGCAAGGTCTTTAGAAAATGAAATACAGTATTTGCAATGTGCAGACATAACAGACAGGTGGTTATAACAACAGTAGCAGTTCCAACATAAACAACAGTAGCAGTTCCAACATAAACAACAGTAGCTGTCACAACATAACATACGTAGTCACAACTGCAGTTGCAACATACGTAACATACAGAGACATCTATGGAAGTATTATCAAGTCAAAACTATTGAGAGCGCAAACACGATTTCGAGTGAGCAGGCTACAATGTGAGCGGGCATACACAGATCGGAGCGAGTCTATAGTGCGCGCTCGTTTCTGTGTCAGCGCGTGCGCAAATCTGTCTGTTCGCTCCAAGCCTCTCCCATGGAACCTCTAAAATGGTCCTCGTGTAAGGGCGCCGCCATACGGTGATTTTACAGGAAAATACAGCGATATACCTCCGTCCACCAGAGGGCAGGCTCCAAAAGCGGAAATATAAGGAGAAACCCAATGGAGACTTTACAGGAGTAAAACTCATGTTTACAGCCTGGTACAAAAGATGGCTCCGGTCACTAGAGCTAAGTTTTTACTATATGACAACTCTGGGGGGGGGTGAATTTTTGATTAATATGTTTGTTTATGCTATATAAAAACTATTGTTTTACTATGGAAAAAGCCCGGATGTAACGGCCATTTTATTGCCCATTCTTAATGACAATATTGGTGAATAGGAGACCAATGGGCGGATAACATCCATATTTATACAATCTATGGTTCGCTCTCAGTTCTGTGTTAGCGCTCGCTCCAGTCTGTCAGTGCACTCTCACGATTCCGTGTTCGCGCCCTCTCTGTTTTGACTGTGTGTTTGAACAGTAAGCTGCAGAGGGCGCAGCAAGTTTAAAAAAAAATGGCAACAGGACACACCCACATCCGGGTATAAGCTCACTTTACTTTCAATGTAAAAGTCAACAAGTTAAGCTACCATAATCACACTATGTTTTTAAGCAAAAACAAAAAAAGATATATGGAAAACATTTGTAGAAGACTACAAAAGGTACAAGCGGATAATATTTACTTTTTAAAGTTTGGATTGTATATTTATGGTTATGCGTTGTGCCACCTATTAACAGAAAATGACTAACTTGAATTAAATCATAAGCCCTAATGTAGTACTGTAACCTCACTTGATGGCAGCAAAAGCCAGTATAATCCTGGGCAGTCAGCCATGAAAGAACCATTGTCTACTCATCAATGCTGTACTCATTTGTGTAACAGATTAAACAAAATATTGTGTTACACTTCTAAATGTATTTCTTTATTACATAATAGTAATAATAATACTTGTATATTATTATTACTACTACTATTATTACTAGTAACTACTTAGTATTTTTATTTATTTTTTACTTTTTAATTTATTAGTACCTTTCCTGGCTTCAGCAAGACATAACTACACTGGGGTTTCCAAAGTGATGCGTCCTACAAACTGAAGTTCTATCCCAGATGTTTTCTCTTTGCAGCAGAAACTAAAAAAATAATCTCAGTTTTAAATGTGAGATCTGACTGCTTCAAAAGTCCCAGCGGTGTCAGAGACAGGGACATAAATAGGCAAGGCAATTTTATTTGTATAGCAGAATTCAAACACTAAGTAACTCAAAGTGCTTTACAAGAATAAAAGACAATTAACAAGATTTAGATTTAAGGGCAGTTCCAGTGATACCTATCCATTCCTTTAATCTTTGTGACAGGATTCCATGGTCCACTGTATTAAACGCAGTCTCAGTCTGTGATGTGGCCTGAATATTGACTGAAAAGGATCAAAGCAGTTGTTAAGCAAGAAATAGTCATTAAGTTGTCGATATACAATCTTTTTGACGACTTTACCTAAAAATGGCTTGATTGGTTTGATATGGGCCGATAGTTGTTGAGCACTGTAGCATCAAGACTGCTCCTTTTTAGGCGAGGCTTGATGACAGCTGTTTTTAAGGCCCTTTTTGTTTTCCCACATTTTAGATAAAAATATGAAAATAGATGGGGTGTATTCAATAAGGACCTCTCTCCCAGGGCCTCAGGTTGATAAGTGTTTTATTATGACAAAGCGTCCTGGAACAGCAGAGGCCCTCAGTGTTCTAATCGCTGATAGTAGCCTTGATGCTATTCAAGGCTTTTGGAGGTGGTCTGGGAGGAGGTGGAGGGGGTCTGACAGGGATGCATTGAACTGGCCGAGGGGGAGAAGTGGTACTCCTGGGGGGTTTTGGGGTGATGTTTTTAGGGATAATAATAGAACCCGTGACCTGGTCAAGTTAGGTGTAAGGGCTATCATCTTAATTCCAGATTTTACTCAAATTTCCAGGTGATCTGGAAATCCCATTGGTGAATCTGGGGATGGGACAGAGAGGGTGAGGTCTGCAGAAGGTGTTGATGTTACTGGGGGGGTCCATGGTCCTATTGGGGGAGTCCATTTCAGTGGTGGAGGTGTTGATGGTGGTACAGTCAGAGGAGGATCCTTGGCTGGTGAGGCAGGAGTGCTTTTTTTTATTTGGTGGCTGATGGCTTCTCAGAGGACCCTTTCTTTGTTCAATAAGGCTCAGATGAAGAAAACACAACAAACTCCCGACCAGTCTGTTCTTATTCCAAGCAGGCCACTGCTCCCAAAAGTTTGTGACTAAGAATAATTCCAATAAGCTGTATTTACACAGATGATTGCTGGTTACAGTACCTTTACTGTATGAATGTGTGTGATACACATACAGTACATACAGTATGTTCTTGTGTTTGTTTTGTGCTGTATGTTCTGCTGTTGCACGGCACTGCACCCAAGACAAATTTCCCTTTGGGACAATAAAGTATATTTGATTGATTGGTACTGCACAGTTGGAGCAGGACCCTGTTTGGACCACTTTGTCCAACTGAAACAGACTTTATTCCCCACATTTTGTCCATAATCATCCAGCCATTATGATTAATTCCAAAGTCAAGCACAGGGCCAGTTATGTAGCTACATAGTTTCCATTTCTATTTCTGTGAAATACAGGACATATTTTGTTTTATTGTAACTTCTTTAATGTAACTTTGTTGCATCATTGGAAATATCTGAAAACCATCCTAAAGCTGTTATAGACCAGTTACCCCCAAGTCCTCAGGTCTTTTAAGCTCAAGGACCCACACAAAAGGCTACAACACACCAACTGCCAACATTTCTAGTCTTCTGCTTTTGATCCATCAGTCATTGAACTGACAATATTAAAGGTGAAATTATTACTTACACCCTACAGGTCTAAAATGTTTTCCCAATTTCACTAGCTTTTTGCATGATCAAAATCTAAACAGGCCTATAATAATATCTGGAATCTGTATCCAATTAAGTGATGTGAATCCTCAATAATACGCATTTCTTCTCAATAAAACATTATTTAAGGATTATCTATTCATTTGGTAATATCTAATTATCCATTGTAAAACAATCTGTCAGTTAGGTAAGTTACTAAAGCTCCACCTCACCAGAACTACTCTCACTATCCTTGATGTTGACTATATACTGTACCTCCGAAGGTCGACAGAATATTAATATAGTACCTACATTAAAAAATGTTTTTGTATTTTAAATCTAAATGAAAGAAAAAAGTGTAAGGTTGTGGTCTGTTGGTGAAAGTTTAGAGTTGTTTTACTCTTAAAATTATACAGTGTGTAAGTTACAGCTTTAATCTGTTTATCCGGGTGCATTTAAGATGAATAACTAGAATGTATTAATTACTTGTGTTGATTGGTTATTAAAACAATAGGAGATGACAATAGTATAGAAAATAATAGTTTCAATAATAGTTTTAGGGAACTGGTTTTGAATGAACTTAGGGCAGTGTGTAATCTACAGCACCACTTTGCGGATGTGCAATAATAATGATAAACTTTAGTTTTAGCTTCAGAACAAGCATGAAATCTTCATTCTTGCTTTTGTTTGTGCCTGTTGGACAAACTGTGTTCGCTGTGTTTATATGTACAGTATGTGTAGGGCTATGTCTCGCATAGCCTATTTTCATGTCTTTTTTCATTAATATGGATTGTCTCTTTATTTATAATTAAAATAAATCATAAAATACAACTTGGTAAAAACAATGCTCACTAAGGTATAACGGTTCTTGAATGCGGGTGTGCAGGTTGTTTCACTTACTATCCGTCAACGGGACTTGTTGACTTTTACATTGAAAGTAAAGTGAGCTTATATCCGGATGTGTGTGTGTCCTGTTACCATTTTTTTTAAACTTGCTGCGCCCTCAGCAGCTTACTGTTCAAACACACAGTCAAAACAGAGAGGGCGCGAACACGGAATCGTGAGAGTGCACTGACAGACTGGAGCGAGTGCTAACACAGAACCATAGATTGTATAAATATGGATGATATCCGCCCATTGGTCCCCTATTCACCAATATTGTCATTACGAATGGGCAATAAAATGGCCGTTACATCCGGGCTTTTTCCATAGTAAATCAATAGTTTTCAGATAGCATAAACAAACATATTAATCAAAAATTCACCCCCAGAGTTGTCATGTAATAAAAACTTAGCTCTAGATACCGGAGCCATCTTTTGTACCAGGCTGTAAACATGAGTTTTACTCTTGTAAAGTCGCCATTGGGTTTCTCCTTATATTTCCGCTTTTGGAGCCTGCCCTCTGGTGGACGGAGGTATATCACTGTATTTCGCTGTAAAATCACGTATGGCGGCGCCCTTACACGAGGACCATTTTAGAGGTTCCATGGGAGAGGCTTGCACAGAACTGAGAGCGAACAGACAGATTTGCGCACGCGCTGACACAGAAACGAGCGCGCACTATACACTCTGCTCGCTCAGATCTGTGTATGCCCGCTCACATTGTAGCCTGCTCGCCCGAAATCGTGTTTGCGCGCCCCCAATAGTTTTGACTTGATAATACTTCCATAGACATCAGACAATAGCAGGATAACAGCACAAGTGGTCACGTGAAGGGATTTTTTCATGGCTTTGTTGGGGGAGGGGCCTTTAGAGTAAAGAGTCAGACAGGTGTCAAGTGGCGAACGGTTGGTTTAGGAGAGATGTCCAAGGCCCCTGTGGGCGTAAGTAAGGCTGCTGCTGGAATGAGCACAGTGATCTTGTCCTTGGGGAGTACGGGAAGTATCCAGAGGATAAGATAAGACCCAGCTGCAGGCTAGGCTCCTAATCGAGGGAGGAAAGGAGAGGTGTGTGTGTGGGGGAAGAAATTTGTTGAAATATATTTTGATCTTCAGTAATTTGTCCGGATCACAATCAATCAGTTCTGGTTCTCAGCGTCAGTTAAGTGTGTGCGTTCATTTCGTGGAGTAACCTTGATGTTTCTAAATCCATGGTCAGGCCCGTAATCCACGTAGCAGCTCAACGGTCTGTTTCAAGACGTTGTCCACTCTTCTCTGGATGTAACCTCTTCATATCCATTAAGCTGCGTAGTAGCTCGCAGGTCTGACTCTCAGTGATGTTTACTCTTTTCACAGTCAGTACTGAGATGTCAGTCAGCGCCTCGGACTGTGCGTCTCTATGTTGTAATCCCTTCAGTCTGTCACTCACGTCACAGAAGCACTAATTAATTTCAGCAGACAGCGGCTGGGTAAATAAAGGCAGTCCCTAGACCAATGAGCAGGAACCCCTCTATCATAAGTCCAACAAGAAAAAAGCAAATGCAAATGGGTTCCCCCGGTGCACCCTTCTTTTGTGAAAAAATTGTCAATTGCGCTGAAAGACCAGGTAATCAGATCCATTTTCAGTTCTTAGTAGTCCAGCCAGCAGTGAAAAAAATTTGAATGACGAGACAGAGAAGCATACACTGATAGCAGAGGGCAGGAGGAGCAGAAGGAGACGTCCGCCAGGTCCGAGAGCAGGAAGTGAAGTGCCCAAAATATATGTTTCTTTATAGCAATGATGGGGTCATAGCTTTAGACTTAGATTAACTTTATTTTATGTATCAATTGCTGTCCAAATGATGACATGCAAGTCATGCAGAAGCGCTGTGTGTTTAATTGTGATGGGAGGGCTGCTTTGATTGACTCAATACATTTCATGTTCTATCCTCCATGCTGTGATGGTGGTGCATCATGCCTCGCCTCTTCCCTAGTGCTAGGGTTGCTTACCACTTTTCTCCTGTTCTTCCTGCCTGACCCCGATGAACAACGCCTGCCTTAACTTTCATCACCTTCATCTACTTCACTTCACCGGGGATTGTAACTGTCCTGGCAAATGTTCCATGTTGTCACTTCCTGGCTCAACACTTGTGGCCAACTGTGATGTGCTGATGTGGTGGACACTGTGCAACATACTAATACTGATGTGCCCATGATGAAATTGTGAACTATTTGACTCTTCAAAACTATTTGAACCTCCTTGTACTGTGAAAAAACATGCTGGCCATGTTTGGGGTTCGTGTTTGCTCCGCTTTGTTGGGCTCCCGTGCTGTGGCACGCGTTCCATATCTGCATTCTCTCCCTGGCATCACTGTTGCTCAGGTACGCCTACATAGCCAAGTATATTTTTTACTGCAGACTAACACAATTATTTAATGCTTATTATTTGTAACTGTGTGTTGCAGATTGATGAAGAAGTGGCAAAACTGCTGGAGCTCAAAGCTAAGTTAGGAGGAGATGATGGCAAGCACCAGTTTGTTCTCAAGACACCAAAGGTAAGACCACACTGCCACTAATCCGTTTTGTGGATTTGTGTTCACCTTTCCATATGTGTACTTTGCATATTTTTGTAGTTCCAGATTAAATGTACAGTCTCTTAAGATATTATAGCGGTAGAAGATAAATAAATATGTTTTTATCTTTTGTCAGGGAACAAGGGATTACAATCCCAAACAGATGGCCATCAGGGAAAAAGTCTTCAACACCATCACCAAGTGTTTCAAGCGCCATGGAGCTGAGACCATTGACACTCCTGTCTTTGAACTGAAGGTCATTTTTTATTTTTTCTAGTAGCTTTACACTTCCTTGTTCTAAACCTAAATGGCTCAATTTCGACTTTTTCTTATCGCTGCACAGGAAACATTGACAGGGAAGTATGGAGAAGATTCAAAGCTCATCTATGACCTGAAAGACCAGGGAGGAGAGTTGCTGTCCCTCAGATATGACCTCACTGTATCCTTCCGATCAATAGTTACAGAAACATTTGCCATGTACATCCCTGTTTCAAAATGCTAATGACTAGTTAGTATCTCTAATATTTAAAAACCTATTTAGAAACTATGTTTCCTTAACTTTCTTTTTTTAGGTTCCCTTTGCTCGTTACCTGGCCATGAACAAGATAACCAACATAAAACGTTACCACATTGCCAAGGTCTATCGGCGTGACAATCCAGCCATGACCCGAGGACGCTACAGAGAGTTTTACCAATGTGTAAGCGCTCCCCTAATGTTGTTTTGGGCTTGGGAACCAGCTTGTGTTTCTGCTAACCAATGAGTATCTATCTTACAGGATTTTGACATAGCAGGGCAGTATGACGCCATGATCCCTGATGCTGAATGCCTGAAAATCGTCCACGAGATCCTCAGTGAACTGGACCTCGGAGACTTCTGTATAAAAGTATGTAATTTATACTTGGACAAAACCTGGATTGGGTCATCTAATGTCTCTGATAATGTCCTTTTATAATTTTCAGGTCAACGACAGACGGATCCTCGATGGGATGTTTGCCGTCTGTGGAGTTCCTGATGACAAGTTCCGCACCATCTGTTCCACTGTGGATAAACTGGACAAGGTGTGGTGCTGAACTGCGGTGTACTTTATAAGTGATCACTTACACAGTCAATTACTATAATGCAACACATGTCCTTCTGCAGTTGTCCTGGGAGGATGTGAAGAAGGAGATGGTGAATGAGAAGGGCTTGTCAGAAGAGGCCGCTGACCAGATTGGGGAATATGTCAGTATGCAGGGTAAGGCACTCTTGGACATTTTCTATCAATTTACATTTAAAAAAAATCCATTCTCATCTGTAGGCTTGATGTGTAAATGGACTTGTGTTGTAGGTGGGATGGACCTGGCTGAGCGCCTTCTACAGGATCCCAAAATGTCCAAGAGTAAACAGGCCTGTGCTGGTCTGTCAGACATTAAGCTGCTTTTCAGTTACTTGCAGCTCTTCCAAGTCACAGACAAAGTGAGGGATGGGTGTCTATTGAACATTTTTAGATTACAGACCTTATGTTTATAATATCACCCATGCTGTCTGTTGCAGGTGGTGTTTGACCTCAGTTTGGCCCGTGGTCTGGATTACTACACAGGCATTATTTATGAGGCAGTGTTGACACAGGCCAGTGTGGCCCCGGTTGTCGCTGAGGCCCAGAACGGTGCCCCAGGGTCCACAGAGGAGAGCGTCAGTGTGGGCAGCGTGGCTGGTGGGGGCCGCTATGACGGACTGGTGGGCATGTTTGACCCCAAGGGCAGGAAGGTGCCGTGCGTGGGTGTCAGCATCGGTATCGAGAGGGTCTTCTCCATCATGGAACAGAAGGCTGAGGTAAAGCAGGGATTCAGCTATCGCTCATTATTTGGTGTTTGATAATTTATGCATTAAAACCTAGGATCTAAATTTTGTTTTAGGCCTCAGCAGAGAAGGTTCGTACCACAGAGGTGCAGGTCATGGTGGCCTCTGCTCAGAAGAACCTGCTCGAGGAGAGACTTAGACTTGTCACTGAGCTCTGGACTGCTGGCATTAAGGTGTGGCATTGTTTGTAATGTAATATTTGCACTACACAGCTAAAGTTGGAATAAGTCTAGTCAGTCTAGTCAGACTAGTCAGTCTTAACATTTTTTTTTATCTAAAGGAATTGAATATTAAACCACTGATTTTGAACCACAGTCATCTGGATCAGAATTATGCCAAATTTGAATCATTTTTTTCCCTTTAAACTTATTTAGAAGCACCTAGTATTACAGTGAGTAGTAGGAGACTGTTGTGTTTTCGTGCTTCCAGGCAGAGGTGATGTACAAGAAGAATCCCAAACTTCTGAGTCAGTTGCAGCACTGTGAGGAGTCTGGGATCCCCCTAGTGGCCATACTTGGAGAACAGGAGCTAAAAGATGGAGTGGTCAAACTCAGAGTTGTAGCCACTAGAGAAGAGGTACGAGTCCTACTCTGATATTACCAGTAACATTGTAGTTTTGTATTTACATTCATTTGTTAGAGCCTTCATAGCTACTTTTTTTTTTAAACCCATAAATCTGTTTTGTCTGCAGGTTGATATTTCCAGAGGTGACCTTGTAGAAGAGATTAAAAAGAGGACCTCATAAGGACTTTTTACTTCTGCTTCCACACTGGTTTTAAGAGTACACTGAAATTAACAAAAGTATGCTCTACACTGAATTCTAGTTCCCAAAAGAGCCTACAAAGCCCTGAAAATAGTCTCTCATAATACAGACTGGTGGTTCAATACAGCATCTAATGCAACAAGAAGGTAATGCAATGCTTCAAAAAGGTCAAATTCACGTTGTTTACAGGACCATATGGACAGAGTTGGATCTTGATTAATTCTAAAACTCATCAGCTCATTTATGGAAGTCTAAGTAAATCCTGATGTATCACATCTGTTTTGTCCAAGTGTCAAAAATAAATGATTATGTCTAGAGTAGTATTGTCTATTTGTGCACTGTAGATGTTGTATCTAGCCCTTTATGTTTTTAGGACAATGTACATTAAGCTGAAGCAGAAATGCTTGTAGCTTAACTAATTTCCATCTGTAGTCCTACATTGTACATGTTTTTGGTGGTAGAGAAAACCGGAGTACCTGGGGGAAACCTACCCAGACACAGGGAGAACATGCAAACTCCAAACAGAAAAGCCCTGAAAAAGTCCTGGATAGGAGGCAGGAGTGCCAACTACTCTGAAGCATGTAATAACAGTAAAATAGTTTTGTTTTAAGCATTTATGAATAGCAAACAAAACATCAAATCTTAATTAAAACACACAAACAAATGCATAGAAAACTTCAAATCTTAATTAAAACGAACACACAAACAAAAGCATGCATAGAAAGGGAAAACCAACCACTTACACAGCAAACAGTAAAAACCATGCATAAGACAAAATTATACAAGTACTTGTTAAAACATGTTATAAAACCAAAACAGAACTTTTTTTTAACATTGATTATAATGTCATAACATGGTGTGTGATCAGCTCAATGACGCATCTTTAGGAGTAATGGGGGTGCAGACGGTTTAACGCCTGTGGAGGAAGGAGGGAGAAGAAACCGGGAGGTAGTGGGATCTGCAACTGGGCCGCAGTGGGACCTCCCACTGTGCGGCAGAACCCTGGTGGAATAGACGGAGTGTGGAAGTAATGAGAGGGTATGGCGGAGGACATAACGGAGGGCTGTGGCTTGGCCATCAGGCGTGGAGGTTTCGTGGGAGAAGGTAAAAGGCTCTTGATGGGTGTCTGTGTGGACAGAAATTCATCCGGGCGCGTCTTTCCTGACAATACCCACTTGATTGAAATGGATATTGAAAAGTGTTTCTTGAATGCTGAAAAAGGAAGAAGTAGAGCTGTAAAGGCTGCCACTGTTCATCCAGGTCATCAAACACTAAGACACCTGTTCATTCAGAATTTGTTCCTTGGATGACAAACAAAATCTTTTAAAATTGTCCAGACAACATACCATTCTCGTTACGTGAACTAATGAGACACACATTTGTTAATCTTTTTTCCCCACTTTTGTTCCTTAAACATTTGATTTTTCATAATCACAATTATCATGGAATTCGTGACAGCCAACAGTTTTGGCAAAAACCAAATGGCAAAGCAACTAAACAGGCACAATTACATGAACGTACACCCCAATGAAGGTGATGTAATGATTTTCACTGCTACTGTACTGCATGTCTGTTTTTACCTTTCCTCGACAATATTTTGCTAATGTGGACAAAAGAATAAGCCTATAACATCAATAGAACTAGTGGAATGCATTTACTTTACATGGGTATTTAGTTTAAACATGCCTTTCAGACATTTTATATAAATGTATTTGTTTTAAATGTTCTAAATAAACTTAAAATGATTTAACTGAGTAGTTTTTATATTTTAAACAAAGTCAAAGTATAACCCACTTTTCATTAGTTCACCCACCTTCAACCAGCACTTTCTTGGCCATGGAAGCAGCATGGTGTGAAGAGAAGACCACAATAGCAGACACCCCCTCTATACCAGGCCCTGCCTTCAGAGAGACCCTCTCTACACCCTCTACCAGTCCTCGAAGCACCTGTACAAAGACATTAACCACACAACAGAATGCTAGAGACATACTGTATAAACAAATGAAAAACCAGCAGTCAAGTCCCAAACCTAGCAAGTCCAAAAATTGTGTATTGGATGTAAAAACAGAAGTAATTAGTAAGCTACAGCAGAGGTACCTGCAATATCTGCTCTTGTTCAGCAACAGCTGGCAGACCTCCAATACAAAGCTGCCTCTTCTCTGTGCTGCGGCGCACACTGAGGCAGCAGCCAGGCTCCAGTATGTACCCATGCAGACTGCGGATGGCTTCAGTGGCTACAGCTGCTGAGCCGTACTTGGCGTAGGCAAAGCCACGGTTCTGTCCACTAAAGTTCATCATTAGGCGGAACTCCCAGAGCGGGCCCACAGAGCTGAACAAAGGGATCAGCAGGTCCTCGTAGGTGTCCCGAGGAATCTGGCTGATGAACACCTCGCAGCGGGCTCCCGGCATGGGGCCGTCCCACACTGAGAGGGGGGGGAAAATGATTTACGTTTAATGTCCACTGTCCAGGCAACAACGAACAATACACAAAGTGATAACAACATCTATCAGATTAACAGCATCTGCACGCTGTCTGCCTCTCAGCAATATTTGACTCAGATGTCACTGCATAAAGGTGAGGGCTAAAAAAAACTGTTAGAATCACCGTTATCGGTTTCAGAGAAAAGCACATGCAGTTTTGAATTGAATTTAACACATTTACATTCAAACTGTTGATTTAAAAGTTGTGTCATACACCATTAATGTAATTGCCAACATCTGTGATAAAATCCCTAATTACACTTTGCTGTGCAACAATGTACTTTAAAAAAAGACTGTTGTTTTACTGCATTGTTTAAACAAGAATACTAATCTAATTTTTAAAAACAGGGGATGGCTCCTAAGCCTTCAGACCAGGATCACTCACAATAATAATGGCTGCCGTTAATTAACATTTTTATGGCCTAGATTGCATCTTGCATCTTGATGTGTTCAGATGTCTGTGGAGGAGTGAATGTTTTTGGACAGATTACTCTAGTCTAGTATATCAGGAGACAAGCCAGTAGTCACCGTTGAGGGGTAAATTTGAACCCTTAAATCAGTTATGAAAAACACAGCTTTTCTGCCTCTAACAGAAGATGAGAATGCCTTTAAGACAGAAGCAACTAGTTGACAGAAGTGTCTTGAGTGCATCTGAGATATCTCTTTTGATTTGGGCAGAGAATTATAGACAACCTAGCACAACATTTGCTCAAACTTTTAAATGAGTTAGAAATGGTTCTTAACAGAACATAACCTTTACAATGTTTTTTTAGTCACAGGGTTATTGCAAGTAATTATGATTATTTAACCACCTTTTTTACCTTCAGGGGGTCCTCCATACTTCCTCTGACCATTGACTTGTGTGAGCCTCGTTTTAGTGGTTCTCAGCCAGGTATCTAGTGCCTCGACCCGCTTAGGGTTTAGCACCTAGAGAAGGCACAACATAGATGATAGAAGCCGCAACAAACAAGTAGCTTTAAACATCTACCAAATAACTACAAAAGTAACTTCACACTTTACCTTCACTTGTTTCAACAATTTCAAAATGCATGTTAATCAGTGAAGAGCTAACTATAGATGCTTTAAAAAGGCAAATACAACTGCACTGTGTCATTTGCAGCTATGTTGTTTAATAAGGTAGTGACAATATTACTTGCATTATCAAATTTGAGTAAATTTCAATTAAATTTCAAGACACTAAGTATCTTCTGTTCGCTTTTAATGAGCTGTATTATTGTTGGATGTGACATGTAATTATATATATATATATATATATATATATATATATATATATATATATATATATCGAGTCCTCTGATAATGTAATAAGCTCGAGGTGATTCCATTAAGGCAGCGCCAGAAGAATAAAGCAAAAACAACGTAAAAAGTCAACAACACTAAACTTTTTTTTAATTGAAATCCTTTAACATGACAACTGAATCGTGGTTACGGTCTTTTTCGCCTTTTTTGTTGATTTGTTACTTTTGTGTGCCATTTTCTGTCGTAGGCCTAAGCTACCCCGTATCTTTTTAATGATTTTTAATTCTATTTTGATAAATTCACATGTACAATCACAAAGGGACTAGATTGATATGAAATCTATAAAGCCTCAATTTTGATCTTAAACAGAGACCGCTTAGAAGAAAAGAAGAATGTTGACAAATGTGCCACGCGCTACAAAATAACAAGTGAACGAGCCAGGCGCCATCACTGCGGCTCCATCTAATACTACCATACTCCTTCTGACCGAAACTTTTACTGTCCAGGCTAATGTCCTTTACAGACTATATTTCAGCTACAACATACTCAAATAGTGAAATAAAGTAAGTTTACCTGACTCTGCTTGCTGTCCATTTTCTCCGCACCTGACTTGTTTTCGCGGACAGTGACGCCACAATGAACCCGGCCTCTCACCTGAGACCCCTCACTCGACCACAACACAGGAAATTACGGGCAGCTACCGCCATTTAGCAAGTTCAAATTTGAGACGCAAACACCGGGTTAATTTGGGCCTAAATGTGCGAGGATAAGGATTTGAAATTAATAATGTAGGATTATCGGATATATTGTATAATCATGGTAAAATATAGTTTAGCTTGGCTACATTTTAATTCTGTTTTCGCTGTAAGCTATATTGACTTAACGCTATCAGGATAGTCACAAACAAAGGCCAACCTTAAACTTAAAGCATCCCAGGCAATAGATAGCACCCCAGTGAATCATACACATAAACTTGTAGCACATATGGTAGCCTATTCATAAATTCAGAGACATAATATTACATAGCCTATCACAATAGATGTTTTATATCATACTGACTGGCATTTTTATTGACAAATGTGTGTAGGCCTACTGATGTGCTCACACACAATCCAAAATTCTAGAAAAACTTTTCACTGCTCGTTTATATGGCTTTATTGAAAAATATAACTTAATTAATGACAGACAATATGGTATTATTAGATTAGATTAGATTCAACTTTATTGTCACTGCACATGTAAGGTACAAGGCAACGAAATGCAGTTAGCATCTAACCAGAAGTGCAATAAGCAGTAAGTACAGAATATACAAGGTCTATAATATGTACAATAATTATACAGAAAAGTATTATGGACATAATTTACAGATTTTAAATACTTTAAGCATGATATACAGGTAGGTGTACTATGAACATACTATAATGTTGGATTATGTAGGCAGAGCTATGGACATATGAACATAATTTACACTAGTGCAATGGACAGTACAGTGCATAGAAAATATTACAGTGTGCAAATGGATTACTCGGTGTTTCTGGATGGACAGACAGTAGTGCAAGTAATAACAAGTTGACTGTTTTTTGCTTGTTGTAAATAAATAAATAAATCAGTCAGACGCAGTGGTGATGTGGGGGAGGGGTCTGTGTGGTGGTGGTGGTGTCAGAGGGCAGAGTTCAGTAAGGAGACAGCTGTAGGGAAAAAGCTGTTCCTGAATCTTGTGGTCCTTGTCCGGAGGCTCCTGAAGCGCCTCCCGGAGGTTAAACGGTCTATGGTCAGGGTGAGAGGAGTCCTTAAGAATGCTGCGAGCTCGACGTAGACAGCGTTTCCTCTGGATGTCCTCAATAGCAGGAAGTGGTGTCCCTGTGATGCGCTGGGCAGTTTTCACCACCCTCTGCAGTGCTTTGCAGTCAGCCACTGAGCAGTTTCCATACCAGACTGTGATGCAACTGGTCAGGATGCTCTCGATCGCACACCGGTAGAAGTTCACCAGGATGGCTGAAGACAGCTGGTTCTTCTTCAGTGTCCTGAGGAAGAAGAGGCGCTGGTGAGCCTTCTTGACCAGGCTGGAGGTGTTTGTGGTCCAGGACAGTTCCTCCGAGATGGTGATTCTCAGGAACTTGAAGCTGGAGACACGTTCAACAACCATACCGTTAATGTGGATGGGGTCATGCGTCCCTCCTTTTTTCTTCCTGAAGTCTACAATGAGCTCCTTTGTCTTAGTGGTGTTAAGGAGCAGGTTATTGTCAGCGCACCATGTGGCCAGGTGCTGTACCTCTTCCCTGTAGGCAGTCTCATCGTTGTCTGTGATGAGGCCAATCACCGTGGTGTCGTCTGCAAACTTAATGATGGAGTTGGATCCATGCACAGGCTTGCAGTCGTAGGTGTAAAGGGAGTAAAGGAATGGGCTCAGCACACAGCCCTGTGGTACACCAGTGTTAAGTGTGATGGTGGTGAAGTGGGTGTAGCCTGACCGAACATGCTGAGGCCTGTTGGTCAGAAAGTCCATAATCCAGTTGCAGAGGGAGGTGTTAATGTCCAGGGAATGACGGTGTTAAATGCTGAACTGAAGTCAACAAACAACATCCTAACATATGTGTTGTTATTGTCCAAGTGTGTGAGTGCAGAGTGCAGCACTGTGCATACTGCATCCTCTGTGCTCCTATTTCTGCGGTAGGCAAATTGGTGTGGGTCCAGTGTGGGTGGGAGGCAGTCTTTGAGGTGTGCTAGGACCAGTCGCTCGAAGCACTTCATAATGATGGGAGTGAGTGCTACGGGGCGATAGTCATTCAGGCACATTGGGGAGGAGTTTTTTGGTACTGGCACAATGGATGTGGACTTAAAACATGTTGGCACAGTTGCTTGGGTGAGGACAGGTTGAAATGTCTGTGAAGACCCCTGCAAGCTGCTCAGCACATGCCCTAAGCACACGTCCAGGAATGCCATCCGGGCCTGCAGCCTTGCGTGCGTTGATCCGGCTCAGTGCAGTGTGGACATCTGTGGAGGTGAGTTTGAGAGGTTGGTGGTCTGCTGAGGGTGAGATTTTGGTGGCCGTCTCCTTGCTGTCGCTGTTGAAGCGAGCATAAAAGTCATTTAGCTCGTTCAGGAAGGAGACGTCTGTGACCGTTGGAGTGGAGTTGCTTGACTTGTAGTCACTGATGACCTGGATGCCCTGCCACATGCGTCGGGGGTCAGAGTTAGAAAAATGTTCCTCCACCTTCAGCTTGTAGCAGTACTTGGCCTTTTTGATGCCCCTTTTCAGGTTAGCCCTGGATTTACTGTAGGCCTGAGCGTCATCTGACATGAAGGCAGTGTTGCGGGCTTTCAGCAGAAGTCGCACCTCCTTGTTCATCCATGGCATTATGAATAACAGATCAACTGCACTGACATTGATTTAAGTGAGGAAATACTAATAAGAAGAAATTGGAAGGGTTAAAAAAGGATAAGGGTAATCACACATAACTGTATACAATCATATTTAACTGAAAGACAGTATGTACAGGTTGTACACATACAGTTGTGCCATTTTTCAGAGAATATGAATTTTAACAAAAAAAAACTTTTTTCACTGATAGTGGTTGGGTGAAGCCATTAATTGTCAAACAATTGTGTTTACTCTTTTTAATTCATATGGAAACTACCCAAATGACCATGATAAAAAAGTTAACACACCCCAGTTCTTAAATGCGTGTATTGCCACCTTCAACATCAATGACAACTTGAAATCTTTTGTGGTAGTTGTGGATGAGGCTCTTTATTTTCTCAGATGGTAAAGCTCCCCATTCTTTTTGGCAAAAAGCCTCCAGTTCCTGTAAATTCTTGGGCTGTCTTGGATGAACTGCACATTTGAGATCAGGAGACTGAGATGGAACATCCAAGTACGTCCCTTGCGCAGCAAATTTTCCTTCAGTATCATCTTGCCATTAATTTTGACCACATATCCCGTGCTTTTGTAGCTCACATATCCCCGAAACATCAGCAATCCACCTCCATGTTTCACAGTAGGAATGGTGTACCTTTCATCATAGACCTTTTTGACTCCTCTCCAAATGTAACGTTTATGGTTGTGGCCAAAAAGTTAAATTTTGGTTTCATCACTCCAAATGACTTTGTTCTAGAGGTTTTGAGGCTTGTCTCTGTGCTGTTTGGTGTATTGCTTTGTGGCATATGTGTAGTAATGGCTTTCTCGATCATGCAGCCCATTTTTCCTACAAGTGCCTCCTTATTGTGCATCTTGAAACAGCCACAGCACTTTTTTTCACTTTTTATTTGCAGGTTTTTCTTTGCATCCCGATATTTTACATTTAAATTCAAATACAACTAAATAAAGGGGAAAAATTATTTCTGTGTTTTTTTAAACAGATAAATCAGGTTTTTATGTCTCCAACGGCTTTTTTGAGTTGAGTTGAGTTAAGCTTTATTGTCATTTCGCTACATGTGAGTACATACAGTGGAACGAAATGTCGTGCCTCACAGGACCACGGTGCTACATAAGTACAAACATACAACCATGACGTAAGACACTATATGCCTATACATGACTAACCTACCCTATACAGACTAAAGATAAAAATAAAATAAAAATACAAACTATACAGATGCTTCACATAGAACTGTGCATACATGAGAACATTATGAGTCTAGCAGCTGGCTTGGGGACAGTGCAGGGGGTTAATGAGGGTTATCACTTTGCAATACCTATAGTTTTCTTTCATAGTTGTTCTTCTTTGAGGACCCTTTTGCCCAGCCCGGCTTGACTGACCTATTGTACTTCCTGTTCATAAACCATAAAATGGCATTATGTTTACTTGCTATTATGCAGAAACATAGTTTGAACCTAATATTTTCTTCATTTTTAAGTAGCCTACTGTGACAATAATATTTACACTACGTTTTATTATTTTCAATTAATACAGCACACATGTCAAACTTAAAAGAGGGTCAGCTGCCACTTTTGCAACTGTGGTTGGCTTGGGTTTTATTGTAATTTACTACTTTGATCATTCAAAAATTCACCCCTAGTCAAATACAATATATGTAACTGACTTCCAGTCTATCTGTGATTCATGTTGAAATCCACAAGGTGACACTGTTGGATTGTGACTGTTTATTACTGTTGGCCTGGAACAATGTGCAATATCACAAGCAGAGCCTAACTTTGAACTTTGTTGTGAAATACTGTTATTCTAATTAACTAAGCTAATAAGTGGTCTCCTGTTTCTACTAGAAGTAGAACATATTAGCCTGTAGATAAATCAGTTGTTTGTATTGGACAAGTTCATATAAGCGATAGCATTTTTACTGTGAAATGCAAAAGTAAATGAAATCTATAGGCAGAGAATGCATTGCAAAAGAACAGCCCTGTCCATATTTGCTCACCTGTACTGATAAAAAAGTACAGGTGTCGCTTTGTTAGCAACGCTAACATTATTTCTTTTTTTTTCACCAAAGCAAAACACCGCTGACTTTGAATTCTTGCAGAGCTATTTGTTTTAGTTTAAGGCCGAGTCGGTGCTGCTCACATATGTGTGTTGTCACACACTCACACACACGCACGCACACACACACACACACACACACACACGCACGCATGCACACACACACACACACACACACACACACACACACACACACACACACACACACACACACATACACAGAGGAAGTCATGCTTATCTGATACAAGAACCAGAACAAGGGAAGAGGACTCCGCTGTTATTCTCTGTTTAGTATGTTTAATCTTATAACGTTTAATGTGGTTGTCTTGAAAGTTTTTGATTTATTACTTCTGCACCAATACCAAAAACACAATTTGATTGATCAGCACCGCCTCAATGCTGATAGCTTTATAGTTTTCTTTATAGGAAGATCATTTCTTATTTTTTCCATCTGTATCACATCAGGTGTACTTCTAGTCTCTCCAAAGCTTCTGGCAGTGAATGTGTTTGTCATAAAAGGAAAGCTTTGTCATGTGATACATTTCTATTGACCCGAGACACATACTTCAAAAGCTTGCCTTTACCACTATAGTTCTGACTGCGGAGTGATAATGAACTCAGTGAAGCAATCTTTTCACAGTTTTAAGTAAATTTCACACTTTTGACACTGTCTACTTCATATTTTTTTACATTCGTGGATCTGTTTTTTTCACATGTTGTCTGCAGCACGAACATAAATTTCTAGCAGCCTCTTTCCTCTCTCTGAAGTAACAGGTAAAAAGCACAGGGCTCTCTCACATAATGAAGACATTTCTGCCATGGAGCCTGCCCGCTTTGAATGGACCTGAAAGGCTCCTGCTGCCAATACTCCTGCCAGGAAGATGTCATTCATTTGGCTGCAGAAACTCAGGGAGATGACTTTGTGGTGTCATCAGCTCTGAGTGCAGTGTCTGTGAGCACAGGCATAACCAGGGCTGTTAGACTTTTGAAGGCTGAAGTTAAAGCAGAAGTTGTATGCTCTGTCATTGTGATTCCAGTTGAAATCGTACTAACTAGAGCCGCAAAGTTTAGGGTTCTCTTGTGGCAAAATGTCAGTTCGGCTACATACATATAACAAAATTACAAAAATGCCATTTTTGTGATTCATTAGTTCGGTAGGAGATGGATGGATGGCTGGATAGTTCAGTATGAATCAAACCTACGTGTGGTGATGTCATGCATTCACATAAACAAAGAGCAACTGTAGTTTACTGCCTCATAACCAAGACCACTGTTATATAGGCTCCAATTCCACTCTGACCTGTAATACAAATGGTGAAACATTAGAGCTTTAATGATTTATATAAAGTCCATTTAGTTAAAAACTGTATAGACTTGAGTTTTCTGCTTCTTCTTCCTGTGTTCAGATAATGCCAAATGACGGTACTGCAGCTGAAATAACCTGAGCGGTGTATAGAGGAAGTGTGTGAGTAGTGTCCGTGCAGTGACAGACCACTAGCTTTATCTGTGACTGTGCACTGAGAGACAGACGCTCCCCCGCTGCTCATTCAACTCCCTGTCACATCTGCACATCAAGGCTCACGCCGCTCCCACAGCCGGCCTTCAGCTGGTAAAAAAAAGTCATTTTACTCGTGTCTCAAATGTTTTATTCAGAAACACCCGTCTGTGCTCCAGAGATGTGTCTGTGTGTGAGCATCCACTTGTTTCTTTCAGCCATGGGAAAAGTCTGAAAGGATTTGGGCTCAGGGTTAGGTTTGAGTTAGGATTAGAGATTTAAACTGAAATTACTCTGAGTTATTGTAAGTTTAGCTTCATCGGAAAAGAATATAATATAATAAAACCTGGGGAAAATAATTAGGTCTACATTACCTAACTATCTTCTATTTCTGAGTCTGATATACCAGTAGAGAGAGCCAGCCTACCACCGGCAGGACTCATACCAGAGTTTGAGAACCACATTTCATTTTAATACTGTGGAAGAAAAGTCACCAAAGTATTTAAAGATGTAGCTGAAAAAATACCATATTAAATCTAATTATTAAAACTTGATGAAGTTAAGCAGAGGCTCTTTAAAAACCTGAGTTGACTAACACTGTCTTTATATGAGCTGAGGCAGTTATAAACACAGGTCTAAAATAGTGCTTTCACACCCAGATAATTGCCCCCTGCGCAGTTTGACATATTTCACAGCCCTTTTTCCATCAGCAGCTGCGGCAGTTTCTTCCTGCAAAAAAGGGGAAAGTGTCTTTGATTTTATGAAGTGTAGCCTTGAACAGGCTGCACAAAGCGGTGAGACTATGGGCTAACAGCCCCCGCGGGACACCCCAGCTGATCACTGGGAGTGATGGGACAGTTTAGATGCTGTTCACATCACAAATGGACTCATTCATACGGTTATGCTTCTCTTGTGTGTGACTGTGTACACGTCTGAGTTTACTATGGAAGCAATGTGTTTGTAAGACATGGAACTTTACTACTTAAAGATCATACAACATTCAAATGCTTTAAAGAAACTGATGCACACTTTAATGGGTCTGAGGCATGGTAATGAAGACCTATAGGAAGCTCTCTAAATACCTTTATTTTGACTGTATTACACTGTAAGAACTCCTGGCAGGAGTATGTGCGTGTTTAGATTAACTGGCCTGTTGTCTGTGCCTCTTCACTGGGTTGAGTACAGCTTGCTAAAGCAGTCGCTTCAAAAATGAAAAACACAGTGATGACTTGTATGGGTTTTTTAAGATAATGCCTTGGTTGCAGGATGTGTGCCCCAAAGTTCACTGCCATAAAAAAATCATAGAAAGAGCAGACTTTTTTTTTAGCTGGTTCTTCAATGAGTGCTTTTGAAAATATTGTATGTCATTGATAGACACTGAGGTCCAGATCTCAGTATTATATTAAAGTCGAAATGAAAAGATTGGATAAAAGAGGCTGAGCACACACTACGTTCACATGGCACCTTTTAACATTATATTTTTTGTGCTACTTCGTCCAAAAACTGATTCTACTGGATAATTTTTTTTTTTCCCATATTGGTGTTGCTTCTTGGCATTTTTATTTGCTTTTCATTTCTGCATATGACCTTGATGTCAGGTCTAGTAGTTTAACTTTGGTAATTTCCCCTTGCCTCATTATGCTATTTTTCAGTTACAAATGTCAATCATATTTTAATGCCCTCATCTCCAGAAAGGCCTCACTGAAGCTGCACTGGGATTTTGTGAGGTTATACAAGTAACTCAAGCCCACACATAACCAAAGATCAAAGTTAACTTCTAATCTTGTTCTAACTCCCTTTTAGCAGACGTCTCCAGTGCTGGAATAGACACTTGTTCGTTTTATTGGAAGCCAGTATTCAATGTTCAACAGCATACTGAGCTGGGAATCCTCCGGTCCCTCGTGCCTCGCCTGTCTCGTTGTTGTTGTGTTCCTGCCAAGGAGTTTATCTGAGGTATCCAGGATCTAACTGAATTTCTGCTGCCCATCTCTCACGCTGCTGATAAGAAACCGAGGCCACTTTCAGGACAATCAGATTGCCATCAAGGTCTCAGGTCATTTTTATTGAGCAGCAGGTCAATAGAGGGTCCCCGTGGACTTCATACAGAGGTAGATTTACGTATGTGACTTGGTGCGTGCGGTGTTTAATCCATGCTCCTTTCAGGTTGTTGCTAAGTTACTCCCGAGCGGTTTCACATCAACACCTTTTTATTGCCGTATGTGCGCACACAGGTAGACAAACAGGAACGCAAGGGCTGTGTCCGCTGGCCTTGTAATGTGGCACAAGTGAGTGGAGCAGTGATGAGAGGATGAGTGTGTGTCTGGTCCTTTTGAATCTGCTTCAGAGTGCGGCCGCAGATGAAGAGATACTGGAGAGGCCTGTGTCCAGTGGTTTTAAAGTGGTCATGTTGATAAATTTTATAAGTGCTTTTATTGTGGAGAGCCTTAGGGTTGTCAGGTGAGAATTAGAGAATTACAGTTTGATGAAAATGTTTTAAGGGGGTTTATCTCTGGTGGTTTCTTTCAGTGTGTCACTGTTTTATTAAAGGTGCGCTGTGTAAAAGGTTGTAAAGTTGAAGAAAATTGAACACATCAATTAAAAGTATGATTTCAGTGTTTAATAACATTACGTTGTTAAATAAATAGATAAACATTAGATACAAAACAAAAAATTATGTTTGTTAATATATATTTAAATATATAAAAAGTCTTGAGTCTTAAACTGTTCATTAGCCCATTTTTTTAGGTTTGGGGAAAAAAAATCTGAATTAAAAGAGTTGGCAGTCACTGGTACTGACTACGGGTTAGTATGGGGTTTCATCATCAAAAGGGGTCCAAAATGAAGTTTTGGTGTAATGTCAAACATTACGTTAAACATTACGTGATTTAATTGATAGCATTTATCAGCGTTGTTCACTGCCTCGCTTTTCTCTGTTGATGCTTTTCTTTTATTGAGCTGTTTCTCTGTTAAAAGACATATGCAGTGTTAAAAAAACACTATCTGCATCTATTAAACTTCCTGAAACGTCATATGACAAGCCAATGTAGACCAAAGGGAGCGTTTCTTGGGGGTTTGCGAGCATTGATTGGCCATGGTTTTCCGTTCCTGAGTAACAGGTTCTCATCGATTTAAATCCTTTATAACAAATATAACATTTACAATAAACTCCCCTTTCCAGATGCTCTGCATGAATGTGACTGTTTGAGCACTACTCATCGAGAAAGCTGCATTTATTTTTTGCTAAAGGTCTACAGTCAGAATAATGCCAGGGTTATACCACAAAAATGTAAGTAGCCTAATAATGTTATCTAATAAATAGTTCAGAAAGACTCAGCAGTGTGAGTGTAGCTCAGAGGAACAGAGCATCCTCCACAGCTTCCTGTAAAATAAAAAATTCAGAAAAAGAGCTTATCAGTCCCATTCCCTATTCCCCTCCCACACTGCAAAACCTCGAAAAAGAAATTGTTATTATTCAGATGAGTTAATTTGACAGTTTGTATTAACTGAACCAAACATGTGAAAACCCTACTGGGAAACTTTTAACAAAATCTATTTAGAGTGACTTGCCTTGTTAGTCACATTTCAGGTTCAGAGGTGTCACCGAAATGGCAGATAAGTCAAGACAAGTCAAGCGACTTTGTGTGTGTTGTGACAGAGGTCCTGATCACATGACACACATGTGCGTCCTCAGATGATATTTCTCAACTTTTACCTTGTCAATAAGGTGTTGTATCCATCATTTCCCCAACTCCCACACACTCACTGTCTTTGCGTGTGCATCGGGTTTTGTAGGCCTCCTCATCATCACTGCTGCCGCAGTATCTCTTCCTCTGGCAGCATGTGAAAAGTTTCATGAGCGTCGCGTGTCGTCTTCCTCAGAGTCAAATTAGTTTGTGAGAATCTGTCAGTCTGTCGCTAAGAAGTGTCAGCTGCTTAGCGACAGCAGATTCAGGGCCGCGGGGCCTTGTCTGACAAACACACACACCCTTCCATAAACACAGTTAAACACACACACACGGACCAAAACTCTCACGTACACACACTTGAGATCTGTCGTTACTGTAGAGCTCCCGACACACACAGCTGGGTCCCGCTCCCCTCACCTAAACATCAGCGGGGGTGATCTGTCTTCCCCGGTCTCACCTGAGGGCGAGCTGCAAGCAGCGGCAATCTGTCGCCTGTCACTCTCCATCACTTCTCAAACCCCATTCCACTCCAATTCACACGGCCCGGCTGCGACAACTCTTTTAAAGACTTTCAGATCAACTTGAGTCATCTGACTGGGGTTGGACAGATGTTCGCTAATGAAGGGACCTTGATACTATAGCCCTGCATGCTCTTGCACCTTTTAGGTTCTCTTATTTATATTAGACACTATAACCACTATACATGAACCTTCCTGTGGGTGTGTAGTTCACCTGTGGCGCTCAGCAGTGTCGGAGGGAAACCCAGCAAAGGAGTGGGAAGATGAGTGTTAGCTGCTGACAACGACACTCTGGAAAATGAACCATGAAGGACGGAAGGATAGTGGATCACATTTTTTCCCCAAAAAAATCTAATTCTAGCCAAGGATTAAAGCAGATGCTGTGCTATTTTAACATTTAGTCAGACTGTACCTGATATCTTTTCTTCTAGTGATGGAAAAATGGTTTAAACCCCAAATAGTATATTGTCAAGGCAAACTTGGTAAAAAAAAAAATGGCTTTAGGATGCCATCTACTGCTTATTATAAGATATTATATTATATATAATATATTATATATTTATATATAAAGATAAATTATATATAAATTAACAAGTCATTTTTCTACACAGAAGATGAGGGCTGGAGCATTATTGTTGAGGATACACTTTCATACAAGACAAACAAGACCATCACCTTTCTTCTAAAATATTTTTTAGACATTCACATGAGGCCTCAAAGAAAAAGAAGAGGAAAACTCGAAGGAGCAGGAGGGGGAGAGGCAGTAATAAATGTCTCAGATGTTTCACTTTCAAGTAATTGTATATCCGTTTTGAGTAAGAGCCTCTCATTTTCCCCTAAATACTCAGGTAGAGAATTTGATACAAAAGTTGATTTGTTTAGGTTTTATAGAAGTTTACATCTTAAAGTTTGGTACCATCAGAACCCTTATAATACAATGGCTCAGTCTCCCATTAGAGAGAATGATACAAACAGTATCTATACTTCTTTTTGGCCTAAATCAACCTTTCTAACCTGTGTAAATAACCCAACATTGACTATTTTTACCCAAAAAGTTTATTTTGAGTTGGAAAGATTCTTTAAAGACAAAACAAAAGACAAAAAAATAAAAAACAGTATAACTTAACAAAAATGGAACATGATGCAATTATAGGGCGCTCTAACAGGAACAATATAATAATAAAAAATTCAGATAAGAGTGGTGCATTTTTTGATTTGTCAAACACCACAATTTCCTTTATTGTATATGGTCCAAAAAGTGCATAATAACTTGGTTAACTCCCCATGTTGGCCAATTATTAGTGGTAATAAATCAATTACAGAACCCACTTCATAATTTCTGGATTATTTTATTAAAGTGTAACTAAACTCCTGGTCAGAGCCAAACCCCGCCCACTGGCAATATTTAAAAATGCTGGAAAAGTGGAGACAGAGGGGAGAAACCGAGGGTGGGGCTGAGCCGGGGGCGGGACCTGAAACCCAACAGAGGCGGATTGATTGACAGCTGTGAGAAGCGCAAAGATGGAGAGAATGGTGTGGTGGGGTCGTGCCAGGGGCGTGGGTAGAGAGCCCTTAGTCGAGCCAGTATACGTCACACAAGGAAACAACCTCAAATCGAAAAATTCAACTGCAGTAACCACCGTTCAACCTGAAGAGGGCAGCACTTAGACAGTTTTACACCATATATTGTAAAATTAATACAGTTTATACTCAAATGTCAAAACCTTTACTCAAATCAATGAACAGCACTAATAAGGCCCCATTCTTACAGATCATTAAATAAAAAAGTTGTTTTAGGGTTTAGTTACTCTTTTAAACCTTTTGTTTCAGAATTACTATCTTACATTCAGGATAGCACTCAAGTGCAAATACAGGCTCTTGTATAATGGCTATGATGGATGTTAACTCTCTCTACTGTAATATTGTTCATGAAGAGGGACTAGAGGCTTTAAGACACTATATGGTCAATAGCGACATAAACAGATGGCCCCTACAGATTTCAGTTAGTTAGTTTAACTGAGTGGACCTAAAAATAACGTTTTCTTGTTTGAAGACAAATTGTATAAACAAGAGAGGGGGACAGCCATGGGTGCCTGTTTTGCACCAAACTTTGTAAATCTGTTATTAGGTTTATGGGAAGAAATGTATATTCATTCAGACCATAAAAGATATAATTATATATTATAAAAATGAAAGGTTCCTCACATCTCTGTGTTATAAAACCATATGTTGTGTTGTTCATTAAGCTCCGAGGCAGAGGTTACAGATGCTGCCCACATAATTTTTAAACAGTCTTTACATTATTCTGCTGTAGCTCTGACTGAAAAGAGCATGTGCAGATGTCATTTTATCCTGGCTTCTGGTTTGGACGCAGGCCTCCTCTCTGTAAAGTGCCCTTTTATAATCATCCCTATTCTCTCTGTTTTAAATATATAGAAGTGAGGCGTTTCAGTGAAATCCTGCATTCCTCTGATCTAATTAGGAACCTTCCATTTGATTTCAGGAAATTGTAAATTGGCTTTTGTTTCCTTTCTAATGTAATTAGTTAAATCTTTTAAAATACAATTAGGCCGAAGCGCCACACTCTTGGGGTGTTTGAGTTCTCCCTTATTACTGATGTCAGAAAAAAAATGCCACTGCATAAATCAGTGACCGCTGCTTATCTGCTTTTCTGGCTTAAAAAAAAAACAAAAAACACAAGGCTGAAAATATCATTGTCTTTTTTAGCGCTCTAATCAATAAAGGCGAAATGCGGTGAGGCCACAGTGATGTTTGTGCACAGTTAAGGGCACTTTCCTCTGCTCTTTTTGATGGTAGACTGACTTTTCAATTTAGCTAAGATCTGCTGTGGGAATTGATATTTAATTTCCGAAGCAACATATTTCTGTATTTCTGCAGTCCTTTTCTTTTTTAGTCGTTTATTCCTGAGCTCGTTGTGCCCTCGTTTAACCTGCCGCCGCCCAACTTGTTTGTTTGTCTCTCTATCGAGACATGTCTTGCTGAAACTGCTCTGTTCAATTAGCAACGATAATAAGCTCCACTCAAGGGACCAGGGCTGTCTCTGTGAATACTAACACTACTGCGTAATGTTCCCATGACTGTTTACTTCGAATGCCTTTAGTGAGCGTACCGCCCTATGAGTGTGATTTATTCATCTCATTGATAGAGTTTGGTTTAAACAGACAGAGAGCAGGTTGGGGCGGTGGGTGCTAAATACTGCTACTACAATAGTGAGGGTGTAATAGATCATGGATTTAACTGGATTTGACTCATGAAGTGGCTGGGTTTAGGACCAAAAAGTGAGTCACCAAAGATTTTAGTTGGGTCGCCAAAAATAAATAAATAAGAAATTTATATAAATATTGTTTTATCAAAAAATTGCTGGGTCTTTGTTACCCACACAGAAGTCCTTTAGCTCTGTATGGCTCCCTTTAACTTGGCTGTTTTGTGCGTCATAACCAGTGCTATCCTGAGACATTTAAAGAATAAAGGTATTTCTAATAAATCCAAGATTAATTTTGGAGCTGCAATTAGGATGTGTTCCATTTGATTTAACCGTATACTCCAAGATTTTACACATTGCACCTGTGTCTGTCAAATGTCACGGGTATGCAACTCCTATATGATGCAGGTGACAATTATGTATAGGCTTGCATCAGCCATACTACATGATTAGCAACCCAAGCTGATCTCCTATGACTCCTAAACAAATTCTGGGCGCACTGTGAGCACTGACAGCCCAGAATGGAGTCAAAACACCCCCAGTGGAGTGCTTTGTAGCTCTTGTGTCAGTGGTTAGTGAGCGTATATCATGCTAATCCCCTTTTCCAGCTCCTCTTATCTGAACATGAGCCCGGTGGAAAAGAACAAACACCTAAACATTGAAATGAGTATCCTTTAAAAACAAGCTACAAATGCAAGTGTTTGAGTGTGTGTGCCCTCCTGCCTTTCTCTCTGCAGTGTGTGTGAGAAGGCAATCAGTCTGACAGGCAGAGTCTAATTCATCCAGGTGATAAGGCATGTCATTGGCTCTTTGTGCGGCTGCGGCTGTTGCTACTGTGCTTAATTTGACCGGCTCGCCCGGTCAATATTAGTTCTGCGGAGACTGACTCAAAGGGACATGTTTGTTCACCCCGCATCCCCCTCCCCCATCCCAGAGAAAACAAACACACGCTTCCGACGCACGGCAGAGTCACATGTCACTCAGCAGGGGACCACAGCCAACAGGTCACAGCAGATGGGTGATAAAGGAGTACGTGGAGGAGGTGCGCGCAGGGTTTATAGCTTCCTCGAGTGCAGCTGTTTTTTACATCTGACCTTTTAAATGATGGGAATTGCACCTGACTCTTGGCTGGACAAAGAGACAGTTCAGAATCAGTTTCCCTATTGTGCCACACTTTGTTAGGCTTTTACCTGAGGATACTGTATATAACCTGGTTGTCATTTTGATGATTCACTGATATCATAAAAGGAAAATAAGACTTTTTCATTCACTCACAAGTTTGCAAGAATATATATACAGTATATATATACAGTATATATATATATATATATATATATATATTATATTATATTTAGCTGAACAACTCTGAAAGTAATTTAATCAAAGCTAGCAATGTTTTAAGCTGTCTGCCAAGCTTGTAGGGACACTGTGAACCTCACTGCTGCGACACAAGAAGAAGTAATGGCAGGGCTCCAAAACATAGTCATTTTTTAAAGCTTGGATTTTTGGGGACAGCATCAGTAGGAAATTTGATATCTAATACTAACAATATATTAAAAGTTGGTAGAGCACTCGCAAATATGCAAAGCTACGCAAGAAGTTACTCGGATCTTGGATGGGTCATTTGCCCAATGTCATCCCCCTCTCTTTCGGCCTGTTTCTGGTCAACCCTCTGTCTACTATCAATACAGGCAAAAAGACCCCCAAAATATCTAAAAAGAAGCATTAAACCTGCCACATTTAATAACAAATGGTCAAACCGCAAAAGGATTACGTTTTGGGAAAAATGCATTGTAGTGTGTAGTGGCCTACAATACATCAAATGTGATGTGCCCTGTAGAGATCAAAGTTGAATATGCAAACTTTTCAAAGGCCAGTGGTTAACAATCACATGGCGGCCTCCTTATGGATAGGAGAATATCAAGGACCGTGACTTCACCCGGTATGGCGCAACTGGGGCCCCACCCTGGAGCCAGGCCCGGGGTTAAGGGCTCGCATGCGAGCGTCTGGTGGCCGGGTCTTTCCCCACGGGGAGTTCACCCCAGTTAACGAGAGGGTCGCTTCCCTGTGCCTGCGGGGATAGGTCTCTCACTGTTGTTTGTGTTTACGGGCCAAATGGCAGTGAGAGTACCTGGCCTTCTTGGAGTCTCTGGGAGGGGTGCTGGAAAGTGCGCCGACCGGGGACTCCGTCGTTCTACTGGGGGACTTCAACGCTCACGTGGGCAGCGACAGTGACACCTGGAGGGGCGTGATTTGGAGGAACGGCCCCCCGGATCTGAACCCGAGCGGTGTTCTGTTATTGAACTTCTGTGCTAGTCCCAGTTTGTCCAACGAACAACCATGTTCAAGCATAAGGGTGTCCACTGGTGCACCACTTGGCACCAGGACACCCTAGGCCGGAGATCGATGAGCGACTTTGTAGTTGTTTCATCTGACCTCCGGCCGTATGTCTTGGACACTCGGGTGAAGAGAGGGGCGGAGCTGTCAACTGATCACCACCTGGTGGTGAGTTGGATCCGATGGCAGGGGAGAAAGCTGGACAGACTCGGCAGGCCGAAAACGTACTGTGAGGGTCTGTTGGGAACGTTTGGCAGAGCCCCTGTCAGAAAGATCTTTAACTCCCACCTCCGGCAGAGCTTCAACCAGATCCCGAGGGAGGTTGGAGACATTGAGTCTGAGTGGACCATGTTGTCCACCTCCATTGTCAATGCGGCCACTCGAAGCTGTGGGAGTAAAGTCTCCGCTGCCTGTCATGGCGGAAACCCCCGAACCCGGTGGTGGACACCGGAAGTAAGGGATGCTGTCAAGCTGAAGAAGGAGATCTACCGAGCCTGGTTGGCTCGTGGGACTCCTGAGGCAGCTGATAGGTACCTGTAGGCCAAGCGGACTGCAGCACGGGTGGTCGTGGAGGCTAAAACTCGGTTCTGGGAGGAGTTCGGTGAGGCCATGGAAAAAGACTATCGGTCGACCTCGAAGAAATTCTGGCAAACCTTCCGGTGCCTCAGGAGGGGGAAGAAGTGCCCTGCCAACACTGTTTACAGTGGAGGTGGGAATCTGCTGACTTCAACTGGGAATATTGTTGGACGGTGGAAGGAATACTTCGAAGATCTCCTCAACCCCACCGACACGTCTTCCACTGAGGAAGCAGAGGCCGAAGGCTCGGAGGTGGGCTCGTCCATCACCCGGGCCGAAGTCACTGAGGTAGTTGGGAAGCTCCTTGGTGGCAAGGCACCGGGGGTGGATGAGATACGCCCTGAGTACCTCAAGTCTCTGGAGGTTATAGGGCTGTCTTGGTTGACACGCCTCTACAACATTGCGTGGCGGTCGGGGACAGTACCTCTGGACTGGCAGACCGGGGTGGTGGTCCCTCTTTTCAAGAAGGGGGACCGGAGGGTGTGTTCCAACTACAGAGGGATCACACTCCTCAGCCTCCCCGGGAAAGTCTATGCCAGGGTACTTAAGAGGAGAATGCGGCCGATGGTTGAACCTCGGATTCAGGAGGAACAATGAGGTTTTCGTCCCGGTCGTGGAACACTGGATCAGCTCTATACCCTCTCCAGGGTGCTGGAGGGTTTATGGGAGTTTGCCCAACCAGTCCACATGTGTTTTGTGGATCTGGAGAAGGCATTCGACTGTGTCCCTCGTGGCGCCCTGTGGGGGGTGCCCCGAGTATGGGGTCCGGGGTCCTTTGCTAAGGGCTGTCCGGTCCCTGTATGACCGGAGCAGGAGCTTAGTTCGCATTGCCGGCAGTAAGTCAGACTTGTTCCCAGTGGATGTTGGACCCTTTGTCACCGGTCCTGTTCATTATCTTTATGGACAGGATTTCTAGGCGCAGTCAGGGGCCGGAGGGAGTCTGGTTTGGGGACCACAGGATCTCGTCTCTGCTTTTTGCGGATGATGTTGTCCTGTTGGCTCCATCAAGCAAGGACCTTCACCTTCAGTGTGCACTGGGAAAATTTGCAGCCGAGTGTGAAGCGGCTGGGATGAGGATCAGCACTTCCAAGTCTGAGACCATGGTTCTAAGTCGGAAAAGGGTGGCTTGTCCCCTTCAGGTTAGTGAAGAGCTCCTGCCTCAAGTGGAGGAGTTCAAGTATCTTGGGGTCTTGTTCACGAGTGAGGGAAGGAGGGAACGTGAGATTGACAGACGGATCGGTGCAGCTTCTGCAGTGATGCGGTCGATGTACCGGTCTGTCGTGGTGAAGAAGGAGCTAAGCTGTAAGGCAAAGCTCTCGATTTAGCGGTCAATCTACGTTTCTACTCTCACCTATGGTCATGAGCTTTGGGTCATGACCATAGGTGTCCATGGGTGACCATGTCCCACCGGGAGGAGACCCTGGGGAAGACCTAGGACACGCTGGAGGGACTTTGTCTCTCGGCTGGCCTGGGAACACCTCGGTATCCCCCCGGAAGAGCTGGAGGAAGTGTCTGGGGAGAGGGAAGTCTGGGCATCTCTGCTTAGACTGCTGCCCCCGCGACCCGGCCCTGGATAAGCGGTAGAAGATGGATGGATGGATGGCGGTTTTCCAGTTCAATTATATCATGGTGGGAAAATTATCCAAATCCTAATAATAGTCTTTTTTGGCTCATTCTAATTATATTGACAGTAATTTAGCAAGATTCTGTCCCGTATTGTGTTCCACTTATGAATGAAGCAATAACTTGCAACAAAAAAATTAGCATAAAGGGGGCTATAAGTTTGTCTATGTCAACCCCAAACTCCTTGTTGCATTTAGTTACATTGTGGACTGTGCTGACATTGACTTACACGTAATAGAGATCAAAAGTGATGGATGCACTTTAAACCCACAGGGCTGCTGATTTAGCACTCTATATTCTATACTGTACCAGCAACTGGGGAAGCACTATTAACTCTGAATGAAAGACTGCTCAAGTTTCCTCCCTCAGTCCAAGCAAAGAATCCAAAATGCTACTGATGTTCTTCCTACTGTTATTGATCCAAGAAATTCTTGTACCTTCTCTTATCTTTGAAATCAAGCTTCAAACAAAGTCCACACAACAAATAAAGCTACAACACAAACTCAGCAGAAGCCCACCAGCTCACTGCAGTTTATTACAAATCTGTGGGACCTCGGGATATGCTAGGTATTTTTTATTTTGGTGAACAGCTCAGCCATTTTACTTTTACTGTTCTATTATTAGAGGGCAATTTCCCAAGTAGTAGTTTATTAGTTGACCTTAATACTATACAGTATGTTTACATGAGAAAAGCATTTTGATTGTGTTGCTCTCAGCCAATCACAGCTTATGAAAGAAATGCAAGTATTACACCAAAACTATATCATAACTTGAAAAATATATTATTAACCCCCATTGTAATGCACTACAATGAAGTAATGCATTTGACTTTTGGTTGACTCCAACTGCTACAAAATGCTGCTAATGTTAACAAACACTTCCCCTAATGGCTTCCAGTAGAGTTCAGAATTGATTTTTAAACTTTTAATGTTTGTTTCTTAAACAATAAAAAAAGTTTATGTGAAATGTAAGTGTCTATTCATCTTTTGGAAGTCCCCAGGTCAACATACAAGCAGAAGGGCAATCTCTTTTTTTTTTTTTTTTGCCTGAGCTAGTTAATGGAATACTCTTCCCCAGGGCTTCACACCTGCCAACCTGCCAAATGTAAGATTTATAAATTTGCCTATAAGCGTTAATTGTGGTGTTTCTGCTCTGTCTGATGAGAGAAGAAGATTCACAAGAAAAGACATAGAAAAAGATTGAAATAAATTAGAGCACATGAAAAAGGTAAAAAGGTAAGCTACTAAGAAGGTTTTTATTTATTTCTGTATGCTTTCTGTAAACATTTATTTATTTATTTATTTTTGGGCCTTTATCTCTTTGTTTCGATTGACAGGAAACAGGGTGAGAGAGAGGAAATGACATTGGGCAAATAAGCTGAGCGAGATTTAAACTGCGTATTTGGCATAATTTATACATTTAACCATCTTTGGATTTGTTCATAAACAACATCCATCCATCCATCTTCTACCGCTTATTTGGGGCCGGGTTGCGGGGGCAGCAGTCTAAGCAGAGATGTCCAGACTTCCCTCACTTCCTGCGGCTCTTCTGGGGGAATACTGAGGTGTTTCCAGGCCAGCCCAAAAACATTGTCCCTCCAGCATGTTCTAGGTCTTCCCTGGGGCCTCCTCCTGGTGGGATGCGTCCGGAACATCTCCCCAGGAAAGCGTCCATGCGGGCATCCGAAACAGACGACCAAGCCACCTCAGCTGGCTCCTCTCAAAGGGGAGGAGCAGCTCTACTCTGAGCTCCTCCCGAGTGACCGAGCCCCTTACCCTATCTCTGGAGTGCCCAACCACCCTGCAGAGGAAACAAATTTCGGCCGCCTGTATCTGGGATCCTTTTGGTCATGACCCACAGCTCATGAACATAGGTGAGAGCCCCGAGCTGCCCCCAGTCGGACTTGGAGGTGCTGATTCTCATCCCAGCTGCTTTGCACTCAACTGCAAACCGTCCCAGCGCACGCTGAATGTCCAGGCTTGATAAAGCCAACAGGACAATATCATCTGCAAAAAGCAGAGACAAGATCCTGTGGTCCTCAAACCGGACACAATCCGGCACCCGGACAAATCCTGTCCATAAAAATAACAAACAGGACCAGTGACAAAGGGCAGCCCTGCCGGAGTACAACATGCACCTGGAACAAGTCATAAACAACACGGAAAATAAAAATAAAAACGGAAAATGAATGGAAATTTTGCACATTTGCCCTTCAAATTGTGTTCATGTGTACTGCAATGACAATATGAGTCAAATAGTTAAATTGCTACAGTATAAATGCAGTTTTGTACTGTACTCAAAATTAGCCAAGACCAAGTTTTGTCAAGACTATAGTGCACAGTTCATGGTAGGAGATACTAGGAAACAGAAACCCTTCAAATCAAGTCTTACCAATGACAACCATATCAAAGATCAAGGCAAGACTGAATGGCCGTTTACACTCACTGATTTACTGACTCAAAATCAGAACACAGGAAGTAGAAGCTTTCACAGAGCATATCAACGCAGTGGACAAAAACATCAAGTTCAACCGTGAAGATGCCTTAGACAATTGCCTGGCTTTCTTAGACTGCACAGTGGTTATTTGTGAGGACAGGACACTCCAAGCAGAAGTTTATAGTAGGCCAACACACACAGATCAATATTTGCTGTTTGATTCCCACCACCCACTGCAGCACAAGCTGGGAGTCATCAGGACTCTTCAGCACAGACCACAAGAGGTGCCCACAACCTCAGATAGCAAACATAAGCAAAAATCACATTTGTGAAGCCCTGAGAGACTGTGGATAACCCAGATGGACATTCAACAAAACCAAGAGGACACAGAAACCAAACAGACAGGAACCAGAAACAAAAGGGAAGGGTGTAGTTATCCCTTATGTGTCTGGTTTATCTGAAAAAGGGGGGTGAATTTTTGATTAATATGTCCGTTTATGCTATCTGAAAACTATTGTTTTACTATGGAGTAAAAGCGGAAAAGCCCGGATGTAACCGCCATTTTATTGCCCTGTCGTAATGACAGTCTCGGTGAATAGGGGACCAATGGGCGGATTGCAGACATTTTTTTTTTACAATCTATGGGTTGAACCCCTCCCTCTAGAAATATAAGCTCAGCTCTCCTACCAGTTGATCTCAGAATTGATAAAGTCTCTTGGAAATAGAGACAAAGCTTCTTTACCTTGAAAACTGAGTCCAGATGCTTTTACTTACTCTAGATTTTATGATGTCATAAAGCAGCATTGAGTCAGATTCACCATTACCCTTATGTGTTTTTCTGTCACACATAATGAAATATGAATTTGATATCTTTATGGTGTACAGACTGGACCAGCATTAGTTCTTGGTGTAGCCCAAACAGCACCCTTGTTAGAAGTGGTCTTGAGAAATATTTTGTTCCTGGTTCAGAAGAAACCAAGTAATACGCCCAGAATTAATAAATGGAAACAAACTCAACACTAAATGATCAAAAATAATGGCTGCGGCAGAAAGCTAAAAAGAAATCATTTTGTGTTTTAAGTGCCTAAATAGATTTGAAATGAGGATTTATGGTGGGCGGGCGGAGGCGGGCTGTGTGAGTGTTTCGGCTCATATCCTGTTTGTTTAGACTCGGCAGTTCTACGAGGGCAGTAAGGTAGCGGCTCACTGGCTTTAGATTGTTTGTCATTTGGCATTTGAAGTGGAACTAACAAGCCTATAAAACGGTAACAAGAGAAAAGACGAGGCTGGGAGGAGGCCAAGGGAGGGAGGGCGACCTGGAGAGGAGACGCACTTTCAGAGAGATGGGGAGGAGTTTGTAGAGCAGATGAATGGGTACAGATGAAGAAGGCACTGGGGGAAAATGAAGAGTTTAGATGTGAGTGATAAATGCATGTTGACTGGGAAAGATTTCATGTGAAATTGTTTGTGAGATCTGGTAACAGTATCTGGGTATTGTTCGTACGGATCTGCGGTCCCCACTGATTACTTCTACTTTTTCAGCCCAAACCAGACAGCAGTGGCAACTGGATGCCTTTGACATCTTCAAACCAAATTAGCGGTTTAATGTGATATAAACATTATCTTTTTTATGCATGAGGAAAAATTTGACATTATGACATTAGTGTTTTGCAATGGTTAGTTCTGCTTTCCTTTTGTAAATAATCTTTTGGCTCTTGCAAAACTTAACTGTAGAAACATAAGTCTTTTTAAGTTTTTAGTTGAATTTTGGAAGGTAACTTGTATAAATCACAGACAACTATTCAGTCTCACAATGGAAGAAAAGGCTGCTGGGTTTAGCCACAAGAACTAAACTCACCTTCTTGCTGTGAGACAGGCGTGCCAGCCTCTCAACGCTTCTCAAGTTAAACCGGATTATGGACGAACCAGTACTCACAAAACATACCTTTTCCAAAATAAACCAAATTAATGCATTCATCTCAAATAAGGTTATCAAGCTTTGGCCAAGACAAAGGTATGATTTGAACAAACTTGCAAAGTGTTACTCCTACAGTCAGAGCCATATTCATTACATTTTTACTGTCCAGAATATGTCTTTTGTGTGTGTTTAACCATTTGGCTTTATTAGATTTCTTCATCTCAATGACATACTGCTCAAAAAATTGAAGAGAGACTTTTATATCTGTGTATAAAACCAAGTCACTTTTTAATCTGCCCAATGGGGATACAGAAGGAAATTGGTTAAAATCTGTGAAGATTACGTACACACCATACTTTAACAGATGGTGAAATGTACAAGACTTTTGCTTCTTTAATTGACATCAATATCCTGGATGTTCATGCGTACTTTGGGACATTCATTTTATTGTTTTAATTTAGTCCATTCATTACTCACTTAATTTTTGCCAATTGTGCCAGCACATGTACAAAAAGTTCTGCATTCCTGGGGTAAGTGAGGAAAGTGGCATCATTACAAACTTTTTCATTTCACTAAGATGAAGCTGGTTCTTGCAGATGCTGGAGCGACAGGAATATGGTGCACACCTCTGAGATAATATGGGAAATAACATGTTGAAAATGTCATCATTGAGTCAACATCTGGAAGTGAAATACATTAGAAAAGTTACACTAAAAACTTCATGACCTGCCTTTGTGTCCATTACACTTGGTCCCACACAAAAACACCGTCATTTTGTGTAATTAATATGTTCAGACTTTTTGCAGCTCACTGTTTCCCTATAGTTTCAAGCTGTCATCTGTATAATGGATTCTGTTGTGTTTGTAACACAGCATGAAGCTGAGATGTGACACATTTCTACTGTGGTGTACACTTTTACCGTTGGCAACTAATAGTCACAGCAGTGTTATATTATTTTATACTTGAGCTATTTATCAAAAGTACAGCATTGTGTGATTCAAATCCCCATGCTGCAGAAATTAAATATATATCACCATTAAGTGTTTAAAGTACAAACAGTGTTCACCCAACAGTATTGATGTAATTGTGACTGTATTGTATATCAAAAGTGTTAGTTGCAAGCTGCTAGGAACATAAAACCAGGTAATTATTTATCTGTATTATGCACAGCAGAAGGGCTGAGGTTAAATCAATCAGACTTACATTATTTTAATGGTATTTGTTTATAACAGTATGTTTCCAAAGAGCTGCCATGGAGATGGCACCAAAAAGGAACAAAACCCAGCGAAAATAGTCAATGGCCATTAGTGCATAATATATACGTAGAGCTTTTAATGTGGACAGAGAAAGGCAAGGCAAGGCAAGACAATTTAATTTATATAACTCAATTCATACACTGGGTAACTGCTTTACAGGAATAAAAGACAATTTACAAGATTTAGATTAAGAAAAATAGAAAAATTAAAAACATTTTAAAAAGAAGAGTGCAGATAAAAAACACTTTAAGATGTAGTGTAGGCGGAGCTAAAGAGGAAGGTTTTTAACCTCCCCTGAACATTGTTAAAGTTGAGGCTTGTTTTACTTCATCTGGGAGGCTGTTCCAGATTTTTGCTGCATGAAACTTAAACGCTGCTTCACCCTGTTTAGTTCTAACTCTGGGCACAAGCAGAAGGCCTGTCCCAGATGTTCTCAGAGTCCGAGGAGGTTCATAAGCAACTAGCATGTCAGAGATATATTCTGGTGCTAAACCATTTAGAGACTTGTAAACCAGAAGTGCTGTTTTAAAGTCTATTCTCTGAGCAACAGGAAGCCAGTGCAGAGATTTTAAAACTGGACTGTGGATGTGGTTGTACTTCCTGGTTTTGGTTAGAACCCGAGCAGCCGCGTTCTGAATAAGCTGCAGCTGTCTTAACCCTCGTTTTGAGAGACCAGTGAGCAGGCCGTTACAGTAATCTAACCTGCTGGAGATAAAAGCATGGATGAGTTTCTCTAAGTCCGGTTGAGACATTATCCCTTTGACTTTGGAAATGTTTTTAAGGTGATAAAATGCAGATGATGTAATTGAGTAAATGTGACTGTGGAAATTCAAGTCTGAGTCCATGATGACCCCTAGATTTCTAACCTGTTTTTTTAGATTTTAGAGAAAGAGACTTGAGGTGACTGCTGACACTTTCTCTTTGTTTCTGTGGCCCAAAGATGATTAGTTCAGTCTTGTTTCTGTTCAGTTGGAAAAAATTATTTTGCATTTACACATCAATCTGTTCGATGCAGTGACACAGTGAATGGATTGGTCCATTTTCACCTGCTGTGAGTGAAACGTAAATATGAGTGTCATCTGCATAATTATGGTATGATACGTCACAGCTGCGTATTAACTGCCCTAAAGGAAGCATGAGATTAAATAATAGAGGTCCCAAACTAGACCCCTGTTGAACCCCACATGTCAGGGCCATTTTGTCTGATACACAGTTACCAACCGAAACAAAGTACTTCCTGTCTTCAAGATAGGAATGAAACAATTTAAGGGCAGTTCCAGTGATACCTATCCATTCCTCTAATCTTTGTGACAGGATTTCATGGTCCACTGTATCAAACGCAGCACTCAAGTCCAGCAGAACTAAGACAGAGACTTTGCCTGCGTCAGTGTTCATACGGATGTCATTTGTGACTTTGATAAGTGCAGTCTCAGTGCTGTGATGGGGCCTGAATCCTGACTGAAAAGGATCAAAGCAGTTGTTAAGTAATAGAAAGTCATTAAGTTGCTGATATACAACTTTTTCAAAGACTTTACCTAAAAATGGCAGGTTTGATATGGGCCGATAGTTGTTGAGCACTGTAGCATCAAGACTGCTCTTCTTTAGGAGAGGCTTAATGACAGCAGTTTTTAAGGCCCTTGGAAATGTTCCAGACTGTAAGGAATTATTGACTATATCAGTGAGTTGTGGTAGCAAACTGCTTAGTACTGATTTTAGAAATCTAGTGGGTAAAACATCGAGGCAGCAGGTGGATGAACTCAACAGTTTTTTCAATTGTTCTGTCATTAATGGATGTAAATATGTTAACCCAACCAAGTGAGAAACATGGAAACTATATCATCAAAAGCAAAACAAAATACAGGAAATGGACATACAGGCTGAACTAAACAGCATTCCATGCCTTTAGAACCTCCATAAGGGTAAGTAGAAACTCAAAAAACACAGCTGGGAAAAAAGAGAAACCTCAGAAAAAAACACAAGGACCGCTAAGGTCAGTCATCACTGGGACGGTCAGTCATCACCGGGATAATGGACTGAACAAAACGCTGAATAACACCACATGGAGGGCCCAGAGCTATCCACAGGGTCTTTCAGGACCTGTGCTTCCTCATCAAAAACTTTTAAATTGGCATCTGACGAGATTAGCCTACCCATTTCAAAAGCTGAAAATTCTACATTAAAGTAAAATACACCTCACCATTATATGCATCGAAAAACAAACACATATTATATCTACTGTAGTAATGGCTTAGCATCCATCTGCTAATGGTAAACAACACAGATGCCAAAATACGGTACATGAGTAGATCCCCAAACAGATTTTGTTAATCATCAAAAGACATCTATTGTCTTTAAAGTGTCTCATTTGGTGTCTTGTGCACTCTTATAATTGAATGGGAAATATTGCATTTTGATGTCGTTTTTTTTAAGTGTTTAGGCACTAAACACATCCCAAAATCATCACCATAGTTTCTCCAGTTTTATGAAGAAATATTGGCTCCGATAGAAGTGTAACAGGAACAAATGTATTAAAGCAGTGCATTTTTATCCATAATATATTTGAATATTATCAGAACCTTAACAGTCCAAACAGGTTCATTCCTTCAGCGGGTTTGGCATGTTAGGGACAGATGTGTCTAGACTCTCAGCATAGGGCCATTTGTTTCTCTAGCACCTCTGAATAGAAAACTAAGAAAAGATAGGAACTACTGACTTCAAGGTTAGCTTTGCCTGCTTCCTGTAGCTGTTAATGTCTCCACCCGCTTGATTTTGACCAGACTATTTAAGCAGCAAGTTGTAAGTTCTATTGAGAATAGGTCCGGCTTAAGAAGCACCTCTCTGTCTTACAATGTCATTTGCTCACTTTCATGCTTCCTTCACAATTTGAATAACTATAAGAATATCCCTCAGTGTGACCTGTAACACAAATACACTTTGTGGCAGAGTAATAGCTATAAAAGGAGACTAATGTTTTACAGTTAATAACTCAAGTGAGTCACTTCATAAGCTGACTCCAGTGGTAGTTCTATCTCTCCAGACTCTGAGGTGCTTTTGATGTGTCATGACTAATAATGTTTAAATGGAGACTATCTTCACATGGGGGCACAACTGTGGATAAAGTCTAGTGCTCATTTCCATTAATATATTAGAATGTTCAATCATTATAATTTGTGTTCATTGTATGTCTGGAAACCCAACTCTAATAGAGACTAGACTAATGCTTTAATGGAAAAGCATGTTGGTTACCCAGGTTACCAGTTTTCTCCCATAGCCAAAATTGCATTGTCCCTAAGTGGCTATTTTAGTTTAGTTTCAGTTTTTATTCTAAATCAGTCAGACCTTTTTCCATGGGATTTGTTTGTATACGTTTTTGCAATAAAAGCAATGGGCATAAGACTATAAATACAACACAAAGAAAGTCCACAAGGACTGCTTATAGACAAACAATTCTTTATTAATGAAGAAAAAAGATAAACAGTAGCAGCGTATTTGGGGTCAATAACATTATGAGGCTGCCCCTTCCATTTGATCACACGGGTGTCTGACAGGCTGCAGAAAACATGAAGACAACGTGGTCCAGAGGGAGAGTTTGCATTTGTTTGTTGTTTTTTAAAAGGGTGCCATGTTTTATAAATGAACCACAAGATAAACATTTGAAGAGAAGTGATAATTTCTGCTGTGACCCAGCTTATTTGTACAGTTAGTTTTTGTTTTTCTGTCTGGTTTTGTCCCAAAGAAAATCTAATATAAAGCACACAAAACAAATCCAAAACAATTCAAAAACTAGTGGTCACTTGAAGTACTACAATCCAATTATGTTCTGGTGTGTTCAGGCGTAAAGAAGAAATCACAAACAATATGATGACATGGTCTGATTTGTCAAGGAGGCAACTCTTAGTGCCCTGGGGTTTAAAGTGACCAGCCTTTAAGTCTTGAATCAGATTATATGAAAAATTGTTTGAATTTGATATATTTGTTGTAATTTCCTCAGTCACCACAGCTTTGCCCATATTCAATTCAGTTCCTGTTGAAATCCGTTTGTGCTCCCTGCTTTGGATGCCAGTGACGCAACCTACTTAGCATGAGTCAACTAATATCTCATTATGGGGCAATTAGGTTGTGTGTGCACAAATAAACATGTTCATAATTAGTTCTTCAAAAAATGTGGCACTTGAATCGACCCACAGAACTTGAATTTACTCGTACACATGCACACTTGGTTGGATGCATGTACTGTATTTGCAAACATAATGTGGCCTTATGACATATCATGACCACAGTGGCTAACTCATACATCCAATGTGTTTTGTTAAAATGTAATTCAACCCAAATAAAATCCATATACAATTTGACCATTAATGTTTAAAGATAAAACATTATATGCATGACGAAAGCTATGCAGTTAACCATAATACTGATGCAGGCATAATATGTCATGTGTTTTCGAAGTACGTCAAAACTGGCTCAGTATGATAAAAATTTTTCGAATAACAAAACATCATTAGCATTTATATGTATTGATAAATGCATTCTTAACTGAGTAATGTAAACTGTAGGGCTGTTTTCTTAGAGGATACACTAAACAAAGGGCATCAACACGAGCTAATGCTGGTGTGTTCAGACAGGACATGACAGGAAGTACGCATTAACAACAGTTGAGCTCATGTCACTGAAGATAATTTGACATTAATTTAGCGTTTAAAGCATCTCCGCTCCCGGCTCTGGGGGTAAACAACACAACAAACAGCCCCTCTTTGGTGGCGCCACATTTGGTCACCTTTTGTAAGGTGACAACGCGGCAAGGAAAACAAAAGAGAAAGTGAACACGAGTGACAGCCAAAAAAATACAAGTGCTGCATGTGAGCGTGCCAAATTTTGTTATTTATTAGAATGGTACAGTTCCCATATTGTAAACAGGTAAAAGTTGGACAGCTTGGGTGCCAATGTTCGTCAGAGATATTTACGACTTTGAAAAATGAGGGATGTCTCCGTACTTTATGGGAGTGGGCTGGGGGACAGTTTCACCAACCGCACCTTTTCATTCTGCAGGATCAATCAATTTGTCCTGATGTTATGAAATAAGACTCATTCGGAGCCATAAAGCATTTCAGGAACGTGCTACAAAACGCAACATTGGATATAAGGAAATCATGCATGTATTCACAGAAGACCATGTCCACTAAAGCAAATGCAAGGATAGGTTTTAGCTAAGTATTTTTATGACAAAAGACAAAACTGTCGCCTCACAGCAAGAGGTCAATCCCTGGTCTGGGTGGGACCTTTCTGTGTGGAGTTTGTTCTCCCAATGCGTGGGTGATTTTTTTCTGGTGCTCTGGTTTACTCCTAACCTGACTCTGCCATTGCTCCACAGAACATTGTCTGTTCCACTGAACCATCTAAAGGGGCTCCCATTCAATGCGTTTGCAAAAGGGCAGGTACTTAAAATGAATACTTAGTCGGTGATTGGATTTATCAGTGACAGTTTTATCCAATCAGAGCAGCTCCAAATCAGAGCGTTTATGTTTGTAACGGTATAACGGTCACAATATCTTTAAACCTAAAACCCACCCGTCCTGCCACAGTACTGCGCATTATTGGACACAAGACAGTTAGGCCAGAGTTTGGACTGTAAATATTTTGCTTGCTGCAGGTGAAGATGGATTTTTGTGAGTTTTTTAAACTCGCAAGAATCAAGATAAAGCGCAAAGTGAATTTACCTCAACATCCTTGAAAAACAGACTCAATATGCTCATTCTCTAGTCAGTAACCACGACCAAGTCAATAAGAACAACATTACAGTAGCCAGTTTATCCGTTTGACTTTGAGACTGTGATTGATAACACACATAAAGAACCAAACCAACAACCCTTGACAGTACAACTAAAGCTATTCTAAGCATTAATTTTGGTTAATCCCCTGTTGGTTGCATGATGCCCAACCATCATCACTTAAAGCACTACAATCCAGTTAGCCGTAGACATCCAGCGTGGAGCCAGATGTGCCCACAAAGAGCTCTATGCTGCCGACGCACAGACGTATTGTGATGTGTGGCCGCTGTGATGTCACCATATGGCCCTCCCTGGAGAGAAGAGACTCTTCACTGATTAGCTGAACAGCTTGTTGCCCAACAGGCTGTGAGGTTGAATGACCTCTGGGGGTGAACACAGAGCTGTGTAATCTACTTGATGGTACACTTCTGCGTGTGTGTACGAGCGAGTACGGGCCTGATACGCATATTGCCATTAACGGGGCTCGCTGATTGCTTTTTGTGATTTGTAACCGAAGCTAAAAAAAAGCTGTTAATTCATGAACAAAAGCAGCGTGATTGTCTCATTGTGTCTCTCCAGCCTTGGCTTTTTGCTCTGACGTCTATAAAGCTGCCTAATCTCATGCTCACAATTCTGTGTAGAACAAAACCAGATAGTTTGCTCGGCACCCTAATTCCATTATCGTGTTTCTCCTGTTGTCACTGAGACTAATCTGTGACATCCAGGCATTAGCATTTTGCAGATGCTCACCCATAAAAAACGCAGCGCTGCCATCTCAGCTGCTTCCATCACCAATTACAGGAATTGCATGTGAGGAAATTTAAGCACAGGCTATGGCAGTCAAAGTACATTTGTGTGAACGCCGCGCCACCACTGCTATTTATGGTTGGCCAGCCATAAAAGTGTCTCCTCCAGCTCCTCTCTCGTCCATTTACGCAATCATCCAGTCCAGCAGTGCACCTAACAGCTCACACCAGCGCTCTGCGGACCCGGATGGGCGCTATCACTGTTCTGCTACAAACTCTAGCTCTATCCACACTTCCAGCACCAGCAGAGTGAGCACCCAGCACATGTTACTGTCAACTGATCTGCCACCAGTTTACACAAGCTGTCACATTACAGCACAAATGACTCAAAGACATCTGCCTATTTGGAAATTACATTTCAGTTCACATGGTGTGATGGTCCATAAGCACCAATGATAATGGAAATTGACTAGCTTGTATTTATTTGTGCAATATGCTTTTTAGACCGACATGTTGGCAGGAAAGCGCCACACAGTACATCAATTTAGTTCAACTTTATTAATCCCCAAGAGGAAATGCACGCATCTAGCTTATTGAGAACTATCTGTATAAAAGCACTGTATCTTTTCCTCACAGTCCCTTCATTGATACCCCTCTCTCCATGTGTCTCATTTATGGAAGGTTCTGTAAAAAAAAAAAAATAACAATTAATGAGCTTTTATCAAGCTACTGGAATCAGGAATAAGAGTTGAATTGCAATGCTCGCAACAAAGGTAATGGAGACAGCAAGAAGAAGAAAGAACAAGGGAGAGTGCTGCACAATTTCCATCTGAAGGCAACTGAAGGCAAAAGAAAGGACCGGGATTGATGCAAAAAAATTGGCACATAATAACAATGTACAAATGATCACGTGCACTTTATTATTTTGTACTTTATTCGGCACTTTATTAATTTATGTATCAGTAATTATGATGCAATCAAGAAATAGAAACATTACAAAATTACCTTAACCTGACTCATTCATATCTGCATTTGCTTTTGTTTAACACCCAAAAAGTTTTGTGTTTTACTTTGAGCTTTGGGCTTACCAGTTACCAGACTGTGTAGAGGGAAGACAATCACTGTGCTGAGAAGAGTGTATAAGCTATCAGAGACATGTAGGGTCTGGCAAAAGGCTATGTAGCATCACTGTTTTAGATGAACTATGACCTTTCTTCTGTGAATAGCACAATTTTTTCAGCCTATGTACAGGTGCAGAATTAGCATGGAAACTTGAAATAGACAACAAGTGGCACTGAGTTCTCAGGCTCAAATCAAAGCGCTCCATCAGAGAACGAGGAAAAGCAGCCTCTGTGACTTTCTGTTGTTGCGCTGGAGGCGGTGACAGTGACATTGCTTTGTTATGCTATCCCGCCTGTCTGTGCAAATGAGATGAGCGTAATGCTACAGTGGTTTAACAGGTGAGGCTGCCTGCAGCCCCCAGTGACCCCGCTCATAACCCTCCGCTCTGGAGACACTAAATGACTCCTTGAAAGGAAAAGTGCAACATTACGTTTAGATTGTATAATTCTCCTAAATATTCTGCCATTGTTTTCTTTGTGTCACTAACGGCTATTGCTATATATTCCTCATATTTCTGTAACATTATACTATAAGCAGTTTAGAATATGTGCCAATCGTGGCACAAGGGGTGATTTTGTGCAGCCCTCAGCTTCTGTGATAAAATGTATTGTTTGTGGCCCCAACATAAAGACACAAAATACAATTTCTGATCACATCCATCTAAAACCTGTTCAAATCCATATAAAACCTGTTCAAATCCACCTAAAACCTGGTCGAATCCAACAAATCCAACAAAACTTTGTTCAAATCTACCTAAAACCTGTTCAAATCCAAATTAAACCTGTTCAAATTCAACTAAAACCTGTTCAAATTCAACTAAAACCTGATTAAATCCAATAAATCCAACAAAACTCTGTTAAAATCAAACTAAAACCTGTTTAAATCCAAATAAAACCTGCTCAAATCCACCTAAATCTGCTCAAATCCAACTAAAACTTGCACTTGTGGAATAAGAATCAGAAGAGACAGTCAGCAGTCTCATCAAATGGCCCTTTTGCAAACTGAACACCCCTGATTTAGTGCAATAATGGACGACCCATTTGAAATATATTCAAATTAATTTAGGCTATAATTCTGCTCCTTGATAAATCCCACTATGCATACCCCCAAAGTCAAATGTGATAATATACTTTCAATGTAAATTTGGTGCATTAAATCTGCTGCCTTCTACTACCCCGTTCCAGTTCTGACCAATAGGCTTAGACACTTAACTGTAGGGATGTCATCATATTTTCAAGTCTTTTCATGTGTGCATTTTTTCTACCTGAGCCTAAAATGGAAATGATCAATAAATAGCCCATATCCTCCAGAAATGTTACTTGTAAACAGACACATTCTCCATTTCTCACATGTGATTGCATTTGTTCGCTCTGTAGAATTTTACGTGTAGATGGTGCTAAATCATCCACACATTACATATATATTTTTTTTCTTAGATTCAAAGTGTTTATTGTCATGTGTACAGACAGAAAGCATGTTTCCCTGTACAATGAAATTCTTACTTTGCCGTCCACAGTAAAATGTCACACAAGTAAGTAAAAATAAAAAATAAGACAAATATACAAGTGATAATAATGCAGTACAAAAAAATACAAATATACAAAAAAAAAATACAAGAGGGCAAAAGGAGTAAAGTAGTAAAGTGAGGTAGTGCAGTTGTGATGGTGTAAAGTGACGTGTAAAGTAAAGTGGCGGTGTAAAGTAAAGTGAGGTAGTGCAGTAGGTAACAATTGTTCATGTAATGTTGTGATTGTGATTGTAGACTCCTATCTGCTGTTTAGGAGTCTTATGGCAGAGGAAAGAATGAGTTCTTCATTCTGAAGTCCTGCATTTCACACTTCTGTACCTCCGTCCTGAGGGTAGAAGTGTGAACAGACCATGTTGGGGGTGGGAGGGGTCTTTGAGGATGGAAGCAGCTCTTCTGTGGACTCTGCGGTGGTAGATGCTCTGCAGAGAGGGCAGTGGAGTCCTGGTGATCTTCTGCAGTCTTCACCACTCTCTGCAGGCGTTTGCGGTCCATGACAGAAGTGCTGCCGTACCACACAGTGATGCAGCTGGTCAGGACACTCTCAATGGTGCAGCTGTAGAAGTTGCTGAGGATCTTGGGCGACATGCCAAACTTCCTCAGCCTCCTCAGAAAATACAGCCGCTGTTGAGCCTTCTTGACCAGCTGCGTGATGTGAGGTGTCCAAGTGAGGTCCTCATTGATGTGGACACCCAAGTATTTGAAGCTGCTCACCCTCTCCACTTCAAGTTCCCGGATGAACAGTGGCTGAGGCGTTCTCCTCTCTCTCCTCATGTCCACTATCATCTCCTTTGTCTTGTCCGTGTTGAGGGTGAGGTTGTTGTCTTCACACCATGACACCAGACTGGCCACCTCCCTCCTGTAAGCTGCCTCGTCACCGCCAGCGTGCGTCCTATCACTGCGGTGTCGTCAGCAAACTTCAGGATAATGTTGTCCTTGTGAGAGGCGACACAGTCGTAGGTGTACAGGGTGTAGAGGATGGGGCTGAGTACACAGCCCTGTGGAGTACCAATGTTTGTGATGGTGCTGGCTGAAGTCCTATTACCAATCCTGACAGACTGAGGCCTGCCAGTCAGGAAATCTAGGAGCCAGTCACAGAGGGTGGGGTGCAAACCAAGTGTGGACAGTTTGTGGGTGAGTTTGTGTGGGATGACCGTGTTGAAGGCGGAGCTGTAATCTATAAAAAGTATCCGTATGTATGAGTCCTTGTTCTCCAGGTGTGAGAGGGAGTAGTGGACAGCAGTAGCGATAGCATCCGAGGTGGACCTGTTGGGTCGGTAGGCATACTGCAGGGGTCAATGGTGTCGGTATGCTGCTCTGAATGTGGGCCAGCACCACTCTCTCGAAACACTTCATAATGATTGGAGTGAGTGCCACTGGCCTGTAGTCATTCAGGCAGGTGGGTGGGTTCTTCTTGGGCAGGGGGACGATGGTCGTGGTCTTGAAGCATGATGGTACAATGCGCTGGCTGAGGAGAGGTTGAAGATGGAGGTGAAAACATCAACCAGCTCGTTGGCACATGCTCTGAGGGCCCGCCCAGGAATGTTGTCTGGTCCTGCTGCTTTGCGGGGGTTGATCTTCCTCAGAGCTCTGTGTACCTGTGTTGTTGAGATGGTTGGTGGAGGGGAGGGGGGTTGGGGGTTACTTGGTATACATTCACAAAAAAAAAAAAAAAAAAACATGGTATAACTGTAAAATAAACAGTCAACTGCTGACCATAGTCTACAGTAGTGCTGTAAAAATGAACAGTAAGTCAATGTAAATATAGCAGTTGAATACTGCAATCCAGCAAAACAGTAACTCGCTGTTAAGATGATAACAGTAGCAGTACTGTAAATAAACAGTACATAACTGACAACTCTTATGATGAAATCTTTTACAGTGTACCCAATGAATGAGTGGATGAAAAAATGGGGATGTTGTATAATATCAAATAAATCAGTTTTCCATACATGGTGACCATGTCTTATTGAAATTGTTGAAGTTTTTCTGGAGTTAAGTAATCTAAAAGGAGGTGCAGTCCATGATTTGTATTATCTTTTCCAGGTTAGCAGCAAATAAGACGATGCACTCAGAAAGTTTTGAGTGCATTTGGGAAGCTGAGTGGACGTAAGACTGCATGCTGAGGCCGACCAAGGATACTATGACCCAAAACCTTTTAACTGGTATGCAGTGCCAAAATCCATGGAAGTGGTCAATCATTTTAGCAGAGTGTGCAAGTTTTAGTTTTTGAAATACACCATACAGCACATGATATGATTAGTATTACAACAACGCTTCAGCCTCTTCAGAGCTTTTTCACACCTGCAGCTTTTACCAGCAAAGTTCAAACTGGGAATTTCCCATATCAAGACCTAATATGTTGCTGAAAATCAGAACATTAGACACATCAGATACATGATCTGCTCTCCTTTCTCGATTTTTTGTTTTCCAGGCCATTGGAGAGATTGGGGAATGTTTGTTTTTACGGGGATTTATGAAGATTTATTGATGGGAATGCATTTAACTTGTGTTAATATGGTTATAGAAACTTTGATCATAAGTTGCAGGCTAATGTACAATTTGCACCATTCACGCACTGAATAACTGTAGTTAGAATGTTTTTCACTTTAGCAATATACATAAACTCTATCAAGACTCATCATGTATCTTCTGAAATGTCATTGCTTTGTTGTGTTATAAAACTTTGGTCTCTTACTGTAACCTGGTGCTTCTGACAGAGACCGTGTCAGTGACTGGGTCTAAATGGGACTCTACACGTTTTTCAAAAGGCAAAGTTATTTGCGTCACGTCTGAGTGGAGATGACCTCACCGTGGGCTGATTCGCGCGTCTCGTGGGCCACTGTCCCTGTGGATGGTGTTGATGCTCGCCTAAAGAGGAGGAGGAGGGGGAGGCAGAGGAGGAGGGATATCACCAGTTAATAACCCCAGCCTCCTTCTGTCCGCGTCATAAGCCACTCACTGCGCACAGCGTGGACCGTGTGTATCGCGTGGAGAGGGGACCTGCAGCGGCGCGGCGTCATGACTGTCCACATTCACAACTGACGCGCTCTAGGACTGACATCTCCTTCAGCTCCTCTTTTTAAAAAAATCCATATTGGTCCGAAACAGCACCGTACGGAGTCTTTTTTATTTATATTAATTTTTTTTATGGCAAAGTCACTGCATTTAACCGAGACGCCACTGTGCGCACTTCGCTCCGGCTCATTCTCCCTCAGCGCCAGTCTTGGGATTTAAAAACTTTACGGTCGCAGGGGAGAACAAAAGGCGCGCGGACGGACGGAGGAGCTGTGTTTATTGGTGTGTGTTGGTGAATGTAGCGGGAGAGGAAGCGCGGTCCTTCTGCGGGGCGCACAGCGGTGTGTGGACACTGAACCGTGTTCCCAGCTGTCCCAACACGAGCACTATGGCTCTCCTGGCGCTACTGCTCGCTCTGTATCTCCCAGGTAGGTACCTATGACCTCATAATTAAAGCTTACGTGCAGTTACGTTCCACTTTTTGGTTTTTAAGTTTGAAAAGGGGCACACAGGTTGAGCGTGAGAAGCGACTCTTCTCACTTCATGTGCGAAACACTTGCCGCTCAATCTTTCACTAGGAGGCAGTTTATAGTGCACTTTGGGGTCAATGTCCAAAAATGTCTATCTTTCACATTCCAACTTTTCAGCAGAGTAGAGATGCTCCAGACTTGCACACATCTAAGTCTGGTGGAGTGCGTAATGGAGCTTTTCTGGTTCTTGTGTATCTTTAATCAAAGCAAAGCAGCACGTGTGTGACTTGGTTATTTTTCATCCTAAACGCCACTAGGCTACGCCCTTCCAGCGTTTACTCCACATTTAACTTCGCGGGCGCTGCGACTGTCACATATCCAACCCCCAGAGACGCACGTCCTGGGAATACAGCCCTGGTTGTCTTTACATTAAAGGCAGTTTATTTCAGTGTTTTCTCTTCTTCTATTGCAATAACTCTTCAGCTATTCTCCATAAAGCATGCTTTTCCTCTGCTCATGATAACTGTAATCCACGCAACAATAATGCAAGATCATCTCAATCACAGTTATTCTTCCTCAATCAAAGTTAACGATTATGAAAGAGAGGATGTTAAATGGTGATTGAAAGAAGTTTGTGGTTATATTATGGATGTAACTCACAGATATGTCCTTATCTGTGCCATAAAACTGTCCTCACGTGTACTTTTGTGTTCAATAGCAAATCAGTAAAGCCAGTGTCCTGTTTACTTAAAACAAAAATGAGATGAGAAAGAAACTGCAGCATAAAGTAGATTAGAACTGGCTGTGCTACAGACAGGCTATATGAAATTGGAAAATCTTCAGGGAGCAGAGCGCTATTCACTTTCTGCCAAATGTACATCCTCAACTATTCCCCCAAAATAAAATCTGTCCACTTGAGGTTAGAATCAAACTCCTGCCAGGACTTTGAGATGCAAAAACAAATATTAGAAGTGTAAACTAGTATGGAGGTGTACTTTGTTGCCTTATAAAATGCTCATGATGTCATGCATTTTTTAACAGATGCCACTCCCTTATGTCTAAGTCTTATCTGAAACCTGGGCTTTTCCTTTATTTAGACTAATAGTGTTCAGGATTTGCTTTTTTTTCAATGTCATTGTGGTGTTTGGATGAGAAAAGTCTCTCTCTATATATATTTCTAATAATTGGTACGTCTTCTTCACCACGAACTGGCAAATGTTGGTCAAGTTGTCAAGATTGTACAGTGTTAGCAGTGTTAGCAGTTTTCTAGTACCTTACCCAACATTTAGGCACTGCTTTTGGTTTTGATTAAGTCTCCTTTTTTTACTTGCACACCTAACACCAAAATGAAAGGTTATAATGTTTAAGCACCTTTGCCTTCCACTGAGTTCTACTCCCCTGTGTCCTCGTGCACATGCCTCGGTGCAAGCTTGTATCCAACACAAAACGGAAACAAAAAAAGGTCTCCTTTACAGTGCCATAAACACGCAGTTTCAAATACAAAGCTTTCCAGAAGTTCTCCAAAAGGCCTGTTTACTGCTCTATAAAAGGGCCATGCTCTGACTGAGCCTAAACAGCTGTTTTATTGGCGTAATGAGCGCCCAGACGTCAACAATCTGGGACAGGTGTGAAGATCCAGAGCGAATGATTTTCATCTTCACTTCATTTAGCAGATAAAGAAGGCTTAATTAGAGGAGAGGGCTCCTTACAGTGAGGTCTGTGTTTATAAGCAGAGATTTATCACAAAGCACTTAAGTGCTGTTCACAGTTTCTGTGGAAGAATCAGGCCCAGATCTGGTTGACGCAGCTCCATAAAAAATATTTTATCTGTTTACAGACTGGATAACAGCACATGTCCTTATTGGTAATGACTGATGAATGTGAGTAAGAAAATGATAAGCATAACAATGTAAGAAGTTACTTATTCATTTTGGGAGTGGTTTTACAGGACACACTCAGTCCACTCGGTCACATGTTCTTCTGAATTAAAAGCTTGGATGGTTACCTGACCCTAATCACGTGGGCATTGAATCTTTTACTTACTTGGAGACTTGGATTGATGCTCTTTACTGTATTATCTAAGAAATCTATGACAATTTTGCTTTTATTTAGTGTTTCTAGTTATTCCTGATTTGTGGAATTATAACATTTTCATCACCCCCTTGAGAATAGATCTGATTTGGTCATTCATAATCCTTTCCTTTAGCCTATAGCCAATTATATTCCATATAAATAATTATTCTGGTCTCTGGAGATTTAAGGTTTAATTTCCAGGGGGTGGAGCAAATGGACGGAGCAAATTAAACCGCCTCCGGACACGATCAAATAGGTTGTATTTCTATACATTAGCTGTTGTGGGACATCCATCAGTCCCACAACATCTAAGCGGGAATCGAACCACCTACCTTTTGGGTGAAGGACGACTGCTCTACCCACTGAGCTACTGCCGCCCCGCTCTACCCACTGAGCTACTTGCTATAACTATAGCAAGTTATCATATTGATCAAGAATTCCAGTCATCATACTATCTTTCTGTGTCTATAAGCCGGTGTGGTCTTAAATATACGTACATCTGTTCATGAGATTGACTTGTGATCATCTAAGGGTCCCTGTCTCAAAAGCAAGGATAGGCCCCAACCCATGCTGTGTGATGCTCACTGTGTTACTCTACCATTCTTTGCTTCCTGTTTGGTGCTGCTCAGTTTAAAGTCAGTGGGCTAAACTAAACTGGGCTCGTCTAGTTGTTTAGATTGGATCGGGTGCAATGACATCTTCTGAAACGTTTTAATGACATCTTCTGTTATTGTTTGGCAGATGAGTGTAGAATTAGCTCCACCAACTGTTTCCCTCTGAGCTCCACTTGTAATATTCTCCTGGCTGTATTTGGACGACCATCTGTTGACAGTTTAAACTTGGTAAAGGCGAGCATCAGGGCACCACATTTGGCATATTTCAGTTTTAATCCAAACAGAAGTACAGTAATTGGAGGAATACAGCCTTACAAGTGGCATTTTTGAGGGCGTCTTGGTTGCGGCTGGTTGGTCACCAAAAAAAATGTAAACATCACATCACATGGGACAATGTTTATTTAGCTTCTCCAAATAAAATCAGCATTTCAATGTTTTTTAAATTAGCCACTTCACAGTCCGTACATGCTTCCCTCTGGTAGCTGTTGGAGGCGGCCTGGAGTGGAATCAGTGGATTATATGAGCTGTGTTGCAGGACTGACAACATTTCCCCACTGTGGCGTGTACTGTGTGCATGCTCCGTGCTGCAGCTTGGCCTCCGCTGTGTTCATTAGCCGTGTTAATGATTGTCCGGCTTGTAGTGACACTGAAATGTTGAGTGACAGCCTCATTTATCTGGCTGTCTCTCTGCCTCAGGTTCACCCGGCGCCCCTCCTTCCTCTTTTATTCTCCCTCAAGGCTTTCAGGTCATGTCTGATTTTCCCCATTTTTTTTCAATCTCAATCTAAATTCCCCCTCGGATTCAGTGCGCGTCAGAATAAATTGTTCAAGTCGTTCAATGAGGAAGTGCAGTCAACCGACTCCGGTGTGCAAACACATTTGGTGCGGCGGCGGTTGACGTCTTATCGGTGCGTTAGCAGGTGCGTGTGTTTGCGTGTGGTTTTGACCCGAGGGAGGGTGCGTGACAAAGCTCATTTGTGGGGAGATACTGGTGAGTTTCTTAAGACACTACAGTATACTGACAGTAATACTGGGCTTTCAACAATAGATACATAAATACTTTCACAGAATCCATGAGATTGGTTTAAAACCCAAGAATTCTGTTCCACCGTAATCTTCACAGTGCTTTAAAAGATTTCAGTGTCAGTACTGATCAGGTTTTTATTCCTAAAATAGCCTCCAGAAGTTTAAAAAATATATATATTATCAATGGTTTAGTATTTTGTATCTGTGTTTGTACAGAATACTTTTGGATAGCTCATTTATTCTTGTCAGGAGATAGTCATCAGTTTGGCAAAGCAAACAGGAGCAAAAACACAGAGACTAAACAATGTACAGCTGTAGGTGGGAAACAACTGACAGAGATTTTATGATTTTCTCTTAACATTTCAACACTCAACTACTTCAGGCAACATTCCCATTTGAGACACAGAGGATATTTCCACAATGTCACTGAGAAATGGACCAATGTCAGCTGAGACGGCGTAACTGATGTGCTTGTACTGCAGACGGCTAAGTTCTGGGGTTGCATAAGTAAGCAACAGAAAAGAAAGTCAGTCCAGTCACATGGTTAAACACACTTCTACTAGCCTTGTTAGTTCTCATAAATGTGTTTTTTCACTGTCCCCATTAGCTACCATATATGACATAAAGCATACCATTGCTCCTGCCTGCTTTCCCAAACTGGGAGTGTGCTGACATATGTCCACTGCAAGTATCTCATAGGTCCCTTTTAACAAAATACTGGACTATTCCTCATAGTTACTTTTCTACATGTGTTAAAAAGCCTTGCTGGTTATGCAACTTCTACTCAATACAGACTACAGTACAAAACTACAGTAGCTTCTATTTGCATATCATTTGTTGCAGTTGTACTACTTTATGTCAACAAAAATGTTATAGCTGTAATAGCAGTCATTTAATTAACATTATGATCATTGACAGGTCAAGTAATAATACTTTTGTTACTTTGGTTCCTGTGGGTGGCAGATATTTGAAGTATTATGTTTCTTGGAGTTAAATCTCAGAAAAATATAAAGAGTTGAGCAACTATAAGACTGGGTGAGAGCCAATTGACATCATCTGATAAATGGACCACAATTGAAATGACCTCACAGCTTCAAGACTCAAAGGACCTGTTACTACCATCTATAGTCAAACTAGACTGGTAACAGTGATCCAAATTTAAATCAAGGTACATATCCTTCTCCACATTCAGAAAATTATGAGCCTAAATAGATTCTGCTTTAAAGGTTTTAAACCTTCTCATCTGACACCATGTTCCTGCAGGGCTTCCAAACAGTTCTGCTACATACCCTGAAAACGTTTTGATTTATTTGGCCATTTTTTTAGAGAATATTAATATTTTCTTTCAATCATAGTTAGTGGTTGGGTGAAGCCATTAAATGGTCAAACAATTGTGTTTACTCTTTTTAAATCATAATGACAACAGAAACAACCCAAATGACCCTGATCAAAAGTTTACATACCCCAGTTCCAAATACTGTGTATTGCCACCTTTAACATCAATGACAGCTTGAAGTAGGTAGCTTTTGTGGTAGTTGTGGATGAGGCTCTTTATTTTCTCAGATGATAAAGCTGCTCATTCTTCTTGGCAAAAAGCCTCCTGTTCCTGTAAATATCATGAACTGCACGTTTGAGATCTCCTCAGAGTGGCTCGATGATATTGAGGTCAGGAGACTGAGATGGTCAGTCCAGAACCTTCACTTTATGCTGCTTTAGTCAATGACAGGTCGACTTGGCCTTGTGCTTTGGATTGTTGTCACGTTGGAACGTCCAAGTACGTCCCATGTGCAGTATTTTCTGATAACATGTTGCATTCTTCTTGCCATCAATTTTAACCAAGTTTCCTGTGCTTTTGTAGCTCACAACATCAGCGATCCACCTCCATGTTTCACAGAAGGAATGGTGTTCCTTTCATCATAGGCCTTGTTGACTCCTCTCCAAATGACTTTGTTCCAGAAGTTTGGAGGCTTGTCTCTGTGCTGTTTGGCGGATTGTAATAATAATAATAATAATCTTAATTTTTTTATAGCGCTTTTCCAACTACTGAAGTAGGCACTCAAAGCGCTTTACATACATTAAGCTATTTACCAGTGTTACAGAACACTCACTGGAGGCAATGTAGGTTAAGTGTCTTGCCCAAGGACACAACGACAGTATGTGGGGGAGAGCGGGATGTTATGATGTTTTGGGATGTTTCGAGCGGGGATTGAACCGCCCACCCACCGGTCGAAGGACGGCCGCTCTACCCAATGAGCTACTGACGCCCGAAAGCGAGATGCTTTGTGACATTTGCGTAGTAATGGCTTTCTCGACCATGCAGCCCATTTTTATAGCTCAAGTGCTTCCTTATTGTGCATCTCCAACTGGGGATGTGCATGTTAAAGTACCTTCTTATGGGAACACACACACAGACATATTATCTCCCGATGGGGTTACCCTTGGCAGTCAAGCATATCAGGTCTCAGTTGCAGACACTTGTAAAGTTTTTAAAGCTGTGAAAATTGGGAAGGCTGCTGGGCCTGATGGCATTACTCCGCGTGTCTTAAGGACATGTTGTAGTCAACTTGCATCTGTTTTTACTGATATCTTTAACCTGTCACTCTCTTTTTGTATGGTTCCGAATTGTTTTAAAAAATCAATAATAATTCCTGTGCCTAAGAAAACAACTGCCACCTGTATGAATGATTTTAGACCTGTAGCCTTGACTTCTGTGATAATGAAGTGCTTTGAACTGCTTGTGAAATCATATATTAACAACTGCATTCCTGTCTTCACGGATCCATTACAATTTGCATATAGATCAAATAGATTTGTGGACGATGATGTATCATTGGTTTTACATTCTGCACTTCAACATCTAGAGGGCAGGGATACGTATGTCAGGATGCTGTTTGTTGATTATAGCAGTGCCTTCAATACCATCAGACCTTCCATTTTAATACCTAAGCTGTTAGACCTGGGCCTCTGTACTTCCGTCTGCAGGTGGATACAGGACTTTCTAACAGGCCGTTCTCAGACAGTTAGAGTAGGCACTACATACTCAGCCCCAATAGTGTTAAATACCGGAGCACCTCAAGGTTGCTGTCTTAGTCCTTTATTATAGTATAGTCTGTATACTTATGACTGTATTGCAAAATATCCCACAAATAGTATTGTGAAATTTGCAGACGATACTACAGTGGTAGGACTTATTGACAACAATAATGAAACTGCCTATAGGGATGAGGTGCCGAAGAAATAAATTGTCCCTGAATGTGGGGAAAACTAAGGAGGTTATCATAGATTTTAGAAGAGATAAACCCACACATACACCTGTCTACATCAATAACTCTGCAGTTGAAATTGTTAATACTTTTAAGTTTTTAGGCATTCACATTTCAGACACCCTTTCATGGTCTTTCCACATCACATGTGCCATTAAGAAGGCACACCAGAGGCTTTACTTCTTGAGGTGTCTTAAGAAATATGGTATGTCTCTAAATATTTTAAAGAAATTTTACCGTTGTACAATTGAGAGTATACTGACAGGTAATATTACAAGGTGGTTTGGAAGGGCTACTTCAAGTGAATTGAATCTTCTGACAAAGGTGGTTAAAACTGCATCAAATATTATAGGGGTTCCACTGGAATCACTACAGGATATTTACTGGAAACGCAGTACTGGGAAGGCACTGAGAATTATACAGGATGTTAGTCATCCGGCACATAGTCTCTTCTCCCAACTCCCATCAGGGAGACGTTGGCAGAGCATCCCAACACGTACGTCACGTTTTAGGGATAGTTTTTATCCACAGGCTGTAAGGCTACTGAACGATAGTGTAAGAAGAAGGAGAGCTGAGGTTTGAGCGTATGTTTTTTTAAATTTATTTTATTTTATTCTATTTTTTATTATTGATTGGTGCTGAGAGACTGCTGAGGCACATTGTATTTCATTGCTGTGGTACTCTGTACGAATATGCATATGACAATAAACTGAAACTGAACTGATTGTGATATTGTGAAACAGCCACACCACTTTTTTTCCGAAAGATGCAAGGGTCTGTCAGTAGCCCAGAAACTCACTGACCTTTTATACACAACACTGATTACCAGCAAACAGATCACAGGTAAGGATGGTTACCTTTAGTAGCCATTCAAACCTGTTTGTGTCAACTTGTGTACATGTTATCAGGCCAAAATCACTAGTGTAGGTAAACCTTTGATCAGGGTCATTTGGGTGGTTTCTGTTGTCATTATGTTTTAAAAAGAGTGTTTGACAATAAATGGCTTCACCCAACAATTAACTATGAGTTAAAAAAGTTTTTTTTGTCTTATCATTCATATTCTATGAAAAAAAAAATCACAAATTCTACCAGGGTATGTAAACCTTTTAGGACAACTGTATGTTTACTTAGGCTATAACAGAGAGCTGTGAGATGCTGCCAAAAACTTCACAACCTTTAAATAATTATGATCAGGTGGTGATGATGTTTATAACATATAAACACAGACAGATGCCAAGTCTCACGAGGTGTCTTTTTTTAAACTTATTTTGGGCCACTGCAGGGCGTGTGCTTTTAATAACAGACGTCTCACCTCTGTGTTGAGACATAATGTGTGTGTGTGCGAGAGGAAGACTTATCTGTATTGATCTCCAGTGACAGACCATGACGTCTATGAAGAGCAATGGGGCCAGAGAAATGAGGCTCATAAAGCTGCTCTGGTGAGAACTGTAAAAGCGCCGGCCCAATCGGAGAGGCGGGCGTCGGAGGGCAGAGGAGTGCCGGACGCAGCGAGAGGGGATTAGGAATGTGTGAGGGAATGAACTTGGTTAGCAAACTGGGCACATCCATCTACTTTCCTCTGCCACATTTAATGAAAAGTGAGCATCATACCTGGCCTCCTTGTCCAGGTCCCATTAGATCTGACTGCAGAAGGGAGTGTGCGTGTTATTCAAAGGGAGTGCTCTATCCAGGGGGGTAGTTGGGAGGTCTTCTGTGTGTTTTGTTGATAACTGGGATTTGGAACTCAAACACAGAAGCAGCAGATGGTGTGTTGGCTTGTGCTCCTGTGGCTGCATCTAAGTGACTGTGTGTGTGTTTTCACTGATGAATAGGACGCAGCGGTCCCCAAAGGTACATACCGCATCTCTCTGTGGTCAGAACCAGGCCCGATCCCAGGTCAGTGATGGCTTGACCTTGGTCCATCTGTTACCATGGTGACAGATGTGTCAGACTCCGGTCCCAGATCTGTGTCTGTACTAACAGTCCCCAGCTTGAACAGCCTCCCCTGTTGGCAGCAGAAACTATGCCAGACATTCCATTTAGTTTAAGAGACTCTTGAAATTCTAACAGATGCTTTATACCACTTTTTATACCACTTGATTGATTGAAGTGTCACCTCAATAAATATATGTTAAAACACACTTACAATACAGTATATTGTTTGGCACACCAAGCCTGCACATTACCTCTGCATTTGATGGTATCTTTGGATTCTTCAGTGTAAAGCTTCCTGACATAGATGGCTAACAATGCAGCTATAGTCAACTTCTTAGAATTTCTAGCTTTAGGAAAACCATTGATTTTGCTGAAAGGTGATTGTTTTTGACTTCTTTTTATTCCACTGCAGTGTTTTTCTTGCAACATTCATAGTGGAAATTCATGTGCAGAGGCATTGGGCGAAATACCGTTTTCCTTTACAGATGCTGTGAACATGCTTTATCTGCTACATTACACAATCTTACATTACATACAGTATATCTTGAAGCCACAGTCTTTGAATGTGTGGCATTGATAAGTACGCTAGACTTACTTCTTAAAGAACCTTGTGTAATAGAATAGAATAGAATTTTATTGTCTATCAAAGTGGAAATTTTCCTTCGGCTCACCAGTACATAAGACAGATCAAAGACAAACATAAAACATAGTCAGTTATAAATAATCTAAAATACATACTAAAAATACGGTTAATTTCTGAAGGGTGGCATGTTCCATAATTCATTCATGCTGTGTTTAAAATTTCCACTGCACATGGGACAAACATCTTTTTAAAGACACCTGTAGTTGCCAGTGGGACTGTAGAGCTTACCAGAGGGCAAGCGCTCAAACTGACCAGAAAGAGGAAGGGAGCTGTCTGCCACAATACTTCTGTCTTTACTGAATGTCCTCTCTCTGTGCAGTTGGTTTAGCTTTTTGTGGGGTTTTATTAGCCTGCGACACAATTTTGTTCAGTTTTCTTTAACAGTTATTTCTGTAATGCTGAGTCTTTATTTAGGCGCCCACTAGGGGCTCACAGAAAAATGAATGGCCACAAAAGAAAAGAGGTATAGATTTTTATGACCACAGAAAAGTGGAGGGAACAGCTCTTTTTGTCGCCTTAATGCCTGTCACATGAAGTGAGCTGTCATTTTAAGTAAGCTGTGCGGCTGATGTTCTATGTGCTTGGCTTCAAACACTGGTGTGGAAGAACAATTCTCTTATCTTGTTAATTCTTTGTTCAAACTGGAAAATTAGTCAAACAATATGCTAGGGACGTCTATTGTTGGCTTTATTATTATATAACTATTTGTACTGTTGCTGCATTCATGGTGTCGGACACATTGTAAAAAATATTTTAACACCTGCAACTCAGAATGTAGTATGTTATCATCATTGCACCAAGTATATGCTCTGTAATGTGTTTCTTCTTTATGTATTTCCTTAAATCTGTTAAAGGCAGATATTAAAGTCATTTTTTTTTTTTTTTTCGTATCCGAAACAGGAGTCATGTTAATTGTTAATAATGCAATGTTGTCTGTAAGCTTTTGGATCATATAAAACCGAGATGTGTAGAAGATAAGTATAAATCGCTTACCTCCAGCCTGGTAAATGAGCCAATAGTGTGGGTGTAATAGCAGAAAACAGCCCCACTTTTCTGAAACGCTGGAGCGACTGGAGCTTTCTCACAGCACAATGACACAGCAGGAGACCCTCTGCAAAATATAAAAAGGGAAATGGGAGGCATTCATCACTGTCTGAGACCTTTGTAACAATTCCTATTATTTTGCTCTTTGATCATAATTGCACTAATTATACCCCCTCCGTTACCTCGGTTTTTCATAAACAAGGAAGTGAGGAGAAGGAGATTGGAGAGCATCTGTGAAAGGTGATTAGAAACATGCAGGTGACACACTGACTCTTGCACAAATGATTCAGGCTCATTTAAAACAGCAAAAGACCAGAGAATTTTCTTCTTTTTTTTTTTTTTTTTGGGAAACTGCTCCACATGTTTTTTGCTTTTGCTATTAGATTGCTTGACCTACCCTTGTGTTGCAGAACTAATTTTACCAATATGATGAAGTTTGAACTCTGTTAAAGGTTATACTCACTCCAATTACTGGCCTCTAAACTTTCACGACCATATGAAGGAATGGAAACACCAACGTCTGCAGTGATGCTGAGACATCCTCTGGCCATTCTGTCTCTAAAACCTTTCAGATATGTGTGAGAGATTCAGCTCGGCATAAAGGCCCGGGCATCAGTGATCAGATCTGAATGACGTGCTGAATGACGTCCTCACTGATTAGCGTGCTGTCAGAGTCAAATACAACAATGGACAAGACAAACTTTCACTGGCATTACAAACTGAAATTAGGATTTACCAAAGACCTGTATGTGCTAAAGGCTGTAAGTAGATCACACACAGAACTGGCTCCACAGACGCTTTGCTACGCCTTGCACACTGCTAATTCAGTGTTTGTGTTCTTGAATGAAAATTAAACAAATGCATATTGAATATTTCTCCAAAACTGATCCAGAGGAAAAAATGTGGCCTTGTGTACTAGTTCATAAATAGGACAGATGTTGTGTGTATTGCCAAAGATGGTTGCCACGTTGTTGGCAGAAACAAAAAAATTCAGGCTTACATTTTCTGTGTTTTACCCTTAGATGTCCACTTTTTTCCACATTATAGAAGAGTCATGTGTTACTTGCTGTCTGTAGTGTTGATGTGTGATCTTTACAACATTGTTTGTTAATACAAATAATACTACAATAATAATACAAAGGTCCCTGCTATAAAAAAATAGCCATTTCACAGATGTTTCATTTTACAGTCTAGCCTGGTCAGCCAAACCCAGTTACCTTCTTGGCCAAGTAAAGTAGGTCTGGAAACCCTCTCATTAAATAATTGTTTATCTAAAATTTGGCGGGCGTTATGCAATGGTCTGTTTGTTTTTTAAATTGGGTTGGGACAGAGGTAGTTTATTTTGCGTATGTTGATACTGCCCCCCGAATTGTGATTGGTTGTATGTCTATCCATTTGTGGCTCCTCTTTCATTTTAGACAAACATTGTTACAAACATTACATTACATTGTTAACTAATTATCATTTGTAACTGTAGTTGTCTAAAATGGTTTTATTGTGTATTAAGTAAAATACATAAAATTATCCTAGCTGCAAACTTTAAGTGATTCTTGGCTACTTGTGACGGTATGAGAGCTACATTAGAGCTATATTGCTTTGATCCTCTTTTGTTTTGGATAAAACTGTTGAAATGATGTTGTAGTTGTAATAATATTAATAATGTTGACCATCATGATCAGCACATTGAGTTCATAACTACAATTATATAAAATAATATAAATAATCAATTTAAAGCGCTCCTCCTTGAATTACCACCTCATTGTGGTGGAGGGGTTTGAGTACCTGAATGATCCTAGGAGCTGTGTTGTCCAGGGCTATATGCCCCAAGGCAAACAGATCCTAGGTAACTGGTCAGACGAAGAGTGGTTCAGAAGCACCTTATAAAGAAAATTAAATCAAGGGCTGTGATGTCGCCTGGTATGGCGCTGCTGGGGTCCCACCCTGGAGTCCGGCCCAGGGTTAGGCCTCGCAAGCAAGAACATGGTTGTGGGAGAAGGCCCAAACGAGCAATGTGGGGCCACACTCTCGTGGGCTCACCCGCCATGTGTTGGTTCACCCTGGTAAAAGGGTCGCCTCCCTGTGCCTTTGGGTGGGGGATAGGTCTCTCACTGTCGCGTGTGCCTACTGGCCAAAGGGCAGTGCAGAGAACCCAGCCTTCTTGGAGTCTCTGGGTGCTCCAACTGGGGACTCTGATCGTTATACTGGGGACTTCAACGCCCACATGGGCAGCAACAGTGACACCTGGAGGGGCATGATTGGGAGGAAAGCCCCCGATCTGAACTTGAGTGGTGTTCTGTTTGCTTAGACTGCTGCCCTTGTGAGCCAGCCCTGGATAAGCAGAAGAAGATGGATGGATGGATTTAAAGTGACACCATGTAACTTTTAGCCACTAGGAGCGCAGATCCTGCTACAGACGGACTGTGTTGTTTGTTTTCGAGGGGAACTATCCCATAAAATAATAATACATGAATAAACTAGTGTTTGTGCATTTTGTACAAATACAACTTTGCTAGGGTCCAGTGTATCGGCCTATTTCTGCTTCCTATGTTTGCTTGCTGCTCAGCATGACGACTTAATGCTACTAGCTAAAAGTTATGCAGTGTTACTTTAAGAATTTGTGCGTACATTTAATAAACCGAGGGAACGGATTGGAAATCCAATGCAACGGCTTTTTTTTTTTTCTTGGGGTTAAGCCGGGGGCTAACTTTAAAGCCGGGGGCATTTACATCATACTGTAAAATACAAACTCAACTTGCTTTGACATAGGCCTTAAATGCCAAGTAGTGTAAAGTACAATTAAGTTAATCCTTCTCATTTATTATCTCAGTCACCAAACGGTTAGCTGCATCCATTTCTGTTTTAAATCTCTAAGAATAAATTCTAAAACTATGCATTGTTTTGATTTGGTGTGTAAGCTCTCAATGCAGTGCTCCTCCGCTCTTGGCACTAGTTCTATGTTTTCTGCAAACACAGTGGTCACTCCTGAGAAATGTTTTCCCCTAGGTGTTTTCCTGTGTTCCGTTTGAATTTGTGTACACGGCTGTCTTTTCTTTTGTCTGCTCATTCGGCTGTGGTTGCCATCACTTCTTGTTCTAACCAACCAGTTTTTCCCCCCTCTCTCTATTCCACACCAAACCCAAATGTGAAATGCATCACTTCAATTTCTCATCACAGTGGTGGGAATACTTTCACCCAGAGATACACTTTATTCTTTGTGTCTCTTTGTTGCACATATAAAAGTAGAATATTTTCTCCAAAAGACAGATAAAAGCAGATAAACATGATAGTACCTACTACCAGCGAGTGTCAGCCTGCATGGTTGAAATAATAGAACCGCTATTATACTGTCGATTTGCTCAGTTTAAATGTAACCAAGCTATTGCTATGTTTGTTTTATGCTTTAGGCTCTATCCAAATTTGGGCCAAATCTTTTACAAACAACATTATAACAACACTGCAACAGACATATCAAAAACTATTATCATCGGTCCAAAATCAAAAAGACTCAGCTCTACTCAGCTCCTTTTCACTTACCTTTAAAGAACATGTGATAAATCTTTGTTTTCATTGCCACATTAACAGTGTAACCAGGTCAGAGTTTTTCATCTTAAAATCACAAGTGTTGAAGCGTGGCTGCCAGGGAAGCTGATCGGGATCACCTGGGCCCGGGATTCCCGTCTCTTTAAAGCTTCAGCTTCTGCTCTACTCTCTGACTGGTTCTTTCTTTTTTTTTTTTTACAGTCAACATCAACACACCACAACATTCATGTTCACATACATATGTTAATATACGTTATTTCATTTAAATAAAAAGCCTTAAACATTTTACAGTGTTTCTCATGTTTTGTTACGGCTATAAGAGTCAGGTCATAACAACAAGTAAACTGGACTACTGCAATTTTATTTTCTCTGAACTCCCTCAAAAATCCATCTAATGTCTGCAGCTAATACAGAAAGCAGCAGCTAATTTTCTGACCAAGATACAGAAATTCTCTAAAGTTGCTGCACTGGCTTCCAGTTCATATCAGAATTGAATTCAAAATTCTTCTAATAGTGTACAAAGCTGAGCATTAACACTCCTCTCTACATTATCGCTCTACTGACTCCATACGAGGCAACAGGAGCTCTCCATTTGTCAGCAGCCGGTCTCCTTGTCGTACCTTGTGTTCAGTCCAACGCTTTGGACTCCTTAAGCTCTAAAATATAATTTCTTATTTTTTTATTTTTCTTTTTCTAAGTTTGTTTTTTGCTACAACTTTTGTGTCATTTCTGATTGAGTTATTTTAGTAGAAAATATGGTCTATAAATTTGTCTTCTTCTTTCTTCTTCTTTTATCGATGACCATAGCACCTTTATCATACATGCAAGTGCTTTACATGACTGAAAATTAGCTACCAAGCAACATTTGAATCACACAAACATAGGTAAAGATGGCAATTATTGTAAGGCGGGAATGAGGACTCAAGTGCGCACAAGACAGTGAAGGAAAGTGATACTTTATTAAAGTACAGATAGTGATAGGAAGCTGGAGAGATGGGCTGAGAGTTGGAGTTGAACCGTGAAGCTGAACCGAGACCTGGTGCCGAACCGGTGACTGGAGACCAAGCTGGAGAGCTGGGCTGAGAGTTGGAGTGAGCCGTGGAGCTGCGCCGAAGCCTGGAGCCGAGCCGGTGACTGAAGACCAAGCTGGAGAGCTGGGCTGAGAGTTGGAGTGAGCCGTGGAGCTGCGCCGAAGCCTGGAGCCGAGTCGGTGACTGGGGCCAAGCTGGGTAGCTGGGCTGAGAGTTGGAGTGAGCCGTGGGGCTGCGCCGAAGCCTGGAGCCGAGTCGGTGACTGGGGCCAAGCTGGGGAGCTGGGCTGAGAGTTGGAGTGAGCCGTGGAGCTGCGCCGAAGCCTGGAGCTGACCGGATATGGCTGATTGGCTGACCGGATATATTCCAAATTCTTGTGGTCAGTCCACACAAGAAAAGGTTGTTCGGCTCCCTCCAGCCAGTGCCGCCATTCCTCCAAGGTTAGCTTAACCGCCAGCAGCTCCCTATTACCTATGTTGTAGTTCTGTTCAGCGGGAGACAGGCGATGAGACAAATAGGCACACGGGTGTAATTTCTGGTCTGAAGTGGAACGTTGGGACAGAACTGCGCCTATTCCCACGTTGGAAGCATCCACCTCTACGACAAACTGGCTACCAGAGTTTGGGATGATAAGCACTGGAGCTGAAGAAAAACGAAGCTTCAGGTCCCGGAATGCTGAATCGGCTTCGCTGGACCAGATGAACGGAACCTTAGATGAGGTAAGTGCTGTCATAGGAGCCGCCAAGGTACTATAGCCACGGATGAAATGTCTATAGAAGTTGGCAAACCCCAAGAAGCGTTGCAGTTGCTTTAGACTGCACGGAGATGGCCAATCCAATACTGCCGACACCTTGGAAGGGTCCATCTGAATCTTACCCTGGGCGACAATGTAACCCAGAAAAGAGACGCTGGGTACGTGAAATTCGCATTTCTCAGCCTTGACAAAAAGCGAATTCTCCAGCAGGCGTTGAAGGACTGACTGGACATGATGAACATGCTCCTTGTGATTCTTGGAAAAGATAAGGATATCATCCAGATAGACAAATACGAACTTGTCGAGCATGTCCCGCAACACATCATTAACCAGGTTCTGGAAAACAGCGGGAGCATTAGTCAGTCCAAAGGGCATCACCAGATATTCATAATGGCCTGATGAGGTGTTAAATGCTGTCTTCCATTCGTCCCCCTCTCGGATACGAACAAGGTGGTATGCATTGCGAAGATCCAATTTGGAAAACACCGTTGCCCCCTCCAGGAGTTCAAAGGCGGAGGCCAGAAGGGAAGCGGATACCTGTTCTTTATGGTAATCTCATTAAGTCCACGGTAATCAATGCAGGGTCGGAGAGTCTTGTCTTTCTTCCCCACAAAGAAAAACCCCGCCCCCGCTGGTGATGAAGAAGGTCTTATTATTCCGGCTGCATCTTTGATGTAAAGATCCATGGCCTCTCTTTCAGGAGCGGACAATGAATATAGTCGGCCTCTAGGAGGTGAGGTGCCAGAAAGCAAGTCAATAGCACAGTCATATGGCCGGCGGGGTAAGGCTGTGGCTTTGGCCTTATTAAAGACCTCCTTATAATCCTGGTACTCCCTGGGAACGTTGACCGGCAGAGAGGATACAGGTGTACCAGGTAGTGGGTTGGGTAATCCCGCTGACTGAAGACAAACAGAGTGACAAGAATGACTCCACCCCAGTATTGCCCCAGTGTCCCAATCAATGTGAGGATTATGGCGTCGTAACCAGGGGTAGCCCAAAATTAATGGAATCTCCAAAGACTGAATTAGGAAAAATCCGAGCGTTTCTTGATGGTTCCCAGAGATCAATAAAGTCACGGGACTGGTCCGGTGGGTCACGGTACCCAGGAGGTATCCATCCAGGGCCCGTGCAGGAACTGGTTTGGGTAGGGGAACTCGTGACAACCCCCACTGAAGTGCCAAGGTCTCGTCTATAAAACTGCCGTCTGCCCCAGAGTCAATGAATGTAGTTAAAGTCTGTGGGCCCCCAGGAAGCAGCAGCTGGACATGGACAAGCGGGCGATTGATGGAAGAGACCCCCTCTGTAAGACTCAACAGTACTCCTCCATCTACTGCTGAGCCCGCCCTTTAACGGACAGACCAATGCAACATGGCCCGGGCCCCACAATACATACAAAGGTTCCTCCTTTGACGTAGCTTCTCCTCAGGAGTGAAATGAGAGCGGCCAATTTGCATGGGTTCACTGGTATCTGTTGTGGAACTGGAATCTGTTGTGGATACAGAGAGCTGTGGTCGCTGGGGGTCAAGAGGAAGGTAAAGAGAACTCCGGGTAGCCCGCTCCCCTCGACGAGCTCGGACCCTCTGATCAACCCGGATTGACATACGGATTAAATCATCCAAGTCTTCTGAAGCTCGAGAGGCAAGCTCATCTTTCATGTGCTCGGCCAACCCGAGAAGGAAAGCCTGCTGTGCAGGAGCGTTAAATCCACTCTGCCGAGCAAGCGTCCGAAAGTCAATGGAATAATCCGCCACTGAACGAGATCCCTGTTTTAGTTGAAAAGGCCCTGGCACGCGCCTCCTGATCCTCAGCGTCAAACACTTTCCGGAGTTCAGTAGATAAGGATTGGAAACTAGAGCAGGCTGGAGCACCTCTCTCCCACTCTGCGGTTCCCCAGAGGCGTGCGCGCCCGTAAGGTGATTAATGACAAATGCCACCTTGGCTTTTTCTGTGGCAAATGTGTGGGGTTGCAGAGCAAACAGAATTGAACAGTTAACCAGAAAGGGATTACAACCACCTGCCTCTCGAATGCGTTCTGGAATCCCGACCGAGGCTCCTGGACCGGAATCGGTTGAACCACCGGAAACAGGATCTGAAGGTGGAACGGAGGCCCGACTCTCTGTGGTCTTGAATACTCGATAGCTGAGAAGTCAGGAGATGGATCTGATTTGACATGGCCTGGAATGCGTCCTCCTGTTGAGACACAATCCGCTGGAACCCGGCGGAAATAGTGTTCATTTGGGCTTCATGATTCTGGAGAGTTTCTTCAATGAGGGTAAATCGATTTATTACTTTCTCTGCTTTGGCTGAGTCCATCTTGGCCAGATCGTTCTGTAAGGCGGGAATGAGGACTCAAGTGCGCACAAGACAGTGAAGGTAAGTGATACTTTATTAAAGTACAGATAGTGATAGGAAGCTGGAGAGATGGGCTGAGAGTTGGAGTTGAACCGTAAAGCTGAACCGAGACCTGGTGCCGAACCAGTGTGTTCTGGAGTGGACTGTATTGGGCTAATTCTTAGGTGTATAACAGAGGACAAGATGGGGTGTCGGTCAGAACACAGGATGAAAAGATGAGCGTCTTGTGAGAATCCAGAAGTGTTTTAATTACAGTTGTTTAGGTGGTTACAATATGGTGGTTTGAAGTATTATTATTATTTCCAACAGTGTTTCATCAACGACTCTATAATATAATACTCCGATGGCTCCAAGGCTCTCAGAAAAGTCTTGTTGTAACAAAAAACCCACTTGTTATTTACTTAACTCCCTAATTAACTAATTAACTAACGTGCCTCGCACATGCCTTTACTGCTACCGGAAACGGAACTAGAAACAATCCGGGCGTCGACGTTGCATCATGTGATCACACATTCGGGGGGACTGAGCCTTTATAACAGCCGCCCCCAAATGTGCAAAGTACATTTGCTCCAAATAAAGGCGAACTACTCGTGGCTATTCCCCAGGAGGCAAAGCTGGCAGCATCACTAAACGTGCCACAGGTCTGGTATACACATGTCCATTAATCAGTACATCTGCAGATCTAATGCAGCCATCAACGCCACGATGAGTCTTGGTCACCCGTCCAATGGGCCAGGACGCCCTGGGTGACTGAGGGTCCACTAGCATGACCACTGCCTTGTCTAACAGCTCCGGTGAAGCTGATTGCCATTTCTGTCTAGTCTGGAAGAGTGGGAGATACTTCTGATGAATCTTGCCCAGAACTGGTCAGCCAGCACCTGAGAATGCGGCCAGCGCCGACGGCTCAAGATCTCAGTCTCTGGATAGACAACTGCAGGCAACGACCCGTCTGGCCGCCCCATCAACAGACTGTTTGGCGTCACTGGATCAATGTCTGCTACATCTGTTGAGGTGTAGCCCAAGGGTTTTGAATTCAACATGGCCTCCACCTCCAGGAGAGCAGTGATAAGGACGTCCTCATAAACTGGTTGTGCTCCTATGCACGTGTGCAGGGCAGTCTTAACGGAGCGGATTTCCCGCTCCCAAACCCCGCCAAAATGCGGAGCTGCAGGTGGGTTATAGTGGAACTTAATCTTCTGGGGGGCGAGCCTCTGCTGGAGAGAGGGAGCCATGGCCGCAAAGGCCTCTCGAAGTTCACGCTCCCCTCCCTTAAAATTGGTCCCCTGATCAGACCATAGCTCCGCCGGAGTCCCTCGACGAGCAATGAATCTCCGTAGGGCCATCAGATAGGTGTCCGTATCCATACTTCTCAGAATATCCAGGTGTACTGCCCTTGTTGTTAAACACTTGAAGATTATACCCCAGCGTTTCTCTTGACGTCTGGCCATTTTAACCGGCATCGGGCCGAAGCAATCGACACCAGTGGAGTAAAAAGCTGGCTTGTATAACCGGAGGCGGGCAGGTGGTAAATCTGCCATTTTAGGGATTGCAGGCTTGGCTCTCCAGCGCCTGCATTCGACACAGGCATGCTGGTGTTTTCGGATGGCTTCCCTGCCCCGAACGATCCAGAATGACCTCCGCAACTCTGCATAGACCCGCTCTGCTCCGGGGTGATGGAGGTCTTTATCATATTTCTGGATCAGCAAGCGAGTAACTGGGTGTGAGGGATCTAAGACAACAGGGTGCAGAGTCAAGTCGCTAAGGCCTTCAGATCTGCGTAGCCGACCACCCACTCGTATTAGGCCTGTAGACTGATCTAACTCGGGAGATAAGGTGAGTAAGCGGCTACTAGATGGAACAGGCTTACCGGCGGCTAGCAGCTTATAATCCTCGGGGAATGAATCCTGCTGGGCTCGCTGCAGTACAATAGTCTCTGCGTGCTGATACTCCTCGGCACCAAGGGGAGGGCCCAAGGGGTCTCGCGGATGGAGCTCATTTGCTTTGGCCTCTATAAGCTCCTGCCAAGTGCTACACGCATTGTTGCTTTGACTGTTCAGGGGGGCAATGGTTAGGGCACAGAAAGTAGCTTTACGTAGCTCCGCTGGGATCTCGGGGGCCACTGTTCTGGGTCTCTCTGGCCATGTGTCTGGGGTCTGGAGGAGAAATGAGGGCCCCTGGCACCAGCGGTTTGGTTCGATGAGGGCACTCAGGGCCTTCCCTCTGGTCAAATCGTCTGCCGGGTTATTAGCTGAGTCTACATAGCGCCAAATAGCAGTCTTTGTAAGCTCTTGGATCTCAGCTACTCTAGCACCCACAAAAACTTTGTAGCGACATGACTGAGATTGGAGCCATGTCAAGACTGTTGTAGAGTCAGACCACAGTACCGTCTGAGCTACTACCAGCGTGAGTTCTTTCGCCAAGATTTGTGCTATCTGGGCTGCAACCAGGGCTGCGCAGAGTTCTAGGCGGGGAATGGACTGGACACGCTTGGGAGCTACTCTGGAACGGGCAAACACAAATGAAAGGTGTACCTGACCATCGGTATTTTCGGTTCTCAGGTAGGCAACGGCCCCGTAAGCTTGCTCGGACGCGTCTGCGAAGATGTGGAGTTGTTGATTGGAGTCCTCCCGTGCGTCACCTGCAGAAACATAAGGGCGGGGAAGGGACAGGAGAGGAAGAGACTGGAGCTCGGCCTCCCACCTGGTCCAGGCCTGCAGAAGTTCGGAAGGCAGGTTCGAGTCATCCCAGCCCCGCTGCTTGTCCCATAACTGACGGACAATGAGCTTGGCCCGTGTACTGTAAGGCAATAGGTAACCCAAGGGGTCATACTGGGATGCTAGGACTTTGTATATGTTCCTTAAGGTTGGCGCCTCATAATTCAAAGGCCTGTGCTTGTAGCCCAAGGTGTCCGTCTCCCAATTCCAGCTGAGACCAAGGGTGGATTCTTGGGGGTTTGACTTATCTTGCGCGAGCCACAAATCTAGGCTCTTTGATCTGGCTGCTTGAGGTAAGTGGCTTAGGACGTTTGGTTGACTGCAGGCCCACTGACGCAGCTCAAACCCTGCTGAGGAAAGGAGGGCTATGAGACGGTTGACCATGGACCGGGCTTCCTCGGGGGTGCTCAAGCTCTGGAGGCAGTTGTCCACATAAAAACAGTTTCCGACTGAGAACATTAGGTCACTGCCAGGGGGGCTATGATCTGTGACATGCCGCTGGAGGGCATAATTGGCACAACAGGGGCTGCACGTCGTGCCAAAGGGAAGGACCTGCCACTCAAAGGTCTTCGGAGGTTTGTCGACTGCCAGGTCACGCCACAAGAACCTGAGAAGGAACGGTCTTCAGGAGGAGGCGGACCTGGTGGAACATTCCCTTTATATCTCCAGAGATGGCAATGGGGCGCTCGCGAAACCTTAGCAAGACACCCAGCAGAGATGCTCCTAGGGTAGGGCCTGGCAGGAGGAACTGGTTTAAGGACTGGCCGAGGTACTCATGTGAGCAGTTGAAAACCAGGCGGGATTTCCCGTTGTGACTGACGAGATGGTGAGGGATGTACCACTCTTCCTGAGTTGGGGCCTCGGAAGTAACTTCACTCACTGCACCACTTTCGATGAGTTTCCTCATCTCTTCCTTGTAGGCTTCAGCTTGTGCGGGGTTTCTTTGGAGACGTCTTTCTGTGCTTCGCAGCAGGGGCATTACGGAGTCCTTTGGGGCAGACAGCAGGGGCATGTCTGGGTGACGCAGCAGTGGGGTGGCGTATCTTAGGGTGCCCTTCACTTCTGTGCGGACGGTTTTGGCCTCGATCATCGACACAGCCTGATGGTCCTGTTTAGATCGTATGACCTCTCTTTCAGGTCGGTAAGACACCGAGTCCATTTGCCAGAGCCGCTCAACGTGTTTGTACAACTCCTCTAGCTTAGGTGGGGCTGCAGTGAACAGGCATTGTACGGAATTGTTGAGCCGCCCCATAAACTGGACAGGGCCTTGGAGCGTCCACCCTAGTCTGGTATGAACTGCTGCTGGGCTGCCGGGCGGACCGAGCCTTATGGGCTCAACTGGCGTGACAAGGTGAACTTGATCTGAGCCGATAAGAAGAGATGGCTCTGCATTACGGAGGGCAGGGATGGGTAGGCCCCGTAAGGGCCGGAACTTCTTCAGTAGCCGCTCAACAGGGTAGGTATGCTGGGCGAGGCTGAGGCGGCTTGCTGTGAAGGCGCCCTCAATCTTGTGCTAGTGTGAGGGTTGGACACTGGGGACACATGGAAAGTTACTGAATAACCTTGGAGTACCTGAATATCCTGCCTGACGGTTCATAACGGAAGGTCCTCAGGGGTGCCCCTTATGCCGAGAGCCTTGGCTGCAGCGGGTAGTAGCATGGACCTCTCAGATCCATCGTCTAGGATAGCGAAGGCGTTCAAGGACCGGCCCCCGTAATGGAGTAGGATGGGAACAACCTTCAGCAGAGTTCTGTTACCTTTGCCTGGTCTGTCAAGGTAAAGGGTGTTAGCGGCAGAATTGGTGAGGCAGCTCTTCTGTTTAGCTACTTCTTGACTAAGACCCTCCGGTTTCACATTGATTTCATGGAGGGCCTGAAGGTGCTTCCCATTACACTGTCTACATGGCTTCTTCAGTGTACACTGGGCGGCGAAGTGGGCTCGTGCACATCGCCAGCAGCGCTTATTAACTTGAATCCATTCTTTTAGTTCCTCCTTGGAGAGCTTAGCCACGTCACTACATTGGCTGAGGTGATGTTCTTTGCTCTCACAGTAGGCACAGTACACCTTGCTCTTAAACTTCTCCTTGGCTGGAGTAGGGTTGGGGGACATGACCGACCCACCAGCACCGTGGAGGACTGTAACAGTTTGTTTGACAACGCGACTGTCGTTCTTAGTATGTGTTCTCTCTCTGTTAGGCTTTGCTGTGGCTTGGCTATCGAACCCCTGACACCATGACTCGTAATGGAGCCACTCTGACAGATCTAAGAGGGTGTGACTGGCTCCAGGCTGTTTGAACCGGTGTCTGCGAAAATCAGCACGCTGCTCGGCAGGCAGTTTACTCAGCAGGCATGCTACATGTGAGCCACAGTTCAGTTCGACTTCTCCTTCATGGCCCAAGGTCTGTAGTAAGCCTACCAGGGATTGAATTTGGAGGGCAAACTTCTGGAACGCCGCTATATCCCCCCGCCTTACCTCAGGGGCCTCAAGCACACTGGCTATTTTCCCGAGGGCGAGTTGATGTGGTTGGCCAAACTTCTCATGAAGGGCCGCCATGGTATCAGTGTATGGGGTTGGGGAGTTCAGGTAGGCATCCGCGATAAGCTTAGCCTCTTCTAGCCTGAGATGGTCAACGAGGATCTGATATCTGAACAGTTCAGATGTGTTAGCTGGGAGGAGGTTCTCTAATGCTAGGCGTAGCCGGGCGAACTCACTGGGGTCATGGTTGATGAACTTAGGAATTGTGGGCTGAGGGCCTCTGTAGAGCTGTTCAGATACTGGAGGTAATGTCCTGTAGTTAGGGGCCTGATTTGGGGGTGGTACTGTAAAGGCTGGTGGATAGCGCTGGATTGAGGTGGGTGACGAGTGCCTCTGGTCCCCGTAAGAGGCAGAGGGAAATGGGTGCGGTGGCGGAGGAGGGGGCCATAGTGGGTCCTGACCTGGCTCTCTAGAAGGGTAATATGTCGGGATACTGTCTCCTTCGATCTTTAGGTGCTGCATGTTACTCGGCAGATCTCTCTCGATTTCAGGCCAGGGTGGAGGATCAGGCCAGACCTCCTCTGGTACAACTTTAGGGTGGGTAGCAGCATTGGGTGCGACTGCAAATGCATGTGGGGGCTTCACTGGGCTTGTTACACTGGGACTAGTGGTCATTTCCATTTTCAGTGAGCGGGCAACCTGTATCAGTTCTTTTATTTCAGCTCTGGCCTCCTCCAGTTCCTTTAGACCCGATTGAATCCATTGTTGGGACTGGTGCAGCTTAGCACTCTCTTCCCGCATAACTCTGATATCCATGGGAAGGATGGCATCTTGATAGGGAACAGGTTGGTATGGGTGCACAGAGGGAGGTGTAAGCAGGGTGCTCCGGAATTGACTTGGGGCTAGCTGAGAAGTCTCAGAGTGAGCAGCATCCCCAGTGAAACTTCCGCAGGAGAGAGGGCTTAATGGCGGTGATCTCCACTGCGATGGGTCTGTCTGATATCCCATCGAGTCTACTACATAGTCCAGTAGTCTGGGAGGAGGGCGGGTTTGTCTCTTGGGCCTCACAACTGGCTGCATCTCATTAGCGGGGTCCATCTTGAAGACGTTATCCGGCTCGAAGGACCAAATGTTCTGGAGTGGACTGTATTGGGCTAATTCTTAGGTGTATAACAGAGGACAAGATGGGGTGTCGGTCAGAACACAGGATGAAAAGATGAGCGTCTTGTGAGAATCCAGAAGTGTTTTAATTACAGTTGTTTAGGTGGTTACAATATGGTGGTTTGAAGTATTATTATTATTTCCAACAGTGTTTCATCAACGACTCTATAATATAATACTCCGATGGCTCCAAGGCTCTCAGAAAAGTCTTGTTGTAACAAAAAACCCACTTGTTATTTACTTAACTCCCTAATTAACTAACGTGCCTCGCACATGCCTTTACTGCTACCGGAAACGGAACTAGAAACAATCCGGGTGTCGACGTTGCATCATGTGATCACACATTCGGGGGGACTGAGCCTTTATAACACAGTGACTGGAGACCAAGCTGGAGAGCTGGGCTGAGAGTTGGAGTGAGCCGTGGAGCTGCGCCGAAGCCTGGAGCCAAGTCGGTGACTGGGGCCAAGCTGGAGAGCTGGGCTGAGAGTTGGAGTGAGCCGTGGGGCTGCGCCGAAGCCTGGAGCCGAGCCGGTGACTGGAACCAAGCTGGGAAGCTGGGCTGAGAGTGAAGTCCAAACCTGAGACTTGGAGCGAAGGCTGGAGAGAGGGCTGAGACAAGAGCTGGACAAACGCTGGAAACATTCACACAAAGTATGCTGAACGATCTGGCAGGGAAGAGGTGGACAGGAGAGGTTTAAATACCTCACTGATGGTAATAGGTTACAGGTGCTTGGGACAGGTGGCAGTGATGAGATGAAGGAGAGAGAAGGAAAGTGGAGCGGATCCCTGAGAGACACGGAGTGGATCTGACAAATATATTAATTTATTATCCCTGTGGGGAAAATTAGGCTTCTTTTTTAATCCCGGTGGACACAGCATATAATCATCACGTTTACATGCAGCTTTGTTAGGCTACGTTCACAACTCAGATAGGACTGGAATACTGTGCTATTTTGCATGATTCAACACATTCATACACAGCAGCAGGAGATGCTGTTACTCCTGTCTGCTTCTCCAAACTCTGCTGCTGCGCATAAGTTCTTTTAGCTTATACACAGCAGCATGGTTTGCTCATGTGTTCCAAGGTTTCTCTAACGGTTTTGTCTTCTACGAGTGAATCGATGCTGAAATTGGACTATAGTTCTTCTCAGCCACGCCATTATTCCACTGTCCTTCAATTCTTTCACCTCGGCCTGTAACTCTTCTGTGACTTTCTGTTGTTGTGTCAAAGATCTATTTGTTTCTTGAAGTTGGTCTAAAAGCGCATTTTTCTCTGTCATCAGGTCAAATTTCTCTTTTTCCACTTTCCTGTTCAGTGACTTAAGTTCCTCAAGTTCTTTGGACTCGTCCATAATTAAATCCCTCAGATGAGAAATCTCAGCTTCAGCTGTCTCTTTGTGAGATTTGTGGACCTCTTCCATTTTCGTGTTCAATAGCTTAAGTTCATCGAGTTCTGCCATCACAGACTCTTTAATGTTCTTGAGATGGTGCACCTGACTTAGAAGGTTTTTCTTCTCGGCCTCTAGCATCATGAAGTCCTTTTTGCTGACATGGTAAGACCGACAGTACAGTTCTTTGTTCTCGAAGTCCGTGACTAAACCCCTCCAAGCGTCGTCACTCTTCTGCAGCTCCTGTCTGAATCTTGCATTCTCGGAATTGAGTTCACTCATCTCCAACATGAAGCGCACTTTAAAATTATTTACTGAGGTTTCTCTTTCCTCAAGACTTTCCACTTTCTTAATAAGCTCATCCCTTTCCGTGATCGTGTGTGTGTGTACTTCTTGTACTTCCGCATGCTTAAACTTTAGCTTTTCCATCTCGTCCTTGAGGCATGCAAAATCTGTTTTACTTTCCATAAGGAGCCAAAACAGCTTACCTTTGTCCACCTCTGGCTGTAATAAAAGCTCAAAGCTCTAAAGTAAGTAAATACTGTGGCTAGGCACAGATTATTGTGAAGCCTTGTCCTCAAAGTCACAAGCTTGTTCCCTTTGTCACTAAACAGTGATGTGAAGGGACGTCACAGAAGCACTAGTGCTAGTGCTTCTGAACCTTTTCTGCTTTATATATTCTGTTTCTATTCTGTATTCTATATTCTCTTTAAATCCACAAATGTCTGCCTTCGTCTGTTGTGTCTGAGTAAAAAGTGTTTGACTCCAGTTGAATTCAAACACTTATAAACATGATACCGTGTGATGTCATGACATTTCACCATCATGTGACATCATGGGATTCCAAAACCAAGTGGCCAGATTGCCATGGAAACATTAGTTTTCATGGAAGTCTTTTTTCCAGGATCACTGTTTTTAAGAAAAACCGGACAAATTGAGTAAAATCTAAAAACATGAATAAATAAAAATGATAGTATATTTCTGAACAATATTAGTCAGGGTTTGATCTGATCTGACAGGAAACAGGAGGAAGGTTTTGTCATAGATCTGGTGGAACTCCTGATATGTTAAAAGTCAACACAACACATTTGCAACACATTTGAGGTGTTAATTTAAATTAGATTTTCTCAAAATTGTTAATTTGTTTTATTTCATCAAAGCTTCAATTGTGTATTTGTTCTACAGTTAAGGGCAAAGTATAAAAAAGATGAAACTGCACTGGTGTCCGCTCTACTGCTGGCCATGTTAACTAGCGGCACAAACGATAGATCGTAGTATAGCCTATATACTCTGGGCCGCTTGGTCTATTTCTAACTCTGGATGTTTGGACTGTGACGCCACTGCACCGGTCCACCAGGGAAAACTACTGAGCGTCCAGATTACTACTCCGCCTTTGAAAGACAACAAAAAATCTACAACAAAAACAAATAGTGCACAGACACCTGTATTAGCCCAGAAATAAACTTACAACTGACCAGTTTGTACCCCGCCTTATAGGCCCAAAGCTGCTGGGACAGACAGCTGTAGAAAAATATATTTTTTTTTATTTCTTTTTTTCTAAGTTTGTTTTTTGCTACAACTTTTGTGTCATTTCTGATTGAGTTATTTTAGTAGAAAATGTGCTCTATAAATTTGTCTTCTTCTTTCTTCTTCTTTTATCGATGACCATAGCACCTTTATCATACATGCAAGTGCTTTACATGACTGAAAATTAGCTACCAAGCAACATTTGAATCACACAAACATAGGTAAATATGGCAAATATATTAATTTATTATCCCTGTGGGGAAAATTAGGCTTCTTTTTTAATCCCGGTGGACATAGCATATAATCATTACGTTTACATGCAGCTTTGTTAGGCTATGTTCACAACTCAGATAGGACTGGAATACTGTGCTATTTTGCATGATTCAAGAGTGCTCCGCTCAGGCTAGTATTAGTGTTGCCACTCTTTTTCAAAAAAAGGTGACTAGCAACAAATCTAGTGACTTTTTCTGGTGTTATTGGAGACTTTAAGAGATTTGTTTTTACTTTTCTCAACAAGTAGCGGGTGCTGCCATGGGTAACTCCCCTGTGCCAAGGCACTAACAGACAGCTCAATCTAAACACAGCAGTCCCTCCCAGCTGCAGCCACAGCATGGATTAGACCGGAGACTCACACAGCCCCAGTCACTTACTCACCTCGTCCACTGTTGTGTGCCTGTCTGTGACATAAGCTAAACATCTAGCTGGCTCATCATGTCTCAGTCTAAACTGTACACTTCAAAATACAGAAAGGTAGGGCTGCCCGATTATGGAAAAAAAAAAATCATTATTGAAATCACAATTATTTTACATGATTACTCATTTATTGAACAAAACAGTGAATTCTCCTTAAAATAAATAATATATTCAAAAGTATAAATATCAACAATAGAGTGCACTGTGTGATATGCTGTGAAGCAAATCTTGCACATAAATTTTATAATGTGTTTAGGCCAAAAAATATGCAAAACTTTTTTTATTTGTTTATTTATTGAAATAGAAATTAGATTTTTATTGGTGATATTGGTGATTGATAATACTTGGGCAGACTGCCTATGTCAAACTTAGTGAAGTTAACAAACACATGGCAAATCAAAAGGCAAAAACTTATAACAGTTCCACTCAAGCTGCCATACATGGTACAAAAAAAAATTTCAAAACATTGTTATTCCTTTCTCCTACAGCGTCCATTATAATTGCATGCATATGGAATAATATGCAAATCAGGCAATGAGGTCATTTAGCTACTTCTAGCAATATTTTACTTTTTTGCTGGCATTTAGCTAAAGAGAAAGGGAGAGCTAAAGTAAAAGCCTGAATTGCTGCTACATAATCATTGAGACATTTTATAATAGCAATGTTTGCATTCCGGCAAAGACATATCAACAAGTCAGAAGAAGACAACTTCCTTATTTGGCAGTTGCACCTTAGTAGCCTATACAGGAACACGCTTTTTCCACAAGAAACCAAAACAATCTAGCTAGAGGCAGAGTAGCATAAACAGTATAGATTATATTTTTTATATATTTATATTTTTTTATTATTGCTAAATCTTTCTACAAAAAGATGCCTAAAATAGAATCCCCCACAGACCTTAGCTGGATTGTACTTGTTAATAGCCAATGGAAAGGCCAGCAGGAGTCCAAGCGTTTGTTTTTGTAATGACATGGCTCCATTAGAAGATGATGAGCAGGGACTGTAACTGCTACCTGTGATAGCTGCAGTAGCTTTAGGCTAGGTTGTATTGACCTGTGTATTTCAGAATAAGGCAGCAGTGGGATCCACTGATTGATTAGTTTATACGTGTACTTGTTATTTTACATGCCCTTCACACGTAAGACATCTCAGCTCTGATTAGATCATAATGAAGAAACCAAAAATCATTGTTCTGATTTACACAGGCCTGGAGGGGACATTATTTATTCAAAAACAGATACACTATTACTATGTTTAGTTTAGTTTATTAAGATCCCCATTAGCTGCTGCAAAAGCAGTAACTATTCTTCCTGGGGTCTATAGACTTCAACTATTTTTTCTTTTTTATATATATAACATAAAACAATACATTATACAGACAAAAATGGAGTGCACACATTCATACATAACAAATACAACAACATACTAAAAATAAAACAATAGCTCTACATTATTCATTATCACAGTGCACAGTTACAGCTATACTATTATAGGGTTCATAATTTTCACAATGTTTTCCCTCTCTTCAACCATTCATAAAAAAAGCAACAAATATAAATAGTAACAATTATTCTAATGTAATAAATGTAATAAAGTCTTAATCTTTTACGAAATGTCATTGCATTCATTCCCAAAATCAAAAACTGCGGAAGAGAATTCCATACCACCATTGCTCTATACAGCACTGTCCTTTGCATAAGGTTAGTTCGACACGGTGGTAACAAAAAGCGACTCTCTGTTGACTGACGAGTGGAATATTGATGCACAGCACTAAAAAAAGACAGTCTGCTGTATAGTATTTCTGGCATTTTTGCAACAATAATTTTTCTAACAAAGTTAACAATACAATATTTAATCCTACTTTTTACACTTAGCCAAACTACCAACTTAGGGCAACTTAAAACTACCCGAGCTGCTTTATTTTGAGCAACTTGCAATTTTCTTAAATTAATTTCAGTTGTACTTGACCAAATAATTGAACAATAATCCAAATGTGATAAAATTAATGATTCTACTATTTTTTTCATCATTCGATTTGGAATAAATTTTCTACAATGCTTTACAACTGCCAGACTCCTGCCCATTTTCAATAATATTTGATTTATATGTCTATTCCAATTTAACAAACTGTCAACAGTCACACCGAGTAGCTTTACCTCAGTAACCTGTTCTATTACAATACCCCCCACAGACAGACTCAACACAGGCGGATCTTTTAACAAATACTTGGATCCCAACACCATACATTTACTTTTCACTGCATTAATCACCATTTTATTGTCCCTAATCCACGTTTCAATTAGTTTCAGTTCAACTTGTAAAATTGTATTAAGTTCAACAAGGGTTTGCGCGGACGTATAAATTGTGGAATCATCTGTATATAGAGCCATAGTGGAATTCTCTAAAACAAAAGGCAGATCATTTGTAAAGATAGAAAATAAAAGTGGCCCAAGGCAACTCCCTTGTGGCACACCACACTCAAGAGTCTGTGTATCAGAATCACACCCATTAAACGTCACCGTAAATTCCCTATTGGCAAGATAACTTTTAATCCATTCAATAGCAGATTTTTCAAAACCATAACATATTAACTTTTCCAACAAAATTTCATGATCAAGTACATCAAAAGCAGCACTCAGATCTAACAATACTGTTCCAACAATCTTTTTATTTTCAATATCTTTTATCCAGTCGTCAGTTATCTGAGCCAAAGCTGTTGTTGTAGAATGTTCCTTCCTATATGCATGCTGATAAACAGAATTTAAATCATTTATACTAAAGTACATACTGATTTGTTCATAAACAATTCTTTCTGTAATCTTACTCAGAATGGGTAAAGTACTAATAGGTCTACTATTTTTTCCCGACAGTAGTTCCCTATTATTCTTTATAAGTGGCATAATTTTAGCGACTTTCCAACTAGACTTAGAGAACTTTCTCTAAACTTAGATTTATTATATAACTTAAAGGCATAGGAATCATATCAGCTACTAATTTTAATAATTTTGCATCAAGGTTATCAGCACCTTATGGTTTCTCTTTCATTACTTTTAATAAATTCTCAACTGTAGTAGTACTTACTCTTTCAAAGTCAAATTTGCATGCTTTATTTCCCATTATTTTATTACAAATTGTTCTATTATTTAAATAACTTTTTTGTTTCAAATTCGTATCTTGTCTTAAAGTTAAGACTTTATTCTTGAAATAAGAACTTAAGTACTTTGCAATATCACTGGGTTTAGTCAAAAAGGATCCGTCAACTTCAATAAAAGATGGCACTATTTCAACTTTTCTCCCCATTATTGTATTAAGCAGACTCCAAATTTTATTACTATCAGATTTTGAATCTTTAATCTTATTTTCATAATAATTTCTTTTTTTTGTTCTGTTTAATTTAGTAACATAATTTCTTAATTTCCTATACTTATTCCACAGGATACTGTTGCCTGATGCGATTGCTTCAGCCTTTAATTTATTTCTCTGCTTTATGTGCTCCTTAAGTTCTAAATCTACCCAAGGAGCAGCAATGGTTCGCACAGTTATTCGTCTCAATGGCGCATGTTTATCCATGATTGGCATTATTAAACTAGTAAAAGCCTCTAAGGCTCTATCAGGATCATCCTCAACTAATATCCTTGACCAATCAACATTTCTGACTTCTTCACAATATTCATTTTCATTAAAATGGTTAAATATCCTTTTAACAATCATTTTCTGGGAACCTTAGTTTTCCTATCAACTGAAACTAAATTGTGATCACTAAAACCTACCGGCATAGAAATTGCCTTTGAACATAAGTCTGCGGCATTTGTAAAAATTAAATCAATACATGTAGCTATTTTTGTGCCATCGGATCTATAAGAAACTCTAGTTGATTTTTCAACAACTTGTGATAAATTACAGATTTCTGTTAATGAAAACAACTTATTTTTTAACGAACAATTATTCAAATGCCAATCAATATTCAAATCTCCTAAAAATATATATTTCATATTTTGTATCACAAACTTTGTCTAACATCGTACAAATATTATCTAAATAAGCTATAGGTACATTAGGTGGTTGATAACAAACACCAATTAGGACAGGCCGAAGATGTGGTAACTGCACTTGTAACCACAAAGCTTCTACACCCACACAACCAAAATCATTTCTAATTTTTGCAGGTATTTGATTTTGAACGTAAATTGCAACCCCACCACCATATGCATTTCTATCATATCTATACAGATTGTACTTGTTTATATACAATAACGAATTGTCCATATTTGTATCTAAATGTGTTTCTAATATTGCCAGAATATGCAAATTGTTATTTATTAGAGTTTTCGAAATATCCTGAACCTTATTTCTCAGACTACAGACATTTAAAATCATCATTTTGTGTAACAATATGTGTTAATGATGTTAATAAATTTGACTACATTGCAATACTTCATTATCAATTAGCTGCAAGAAATGATGATAGTCACAATATTTTCATGTCTGTTATTATTCCACATCACTGCCATTTGAAGAAATTGCAATTCAGATTCACAGCTTTTTGTATGAATGAGGCAAAAAAAAAAAAACAGTGAAACTAAAACATTTACCATTCAGTTCCTCAGGGATTCATTTGCATTTGGCCACCGGAGAGAAGGCTCCTTTACACTTCAGTGCTGGCTTGGTTTTTCAACCCAAGAGACTGTTGCTTTGGTCGGCTCCAACTGTAGGCAACCAATTATGCTGAAGTTTGGTAATTGGTAGCAAGACCTGAGTTCAGTAAGTGCCTCTCTTGGTCATTAACTCAGCTCAAAACACATCAGGATCATTAGCTCTCAGTGTTATTAGCCTCTCAAGAGCTTTCTTGTCTTGCCTTTGGAATGGCTCCAACTTGTCATGCTTGATGTTTATCTCCATCATCTCTATGTTTAGCTTGTAGCCCCTAGCATAAATCATCAGCAGCGATTTGGATCTAATTTGTGGATTATATATTTATGTTCCACAAAAAACAGACAGTGTTGGAGTGGGTTGGAGTTTGGTTGTAAAGGTTCAGTGTGTATGACCACAGCTCAAACCCCTGCAAATTTCACACAACCTTTGAGCATTTTGTGTTCCCTATCTGTTTGTGATTTAAAGCTTTACCTCTAAACCACCAGGCACGTCCACATGTGGCAGATTCTTGATGATAAAGTCAGAGGATGCATTTCTCAAAACTACTGTCGTGTTTTGACAAGCAGACAGTGGCTGTAGCGTTTTGAAAGAGAATCTTAGAACTGGAAGTAGCCATGTCAAATGCTGTGCTTTGGGCATTTTCTGCTTCCACAACAATGATGTTTTTCCTGCTGTATGCTGTTGGTTCTTTGCTTTAATGCAAACAGCGGCGCTGCAGACTGTGTGGTGGTGTGCAGCAGATGGTGTATTGGATATTTATTGTTTTAAACTGAAAAACAATGATAAACTCCACCAGCGCTGATGGAGAGAATGTCTACTGCCTGCAGACAAAGTGTGGCAACCAAACTTTTATCACCCTTCTGCTCGTCTTGATGATGATGAAAATTTCAGAGAATTCCTATATCAAACAAAACCAAATGTACATTTCTTTATCAAGCCAAACTTCTTTTTCTCCTTCAGGGGAAATAAATTAGTGACAACCTCTTTTTAAGGGAAAGGGCTTTCTGCCAAACCTGGGTTTAGCTCCTCTGTTTACTTCCTTTCCTGGCTGTGTTTGTAGTTAGTTTTTGTCTTTCTTTTCTTGGCAACTTGCACAGTGAAGCAGAGACTTCCTGTGGGAACACCTCTGTTAGAAAAGTCTTTGGACTTTCACTTAAAGTGCCCTACAAACACAAAAGCAAGCTGTCAAACAAGGGCAACCTCATTCACGTCAATGAGACCTTCTTTGTTGAAAGGGCTGTGGACAGGCAAACAGAGTAGGACCACAATAGTGTGACTGCATGAGCTATGTGCGATTCTGATGAAATACATGTACTCTTTCCGGATCTGGCAACACTTTATAATGTTTGAAGGACATCTTCAATATGTGAAGACATTGGTTGGCTTCATGTCTTCAAAGCAAATATTTTACCTGAAGAAGTGAAGCCTGATAATCATTAAAATAATAACCTCATATTTATTTTGATTTCTATTTTAATCTACTTAAACTCAAAGTGCAACTGGCTCGACTGATTCAACTTAGTAAGTTTGAGAGATAGGGCGCACTACCATTCTCATGTTACCACAAATCTTGCCAAAATCTGTCACATCAACCCAAAATTACATCACAACATACTAAATATATGAGATATCTATAGAGCGGTAAAATTGAATGTGAGTCTGCAGAAGCATCTGTCTCCTTTAGTCCTTCAGTCCTATCTTGCAAAGTAAACTTGTTTCTTTACAATTCTATAGGCCTAATTGCTGTTTGTGGTGGGACTGGATCACATTTTTGTCCGATTGGTTAGCCAGTTATATATATAAGCTGTACAGTTGTCATTGCTTCCTAATGAGTGAATACAGAGTAGCCTCAAACATTAAGTATCACTCTGCTGCACAGGTGTTCTTTATTAACAAATAATGAGGCTAACAGGAAAGAGAGCAACATTTAGAGAAGGGCAGTAGTTGTTCACATGCTCAGGTTGACTGCAGAACATCAGAAACATCAGAGTTATAGTTATATATTATTATACCTAATTTAATGCAAAGTAGCTAGTCTATTTAAGCTAGTTGTGAAAGGCAGCTTGTTTTGCTAACATTGCACTGTTAGCTTGAGGGCTAATTTGCCACAGTCATGTTGGATAGTCCAGGAAAATTATCATTAAGGCAAATTACATTAATAAATCAAAAATGCTGTACAAAATTACGTTACTTAAAGTTTGTGAAATAAGTAACTTTTTATTATATATTGAAATATATAAATGAGACCATAACATTTTTCAAAGGGCCTAAAATGTAGTGCTTTAAGTCATTTTATTTGACAAATTGCTCCGGTGTTTTAGGTTGTTGTCCTGTTGCATCATCCACAGTTTCAGCTGACGTACAGACATCCTCACATTATCCTGAAGAACTTGGGAATTCATCTTCCCCTCAATAATTGTAAGCTGGCCAGGCCCTGATGCAGCAAAGCCGGCCCAAACCATAATGTTTCCACCACCATACTTTACAGTTGGGATGATGTTTTTATGATTTGCCGTGCCTTTTCTACGCCAGATGCAGCGCTGTGTGTTTTTTCCAAACAGTTCAATCTTAGTTTTATCAGTGACAAAACATTTTGCCAATACCTCTGTGGAGTGTCAATGTGCTCTTTTGAAAACTTTAGGCGTGCACCAATGTTCTTTTTACTTAGCAGTGGATTCCTTCTTGGTGTCTTGCTATGGATACCCTGCTTGTTGAGTGTTTTAGGCAGTGTAGACTCATGAACAGAGATGTTAGCAAGTTCCAATCATGCCTTCAAATCTTTGGCATCATTCGGGGTTGTTTCTTTACCTCATTAATGAGTCTTTGTTGTGCTTTTGGTGTCATTTTGACTGGGGAGAAGCAACAGTCTCAAAGGGTCTCCATTTGTAGATTGTTTGCCTAACTGTAGACTGATGAATTTCCAAAGTCTTTAAAATTTATTTATTCACATTTTTCATGAGGATTAATCCCTTGAGATGAATCATCTCGTTTTCGAGATCTGAGGTCCTCTTATTCATTCACTTTAGAGTTGCCAATTAACCTATACATGCATGTCAGCCGAGAATGTTTGACACACAACCTTCTTGCTGTGAGGCAGGAGTGTTAACCACTCTGCCACGTGCACCTCTAATAACTATTTAACCCTTTCCAGCTTTATGTAAAGCAACGATTCTTGATTGTAGCTCCTCTAAAAGCTTGTCTACTTCTTGTGCAGGGCAAACTCCAAACGTTTCAGGGGTTTCTATCAGTCAAAGTAGCTGTAGTCCACACCTCCTAATGAATTATCTTAACGAGACTCCTGGGGAGAAAATGTTTGCTTAAACATGGAGAAAGCAGAGTTTTAGAAGCAGTACAAGAAAAAATAGTTTTTTTCTGTCTGTAGTTCTCTACTAAATTAAAATAATCTAAACCACGGCAGTTTGTATAAAATACATTTCATTAGAATTAAAATGACCACACATAAAACCTGACATAAAAATCCTAATTCTGCAAAATCATATAAATATATTTTTATCTGGATGTAAGTGACTTATGCTTTTATCCAAAGTGACTTACATTACGCTTCAATTCACCAGTGTTACAGCTGGAACACTCCTGGAACGCAAGGGGGGTTAAGTGTCTTGCCCAAGGACACAACAACAGCATGAACTGTGGGGAAGAGCGAGAATCGAACTGCCAACCTTCTGGTTATAGGACTACCACTTTACCACTGAGCCTCTGCGCACCTATTTTGTATATAATAAAACGAGTAATAAGAAAGTATAGGCTTCTTGAATAATTAGTATTTTTCTAATAGTCTGCTCATTTGATATTAAAAAAGAAGAGGGCTTAGCAATAAATTAAACAATAAAAGAGAATAGTTATGCATAGCAGAGTATAACATAGTTTAATGACTAAAATAGAACAGAAATAATAAAAGTAAACATTAATCCTGCCTCTTTATACTTGCACTGGTCTTTGCCCTAAAAATCGGAAAAAGTAGATTTAGACACACCCCTAAATGAGCTTCCGTCTCCACCAGATACCTGCGTTTTGATTAGGAAGATATGACCCATAGTGTGCTAAAACGTGACTCCAATTAGCTTTTTTGAAGTCAGTAACTCAAGGGTTCACATATTTTTTCTACAAGCACTATGAGGTTTGTTGGTTTCAATAAAGACATGAAAGATCAGAATTGTTTTGTGTAATTATTTTCAGACAAATTATGTTTATCAATACCCTTGACTTAGATGAAGACCAGATCACATTTTACAAATCTATTCAAAGCTGTTTTGTCAGTGCCTCCCTTCATGTCTTGCAAATTTGTTCAAACAAAAATAAAGGTTAGGTGTTTGATGTGGTAATAGAAAGTCTAGCACGCTCTCGGCGACTCGTCAGTTTTCGTCACATCTAACACGTGAATTTTACTTTCTGGAGAAAAGCTGTATGGACAGTCTGAAATAGCATAATATTTGACTCAGAATGAGCTTCATGCTGAAATATAATAATGCAGAACATTCTGACTTCTGTCATAAAGGACAAGGTGTGAGCAATATGCACTATTGGATGATATTGAAATTAAGTTGGTGGTCATGATCAAGCCACTGGGGTCGGGCGGTCAGTCTGAGACACTGGACAAAGTGAGTTGTGGTGCAGTGTTGGGATGCGGCGCCCCACAAAGGCTGTTTGTTCAACTAACAATGTTTTATGTATGTGGTTAGTCTTTCATCAGCACACTCAGTATTCAATTTACATACAGTCTACTGATCCGGCACTGAATGTTAAGCTGTTTATGCTCTCTCAGCCACTTTATTCTGACACCGCCGTGTGTGTGTGTGTGTACAAGTTGGTGTGTGTGCATCTTAGACAGATTGCTTTGCCCTCTCCGCCCCCCACCCCTGTGGTTGTGCAGTATTGTGTTCTGGTAATAATGATGGGTTCTGTGCTCCCAGTCTTCCTCCCAGCAGGACACACACATAAAAGGGTCCCTCTCAGGCCAGCCGGGAACTGTGTCTGTCTGTGTGTTTCCTCTCCAGTGTGTGTGTGTGTGTGTGTGTGTGTGTGTGTGTGTATAGGAAACATCTTTGTGTGATTCTAAGAACATCATTTTCGGCGATGCATGCTGATTGTACCTCATACTGAGCGTGTGTCCAACCCATCACGGTTCACATTGGAGCGCTGCTCTCTGTCTCTCCGACGCTGTCTCTCAACCCTCCACCGCTCTCCTTTTTCATCTATGTTTCCGTTTTCCTATTTCTCCTCCCCGTATGACATTTCTGCTGTCCTCAGACAACTTCTGTACACTTCAGCTATTGGATTTTACCAGGGGAGCCTCTCCCTTTTTGCTTTTGCAAATCGAAGCCGCTCCACTTCAGAAAACAACAGTTCCTCTCAGACAAATTTGAGTTACACACAAAGTAAATGAAAAAAAGCTTACTGGAGAACTTTATCCATGTTGGCGGAGGAGCATTGACTGCAGTCTGTCACTAGAGACTAATCCACAATATGTCTTTACGTACTGGCTCTATGGACTACTATGACTCATTTAGAGGGAAAATGACTGATTTACAATCTTCTACACAACATTTTTTTAAATGAATGCATATGCAATAATTCAGTTCAACTTTATTTGAAATATTATATAGGAAAATATTAATTGTTAAGTCTATTCAAATAAATCAAAATGCTAATTTACTGATTTAGTCTTCATCTGCCATTGGCTGCTCTCTGTTGATTATAAACCCAATGCAGGGGATAGTCCATGTTGTTCAGTATATTCTTTCTTATAAGAAATGGATTTTTTCATCCATCATGCATCATTTAATTTTCTGTGTCTTGATTTTCAGGTGTTTCTCCTGCCTCAGCACCTGCCTTTTCTTTTCCTCCCGCTCCGGCGGATTGTGTTGAAGCCCACCGCGTGTGCTCTGTGGACCCTCAGTGCGAGGCCTTGTACCGGGGCTTGGAGCTGTGTGCGGCTGACGCGGCCGTGGCTCCGCTGGGGGAGAAAGTAGCGGCTGAATGTCTGGAACGGCAGGGCTCTCTGCTTAGCAAACATCCCACTCTAATTGTCTGCAAGTGCCAGCGTGGCTTCCGCAAAGAGGAGCTGTGCCTGCGCATTTACTGGACGGTCCGTCTGCTGCCAGGTCAGTCTCAGCTCGGTCGTAATTCATTAAAGACTTAAGAGGGACTTAATAGAAGCACATGACTAACTCTGGCCCAAACAAACAATAAAGCATTTCTGTGTGTTTTGTGTGAGATTGAGCCATATAAACATGCATATATTCTGTAGTTATCTTGTTCCTTGGATATATATAATGTATTGTCAGACGGGATACAAATTAGCCAGTTTTCAGAGGCTTTATCAATGTGACATTTTTAAGATTGAATAAATTGGGGTGCTTAGGTTTACCTGGTAGGGTGTGCAATAAATGAATGGAGGGACCTGGGTTCAACTCATATTTTGCTTCATGACATGGCATTTTCTTTGCATCTTAATATTTTCTTTGCTTCTAATATAATCACAAAACAACAATTTAATTTTGATTTAATCACCTCAATAAAAATGCACAACTATGTGTTATGTTTGAAAGATATTAAAGACTAAATTAGCTGTGAGTCCAAACAGACAGTTGACCCATGCCCCCATTGCCACATCCAAAGCTATGTACACTCAAAGCAAAGGCGTATTGGGCCTGCTGTTGATGTGATCCTGAGCAGTGAGCTAACACTAGCCAGCGGACGCCTCCTCCCCTGTGGCCTATTCGTCAGCAGAGCATTAGTGTAATTACACACTCTTTAGTTTCTAATGCTGCTAGGCTGCTCTAGTGTGTCGTTACTATAAATATATAGCCCAGAATAGGATTATCATACATAAACACTTTACATACCATTACATTGTTGATTGAGTTTGTACTTTCAGTTTGTTTAAATCATTAGCAGGACAAACCTTGTCCATGAGTCAGTCAGGACATTGCCTGAGTCTATCCTGTTGAATGGCCAATACAACTGATTTAGGAACTAAAATATAGATCCAGTTTAATTATTAATTAACGGTTGTTTCAGTTGAACTCATAAAATGTCAAGAGACATGGACATACATTTTCTTGGTGGTGTTTTTTAATTGGTCCTCTGTTTCTAACTAGAGAACTTTATCACATCTATGAGGTACAGGTGATTGACCTTTTCTAAATTGGGATTACAGTGGCTATGGTGTCCCCACAAAGCTCCATTCTAGGTCCTTTTTGTTCTGTGCAAATGTACGTATTTACCTTTTAGAGGTGGCAGAGAAAAACGTGATTAAATCCCTGAGTGTCCCTTTGAAAAACCCTGCTAAGATTAACAATAATGCTCAGCCTTTGACATTTTGACCTCAGTACAGATTATTTCAATGCCCTACTTTTTTCCCTACTTTAAGTTTGGCCATGTTGGTTTCCAATGTACTGTTCTAGTCACACAGCAGATCCTTTGGAATGCATAGAGCAAATTTCCTTATCTTTGACATAAAAATTTACTTTTTTGTTTTAAAGGTTTAGGGTGACTGTGAGTTTTTGTGTATGTCATTCTACTGCACTTTTTTATTACAAAAAGAAAAATATTAAACAACACCACATACTAAAGAACAGTATGATCTATTTGTCTAGGGGAGGATGAGCTGGAGGTGTCCCCTATGACGACACACAGATGGACATTCGCATGGCGTCATTAGTGGCAGGTAAAATGTACTACCACACAATCCATAATACATCCAGCTGTTATGATTATGCTGCTTGTGTCTGCGTCCGTCAGCTTCACACATGGAGTGTTTAATGACAAGCACTCATTTAGCTGTCATGTGTCACATACACAATAGAGAAGCCACTACATGAATCACTAAACCTCAAACGAGTAAAGCATAGTGAATCAATGAAGCTATGAGTGACCAGTTCACTGGACCGAAACTACTTATTTGACTGCTATTTTTCCTTATGAATTGGCTTTATGAACTAAACAAATACTGGTTATAATATGGTAGCAGATTGCAGCATTATTAATTGACAAATATGTGACTACATACATACAGTCAGGTCCATAAATATTGGGATATCGACACAATTCTAATCTTTTTGGCTCTAGACACCACCACAATGCATTTAAAATGAAACAAATGAGATGTGCTTTAACTGAAGACTTTTAGCTTTAATTTGAGGGTATTTACATCCAAATCAGGTGAACGGTAGGAATTACATGTGCCTCCCACTTTTTAAGGGACCAAAAGTAATGGGACAGATTAACAATCATAAATCAAACTTTCACTTTTTAATACTTGGTTGCAAATCATTTGCAGTCAATTACATCCTGAAGTCTGGAACGCATAAACATCACCAGACGCTGGGTTTCATCCCTGGTGCTGCTCTGCCAGGCCTCTACTGCAACTGTCTTCAGTTCCTGCTTGTTCTTGGGGCATTTTCCCTTCAGTCTTGTCTTCAGCAAGTGAAATACATGCTCAATCAGATTCAGGTGATTGACTTGGCCATTGCATAACATTCCACTTCTTTCCCTTAAACTCTTTGGTTGCTTTCGCAGTATGCTTCGGGTCATTGTCCATCTGCACTGTCAAGCACCGTCCAATGAGTTCTGAAGCATTTGGTTGAATATGAGCAGATAATATTGCCCGAAACACTTCAGAATTCATCCTGCTGCTTTTGTCAGCAGTCACATCATCAATAAATACAAGAGAACTAGTTCCATTGGCAGCCATACATGTCCACGCCATGACACTAACACCACATGCTTCACTGATGAGGTGCTATGCTTTGGATCATGAGCAGTTCCTTTCCTTCTCCAGACTCTTCTCTTCCCATCACTCTGAAACAAGTTGATCTTGGTCTCATCGTTCCATAGGATGTTGTTCCAGAACTGTGAAGGTTTTTTTAGATGTTGTTTGTCAAACTCTAATCTGGTCTTCCTGTTTATGAGGCTCACCAATGGTTTACATCTTGTGGTGAACCCTCTGTATTCACTCTGAAGTCTTCTCTTGATTGTTGGCTTTGACACAAATACACCTATCTCCTGGAGAGTGTTCTTGATCTGACCAATTGTTGTGAAGTGTGTTTTCTTCACCAGGGAAAGAATTCTTCTTTTGGTGATGTTGAGCTCAATGGTGCGTTTTTTCTTTTTAAGGATGTTCCAAACAGTTGATTTGACCACACCTAAAGTTTTTGCTATCTCTCTGATGGGTTTGTTTTGTTTTTTCAGCCTAATGATGGCTTGCTTCACTGATAGTGACAGCTCTTTGGATCTCATATTGAGAGTTGACAGCAACAGTTTCCAAATGCAAAATGAGGGAACACACACCTGGCCATGTAACAGCTGAGCAGCCAATTGTCCCATTACTTTTGGTCCTTTAAAAAGTGGAAGGCACATGTACAAACTGTTGTAATTCCTACACCGTTCACCTGATTTAGATGTAAATACCCTCAAATTAAAGCTTTCATCTTAAATCCATTGTGGTGGTGTATAGAGCCAAAAAGATTAGAATTGTGTCGATGTCCCATTATTTATGGACCTGACTGTATATGGGTCACATAATAGACCAGGTTCTGTGCCAGTTGGACCTTTTATTCTCATATTAAACAGAATCAGTGTATACAATTGACAAAATCAATGTCTCCTAGCCTCTCTAACTTTGGTTTTCTGACAGTTCATGCTTGTGTGAGTGGGCTCATAATAAATGGCTCTCTATTATTGGTAATGATTGACTGCAGTTTGCAAATAGTCTTACTGAGTCATTTTTAGTCATTAATCATTTCTCTTTACAAAATATTACCAAAAGCCTCCTTTGTGGAGATGTAAAAGTGCAATCAATAAAGCTTCAAAGTTCTCTCCGTCTGACATTTAACTGATTATCAAATACTAAGTGGCAGTGAAATGGAAGGTTAATTACTTTTACACCCATTTAATGACATCATTCACATAAAATATATCGTTGCTTTCTTCTCCTTCTGAATTTTACTCACACGACTGAAATGGATAATATGTTTTTAGAGCTTGTCACCACAGTTTCCCTTTGTGTTGAATTGTCCAACAGCTTCATCGTATATGCAACTGGACGGTGAGAACCAGTGCCTGAAAGCTGCACAGGACTGTGGCTTGTTTGAGAAGTGTGGATCTCTGCGCTCAGAGTACGTGCTTGCTTGTACCAAACGCATTCCAGGGACCAGCCGCTGCAACCAGCACAAGTGCCACCGGGCCCTGCGGCGCTTCCTGGAGCGAGTCCCAGAGGAGTACAGCCTGGGGGTCCTCTTCTGCCCCTGCACCAACGCACTGTGCGGGGAGAGGAGGAGGAAGACCATTGTGCCCTCCTGCTCCTACCAGGAGATGGACGGACTGCAACCCAACTGCCTGCACCAGCAGAGCTTCTGTCGCCGTGACGACGTTTGCAGGTAACGCCAAGACAAAAAGCTTACTTCACACTGACTTAATGTCATGAGGTTGAGGTCTTCTACTTAAATAATTATAGTAATGGTAAGCATTTATATAGCACATTTTTGCACCCTTCTTAGGCACCCAAAGCGCTTTACATCGTGCTTCCACTCACCCCATTCACACACATTCACACCAGGGGCAGACAGAGATGGGGGCTGCCATACACACGGCGCTCAACCTTCTCCGACCACCACCAAACACACCTCTACAGTCACACACATTCATACACCAGTGCTATGGACACTGGAGGCAAGGTGGGTTAAGTGTCTTGCCCAAGGACACAACGACAGTATGAACAGGGCAGAGCGGGAATCGAACCGCCAACCTTCTGGTTATAGGACAACTGCTCTACCACTGAGCCACGCCGTCCCATAGTAATGGCCTAATTTCAATAAAGTGTGTTTTATTTTGAATAAAAGTTATGTGAATATATGTCATCCACCTTTATCTCTAAAACAAGCACATTTAATCAGGGTTTATGCTGGCATTCAAGCTAATATGGAATAGCCATCTGTTTTATGCTAAGTGGAAGATGTCAGAATCAAAAGAAAGATAGAAGATGAAAGGACAGAACAAAGTTAAATGTACAAGCACAAAATTGTGTCAGCACTTTGTTAAAATACATTTTGGACCCACTTTGATGAACATCCTGACCACCCAGCAGACACATACCCACTCACTTCTTCTGCCCAATACCGCTGTTTGATGTGGAGTTGTTGTTTGTGTGGTTGCCAGGTCCAGACTGGCTGATTTCCTCCAAAACTGCCAGTCCTCCTCTCTGACGGCCAGCGGCTGTCTGAAGGACTCACCAGGCCTCTGTCTGCGAGCCTACGCTGGACTGATCGGTATGGGACAGGGGAAGGGGGATACATAAATGTATGAATTCAACAAAACAAGCCATATTTTATACCTCTATAAACACGTAGCCCCCTGCTGTTCTACTGCTACATTTGTATGTCTCCTGGTCATGGCACTGGGTTATTTTGAATGTGAGATATGCATGAAAATAGTTACCAGCTCCTGCACTTTGCCAAACAAATAGTGACACAGGTGCAGCAGCAAAATCTGTACTGTAGAGAGAAGCATTGAGTGCTTTCTGTGACAGTGATGGATGACTTTTCCATCATGAGGCTCATATTTCTGTTAAGAAAGCACACATTCACCAGAGACACAGACTATAGATAATCAAAAACTGTGTGTTTCATATAGATGTACTATGTTTTTAAGGCACTGGTGTTGGATAGTAAAGCATTACCTGGCACTAGACATTATGACACATCAAAGATCCATAAATATAGATGTCAGCTATTTTTATTGGCCCTCCCTAAAGTTTGAATCTACAAAAATCGTCATGGTTTATATTTTGAAATGTTGGACAGTGAGGTTGATCAGTCATCCTGAACATAAAGTATTTCCTTGACAAGCGTTTGCCCTTTAACCTGTAGGAACCATTATGACGCCCAATTACATCAGTAACAGTTCTGCAGAAGTGTCGCTGTGGTGCAACTGTGAAGGAAGTGGGAACCAGTGGCAGGACTGTCTGCGACTGCAGCATATGTTCACTCACAACAGCTGTCTGCGTGAGTATATGCCTCACTATGTCATCCTGCTATTATATAAACTTTACTTTGTGTCATTTTACATTTGACATATTAGTAGTTTGTTGTTCTAGTGAATTATAAATTATTAAATCATTAAAATCAATCTGGTAACTTGATTGGAAAAAACAAATATAATAAATAGAGACAACATTTAAACACATATAATTGTTTTAGTTTAATTTTGTCTACACATTCCAACATACTCTTAACAAATGTCTACAGATTCAAGAACTAAGTGTCTGTACTACAGACAGAGTTGTTTGGAACTGCCCAGCTTCTACTGCATCAGTGTCGGCCCAAATCCCAACATCATCACATGCAAATCTTTTTTACATGGCTAAAATATTTATTTCAGTAGTAACCACAAGGTCTAAAAAACCCAATATTTTTTGGAGCCCTTTATGTAGGCTGCACTAAATCTAGTTTAAGCTTAGATGCAAATGCACTGCATATTCTCGAGGCAGAATGCAGCACACGTAATACAAACACTGCAAATCTTATAACCTCTGTGTCGTAAGAATGAGACCAGTCACAATGTAACACCATTGTCTATAGCCTACATAATACTGAGAGCTTGTTTTAAATAATGCATCTTAGAAGTAGCAATTATCAGAAACGTCACCATCAAAGATGCCATGAGGAGCGATTCAAAAGGAATAAATGAGAAAGTGGCTGAGACATGAGTGTGTCTAGGCTCGTGGCTCCTGCAGTGATGTTCACAGTGTGCAGTCATTTCCTCCTTACATGTCAGTGCCATTGAGAGACTTAGCATTCATGGGAGTCCTACAGGGTGTGTGTAGTGCTACAAGGCTTTGGTAAAGAACCAAGGAGCTTGAGTGTCAGGGCCTCCAGGTTCTCAATCACAGCAGCTGTCAATACCACTGTCGATACACAGCCAGTTTGTATGTCCAAACACTAAAGCCAGGATCGATGCGTCAATGCACCTCCCATAAAACCCAGTGATTTATCAAACAGCCGACAGCTCCAACAATAAAACTGCCAAGGAGATATGTTGGTTCACGCCAACTGGAGATGCTGCAACACACACACACACACACACACACACACACACACACACACACACACACACACACACACAGGCAGTGATGGGCTGTGTCTCATGCAGGTAACTCTATCAGCTGGATGGGGAGCCCCGGTTCCCTGCCTGGAGACATCACCCCCCCTCCAGCTCCCAGGCCCTCCCCGCTGGTTCAGGAGGATGAGGTGCTGAGCAACAACCACCTGCCGGAACACAGCAACAACGTGAGTGTGCCCAGCTCATTTCACTTTATTAGCTCCACACTGTTGTCCCCGGGCTGTGGCTGCGGCAGGAGCTCTTCCTGTCCCGTCACACTGTTTATTCATCTGCTCTCCTTAAGTCTTTCATCTTTTGTCAGGATTTTGGGTTGATATTTTCAAGCTCAATTTTTTTGTTTCCTGACAAGATTAAGATTAAGCATGTGCCAGCTTTTGAGTATAGTAACATAACTTTAAATTTCAGGAAATTTACAGACAGAAAAGTGTAGAGATTCACAGGTCTAAGTTCTGTGATTTCTGTATAAAACTTTGAGCCGGCCTGGCATACTCCAAGTTAATTTCAGTTGGTGAACATTATTGCTGCCCACACTGACAGGCCTAGATAAATGCAAGAAAAGAGTTCAGGTTGAATTTCCACACCTGAGATATTTGAGATGACTTTGGCATTATTTATTTTTAAAATAGCTTCACTCTTTGTGACAGTCTGTGATTATGACTCTAACTTTCTAGGTCAGTAATTCAGTGATTGGACCTTTATGCTCGCTGACATCTACTCTTTGCCAAACATTGTGAAAATCAGAGACAACATGGACTGTTGAAGAGAAAAATAGGCCACAGGCCAACAGTTTCTCTGTAAACCATTTTAGAAAATTCCACATGGTCTTAAAAGTTTTCAAATTTTAGTTATTACATCATCATACATACCATTAAGAAGATTAATTAATTAAAGAAAAGATAAAAGCTGAATAGATGCAGAAACAGAAATTACAACTTTTTTTCCTGCTGTCAAAAAGAACAGATAGAATATTTTTACCAAAACAACAAGCCATTAAGTGCATTTAGTAAAGGCTTTGATTGATTAGTGACAGTTGTCTTCTCCAGGAGAAGGTCAAAGCTCTGTACAGTGTTTGTTAAACACTAGTGAGTCAGCAGTAGATGCTGAGATCAAAGGAACTGCTCTGGGCAAAGAGATATCAAAGCACTTTGGCAAAGCATCAAAAGATTGTACACAGTATATGCCATGCAGCAGGTGCAGTGTGTTTAGAAGCTTGAAGGTCTTTACACTGTGACACAGTCTGAAGACCTACACTCTCCTCAGTAGACAGAAATGTAGTGAGGTCACACCAACCTTTAACTTCAGTGTTGCCCAGGAACGTTTGTAATATATTGATTTAGATTCAAGGGATGTTTAGTGGACATGATTTGAGTCTTTACTGTGTAGTCACTGGACACTTGGATGTGTGGCGGCTGTTGGTTTTGTTTTGGCAGAAGTAGTTCTGGTGCCTCAAGCACCTACTGCCTGGAGGCCATTGTCCTTCACACCTGAAATCTGTCTGAAATTCTGTTTCAAATGTGAGTCTGTAGCACACTATTGTGGCAGAGGATTAAAACAGGTGAAGACTGTGCTTCATACATAACACGCTGTATTGTGGTTTGTCATTCTAAAGAAGAGCTTTAGCTGGGTCCTACTGTGTAGGTGTTTTCTACTGGATGAAAATCTGTATGAAATCGACCTGAAAATGCTTCAAAGCACATTGTTTTTCACAAACAGCTACATTTTACATTTAGTGGAAGAAATACATTATCACATAGCAGACACATGTTTGGAGTTTATAATCTCCACACTTTTCCAAGGCTTTGTTTGTGGAAGTTCTCAGTCATCCAGCTCCATGTTCCCCTATAGTTCACCTGTAGCAGTGGTGGCAAACTAAAGTTTGACCGTGTGATTCACTGGTGAATGACAATCATGTCTAAAGGCAATATTAGTAATACTATAAAAAATGGCTTTGTTTTGGAAGCCGGAATATCTGTCAAAATAAGTAGTGTGTAGTTTTGTTTTATTACTGCATATAAACATTTTTATCTTATGTTTATGCCCCTTTCATTTTATGTCTTGATCTTATAATAGAATATATATTTATTAGGTAGATAAAAATTTGAAACGGCTTGGTTTGGCTTCTTTGCCTTGAGTTTGTTTGGTGTGGTCTGGATCTGGATGTGTTTTTTTAAGGCTCAAACTTAATATTCCAGCACCATGTTGTGCTAACCTAATGTGTGGTCAGGGACTATTAACAAACAAATGTGCTAAGTGTCTGAGTGTTTGATTTGTCTCTAACAACCACTCACATGTGGCGCAGACGAGTGCTGGCTCTGTGGTGTGTTTTGACTTGCGTCCTGGTGCCAGCGCAGTAATGTGCAGACACTAGCACACAGTGAGACAGAAAGGTGACGAAACGTGCTGTGAGCACATATGTTTTCAGAAACAGAGCTTCTGGCTGCCCTTGTCCAGCGCTGACCGTTAATGTGGTCCAATCCAATCACGGCCCTGGCTACTCTAACCTTGGCCACAGCACAATCTGCCGTGGCTGTGGCTCTCTGGCTCCCAGCATGCCTCACTGCCAGAGATAATCTGGGCCGCCAGACAAGAGGGGATTCCAACTCTCACTTTTCCTCGGCTGCCCTCCTCTGCCCGCCTCCCTCTCTCTACTCGGTGTCCATCTGCGAGTCTCTCCCAGTGAGCGGATTAGATGAGGTGCTGCTTGGAAGCGGTGCATCAGTCAGGCTTCATTAGTATGAATTTATTCATGCCCATATGTCTCCCCTCTTTCTCCTCTTTCTTTAAATCCTCCTCCTCTCACTCTCTGTCATTTCCTCCATCCACTCCTGCAACTCATTCACTCTTCTCTGTCTCTGCTCATTTCATTCACTCTTCCATACACTCACTCTCCTGTTCCTACCCGCAGCAGCTCTCCTCATCCGGCCGTCACTCAGCCGCCCCTCGCGCCTATGAGGAGCTTTTTGCTTGTTTCTCTAAAGTGATTTTCTCTGAATTTGAAAGGTTTCACTTCAAAAAGCTGAGGATCCGCTCCGCTGTTAAAAAAAAGAGAAATGTCACCTGATGTTTAGCTCAACATTTAGAAGCCCAGATGAGTTCTCTTTGTTTGAAATGTTACATTTCCACAGGAAATACAGGGGCTAGTTTTGGTTCAGTTTAATGTCATCTTGGACAGATTTATCCTCAAAGTTTTATCATTTACCTTATAATTTAAAGTTAGATGAAGAGTTACATGAACATGGGTGATTATTAAAACATATAATTCAAAAAACAATCATATTTAATTGAGGGTCATCTTTGTGCAACAAATTAGGTATATGATGAGCTTTACAATGTTGGGTGAAGCATAAAGCTGCAGAAGCTGTTAGCAGTTCTTATCTATTAAAATGTGATCACGTGGTAGACTGTTATGCAAGAGGCGACCACACTCTAGTTGTTATAGTGCAATTTAGGGAACAGCATGTAACCTCTTCAAAGCTACTCTCCTGAGAGACAGCCAAATTGAAGGAAACATTTATGGAGACATCTTAAAGCTCTGCACTCAGTTCTCTTTGACAACCACTGCAGTTAACTTAACATACGCTAACATCTATCTAATCTGTCATTTGCATCCATTCTTTCCAAACTAAAGGAGGTACATATGATTCAGACGTTTGGATTAAACCTGATAACCTGATACTGTACGTATACTTTACTCACATCTGAGGGCCCCTTGAAAAGATGTGGCAGTATGAACACCATCAGTATTTTATTCTTCAGTAGAGCTCATCTGTTTGAAATAGTTTGAAAGCGGATGTTTTCGTAAGCTGCAGCTGACACATGGTAAAAGGTAAAGGCTGGTGGTATGCGGTTCTTCAAATGGAAATGAAAATGTGGAGTTTATGTAGAACTTTCTTGGTGGTAAGCGCTCCTTAAAAGAACTCACTCCAATTATCTTCAAAGAAATATTAACGGTGTTCCGGAGGCTTTTTCTGTCCCTCACCAATGCGTCAAAGCAGCAGATCAAAGAAAAGGTCACTGGACTCTTAGTAAAGGATAAAAGTGACTAAGAATAGCACCGAGAAGTTTAGAAGCAGAGGTATGGTGCTTGAAAAGGCTTTTTATAACTCACCTTAAATGATTGTCAAACTCTCTATGCAAACAACATGAGTGGAAAAATCACATCAGCACAGAAGTGGAAAATAGTGTTGTGTCGCCTGAAGGAGAGATCCATTAGTGGATAAAAGTTGAGCTGTAAATAAAGAACTCTAAAGTCTCAATTCCATAAAACAGACAGGTATTGGTGGCAGTAATTCAATGGAATGATGCAGCGGCGCATTATTCTAAGTAGAAAAACAATCGACACACCGTCATCTAGAACGGGCCTTGGGCTGCTCCAGATGTGTCTGCATATCATTGGTGATAAACAGCTGGGCTCCTTATTGTTGCTCGGAATCTGTTTTCCATCAACAGCTTTAAAGATTTAAATCAAGACTTGAACTTCTAATAAACAACAACACTTTGTTTAAGTCATCTTCATTGTGTAACCTAAGAATTATTACAATACTAAAGGTCAAAGGATTAGCCCGCATCACTAAAGAGAAAACAGATCTAACCAGAAATAATCTTTCAATAAACAATGTATTTAAGAGCATGAATAATATTTACATGGTTTTCTTTAAGTCATACTTAGAACTTTATGGCTTTAGAAATTGCATGGACTGCATGACACTCATACCCAATAACTCAACAACGTTTGGCCCATCTCCTGGAACAGTTTAGTATTTTTTGTGGCCTTTGACCATTATGTAACATAAATGAACAACTTACACTATAATTACAGTTTAGAATTATTTTTCTAATTGGTAAGGGTAACAAAAAAAACTGTATAGTTTCCCACTCTAAACTGAGACTATTCATTCTGGTATCCCAACCCTCTGTTATCCAATCAGAAGTGACCATCAACAAGCAGACCATGCTGGCAAATAAAACATTCCGCTCCAAAGTAACATTAACTTTTCATGTGGTATACCCAGTAAAAAACAAATTAAGACAAATGCTGTTGCAAAGCTTCCATGGAAGTAAAGTTGAAGGGAAGAGATGTCTTGTTCAGATGCCTTTCCTTAAACCTTTTCTTCAAGATGACCTGGATGACCTTCACAGATATACTTTCTGGCTAGATATGTGTTCTGAAAGCTGGTAGTTTGCCCTGTGACTCACAACTATAAAGTTAAGTTGTGTTGATTTTAAAGCTTTGAGGTTAAAGCTTACAGCAAGAACCCCATACAGAGTGCATTAGAAAGTTATGTCTGGAAAGGGTTGTTGCATGTTATTGTTGTTATTATCTTTAGACTATATTTAAAGGTTGCCAGAAAAAATTAAATCACAATAACCCAAGTTAAGATGGGTCATTGACCATAAATAATTAATTTATATTGTATTTTGTCTCATTATCTCTATCAGCTATCATAAATTACAGTTTACCGTAAACCTGAAATCACTTTTATTTGTAGGTAGTGATCAATCAGTAGTTATTTCAAAGACATACAATATATTAGGTATGATTAGTTTAGCTTTATTCCACTGGGTGCATTCAGTGCTATTATTAGTGTTAGCCCCAGTAGTCGGTCATGTCGCCCACATCTATTTACACCAAGTAGACTGTGACTGGGACCGCCTGCTAAATTAGAATTTCTTTATTTAACAGCAGGTGCAAATGCGGTGCTATCACACCACATTCAGAGTGTATCGTGGAACTGAGCACATGCTACATATAGAGTCATATGGAAAAGGCCTTAATATTTATCCATGCGTCTGTGAAGTATTTGTAGGTTTGTAGTGCTCTAGATTTCTCATCTGTGGATTCATAAAACAGTTCAAGTTTCAAACAGAAATGTCATTGACTGACTGCAGGGCACATGTTTAATTGATTCAGCCATTTCAAAATTCAGGCACTCCTCGGCGGCATTTTAAAAATATCAGCTATCAGATTGTTTTAAACTTCTGCCCTCAAACCAGATCTGGATGGAAACAGCTCAATCTTAAATTCTGTTTAAAATTCCCCAGTTACCCTGTCAGAAATTGCTCCCATTTAGGGTTTTCAAGTCACGTTGCCGAGTTACTCAATGGTGATGTGCTTCTTCCAGGTGGTGGGGGAGAGTGACGAAGAGGAGGATCTGCGGCAGCCCAACGAGGAAGTTGACGAAGACGGCCATTTCAATGTCATTCCCATGTACTCGGAAAGGGCCACTATTTCCAACCTGGGCTCCTCTGGGACGGGAGGGGCTATGTCTCCCATCAGCAGCCCGCCCATACCCATACTACTGCTGCTGCTGCTGATATCTGTGTCGCTCGGCTCGGGGTAGACCAGAGAAAAAATATGGAAGACACACAAGTTACACACACGCACACACACTGTCACACTGGACCTGCCCACACTGGACTTATCGGTCGATACGAAACACAGTGAAGAAATGGACTTCACGTCTTGTCAGTAGCGTCTCTTCGATTTCTCACAACTGTCCTAGCTTTTCCTGCTTCTTTTATGTGGCACTTTGTATTACTTTGGTCTGATTGCACCTGCAGGGGGTGTTCTGGTCCAATGACAATTGCCAGTTGCATAACACTGCTAACAACCAATGAGCATTTAGAATGTGGCTTTCCTTTGACAGGTCGGGAAAATGTAGCCTGGGTACCGTGCTCATTGCATATTGCCCTGGATAAAGGGTTCCGGGGTTAATTAACATCACATAATGTTTTACATACATAAGCAGGTCTACATTTTATCACATTATTATGGAAATAATATATAAATTCTTTGAAGTAGCTTTCACATTTTCTGGACTTATTTATTTATTCAGCAGAAAAAGGCATAGTACAGTCTGGTCTGGTCTGACAAGTGAAAATTGCAGTGAAGGGAAGAGATTCTGGACCCACTACAAAGTTAGTAAAGAATTTACTTAAGTGAATAAGTATTGGAAGTTCAAATATAGCTTGTTCAGCTAACATTTTGTAAAATATGATGGTATTTTAGACTGAGCCTGTTTGATTGTTCATACTGATGTAATTTCCACTTTTCATCAGTGCATTCTACATTACACAATTAAATAAGGAAGTGGTCATATATAAACTATTTACTGGCCAAAATGCAAGCAACAGCTTTGTCCCATAAACAGTTGTACTGTACTAGGTTTGTACATGTAGATTAGGTTAAAAGCACTTTAATTTCAACAATAACAAAAGTGGATGGAAGAACACATTCAGAACAAATGTGACAGAAGAGGATGAGAGGGGTTCAAAGGGCAGGCCTGTAGCAAAGCTGTTTTTGTAAATACTGAAATACCTCCACCAGCTGCAGTCAGACCATTCTGTGTTTTTGGACTTACTGATAGCTGACAATTTGTCCACCTGTCTGTGGGGTCATCCTAACAACGACAGCAAGAGGAAGAGCTGATGATGGACGACGGCTTTATCTGGCTGCTGAATGAAGCGGTGCTGCCATGCTCATACTGCAGCCACGGTGAATGACAAATTACACACTTGTCTCTCACTGTTTAATGAACACTGAGTGTGTGTGATGTTTTGCGTGGCATGCTGGCAGTGGCAGAGAAAATTGGGTCTAGCTTTTTGTCATAATTTGCACTTGATTGTTGCCACCCATGTCATGCACGGCCACACGTCTCACTCTCACATGCATTAAAATAATGTGGCTCGTTCTGGGCTTTATCGCTCTATGCCTGTCCCCGTGACTCAGGACGGGACCCGAGCTGCCACAGGCGGATGAATATGAATAAAGCCGTCATAATAAAAACAACACAGCAGAAACAATATGAGCTCTTAAACGGCAGAACAAATCAAATAGCTCCCCAGCAGCGAAAAACACACCACTCCTGACACGGAAATGAAAAGAGTTGGAGAACGAGTGGGAGACAGATGTATAGAGGAGAAAATGTAGAAAAAGAATAAGGCCAAGTCCCTGTGTGGTCTTTGTGTGTTTGATGTTTTACTTGTTTTTAGTTGGGAGGCTGATAATCAGTCCCTGACAACATCTCTTTATCATCTGACAGGCTCCTGGGGGGTGGTGCATGTTGGGAAGAGGAAGGAGGGGGGTACGAGGCAGCGATAGAAATAGTGCGCAGAAAGAACCCTGGAGCACAAACATAGCTGCGTGAATTGGGCTCTTGATTTTCTATGTCTTATAAATCTTTTGCTGACACTTTTTTTCTCCCATTTGTTCTTGTTTTCACTCGCTGGGGAATGTGTAAAATTGACTTCCATCTGCGGGGGGCATCACTGGGGTAGGGGGCAAAAAGAAAAGGAGAGATTAGAGACAATGAGAAGATTCCTTGAGATGAAACTGGGAGACAAAGACAAGGGAACACAAAGCTATTAGGATCACATTATCCAACATTAAAATTTTCACTTCTATCTTCAATATGCAAACAATAAATGCTTTAGCTTTAACGATACTAAACTGAACAACGCCGCTAATATATTCTGAAATTTTAGATGTATTTTAGCTCCTCACTTTTTCCAGGGTGGATATAACTTTCTAGTGCACATTTAGACTGAAACTCAACTGACTTTTAGATAAAACTGGTCAAAGGTTCTATTCTACGGTTCTACTTCCTCAAATTTATAGATAAGTGAAATATTAGTAGGGATGTAACGATTCACTCAACTCACAATTTGATTCGATTTACTTTATGATTTTGTGATATTTTTCTTTTATGAAATGAGTTGAGACAAATTAGAAATGAACAAGTGCCCTTTTATTATTTCACAAATCAGGGTCCCAGTACGGTCCCGAAAGCCAGTTCCAACAGTCCCTAAATAAATGTCAACTGTCCCCATATTTATTTAAAATACAGGCTAATGTTTGTCCATTCGTAAGTTTATAAATAAACGTAAATAAAATAAAATTATACATGCGTTTACATACAATTTAATTTGCTTATAAGGCTAGGTACTTTGAATAAGTGGATATTAACAAAGTAACTTAAAATCCCCAATAATTCTGCCTCTGATGGATTTAGACCTGGTTAATTACTTTGTGTTCAATAATTAGTTCTTATTAACTTTATCTGAGACCTAAAACCTCTTTAGATCAAACCTAATAAAAAACACTGGTCTTATGTGTTTCACTAAAACAGAACTTTATCAAAACAACTCTCATTTGTTTAATTCTTAGCTTTTATGCATTTTCACCTGTTATTTATTATTAACAACATGAATGTATTAACAGTAATAATTAATGTGAGGACCAGACGTACTTCACAAAGGACCGGATTTGGTCCGCGGACCTTAGGTTGGAGACCTCTGGTCTTTACTTTCAGTGGCTGCAGCAGAGAATCACAGAAGGCAGCACATGATCCACCAGAACATTATTAATTCTCTCTGACAAGGGCCTCAAACAGGTGAACACAGTTTAAGACTGTGTTAGGCAATAATAACTTAATAAAGTTTAGCCTCTTTGCTAACACAGATTACTGCTCACATTCTCTTTCTCGATATCAACATCCACACTCTTGTCTTCATGCTAGAAACTGTTTGCAACAACTTGTTTAAAGCAAGTTTGCAGTAAACAGAGCAGTCCCTGTTCAAAACCTGAATTGCGATTGAACCGACTCTTAACCGACTGGAAACGTCACATATGTGAATCAATTTTAAAAAGGTTCACAGATAATTGTTGCATCCCTAATTATTAGTAATACTCATATGTTATGCTTCACAAAGTAAACACATTAACATTATACCGACAGAACATTGGAAAACATTATCACAGATGCTCTTTAAATGCATACATACTATTGTTAGAATCTAATCAGAAGTGGAGCAGGAAGTGGTTGTAAATGTGTCGCCTAAAAGAACTCCTTAAACAGGAATCTATACTTTCAACGCCACGAAGAGACTCGCAGTCAAGAGGTGATTAGATCAAGTGATTGGACACATTCAACATGCAATGAGCCCGTTCGCATTTGACAGTAGCTTTGTCCTCTTGTGACTGATCTTTCAGGACAAATTTTAACGCAATGTCCCAAGAAACAGAGAAAGAAAAGGACAATATAATGAGAGTAAAGGTGGGTTTCTTTGTAAAGACAAGGAAACTATCTACAAAAGGATATAGAAGGAGATAGAGCGAGGTCTGCTGTGTACTTTAACCTCTTTGTTTCCCCAGGCACTGCTGCTGCGTACACAGTGGAAAAAACACACACACATTTGAGCACACCCCTCAGACAAAGCTCCTGTCAATCAGTGAAGCTCGATAAGACACAGATAAGAGTGAAGCTGCGCCGCTCACCTCAGATACTTCGCTAACATTCAGATGAGTTACACTAAGTATAAGTCATAAACAGCAATCAGCTGCAGCCATCAAACACAGGATACTGATTATAATGGAGCTCTGCCCTTCATTGTAATTGCATGCTTCTCTGTGGTGTTTTTATTAAGGCGCACAGAGAATCAAGTGTTGGCTCTGGAGGAGGTTAGAGTTAACACTGTGTGCATCCGGAATGTGTTTGACTTGAGTAATACGTTTCAGGACTTTGTTGTTGCAGCTTCATTAAGGATGCTGCCTCGGAAGTAATCTTCTAATCAGACAGGAGCTGGCTGACAGTGGGATCAAAGTCTCTTTAGGTTTTATAATAATGCAAACAGTTGGATGTCAGGGGTTGTATTAAGTGGTATAGAGTTATTAATAGACAGCGTATCAGCAATTATGGTATGCTGTTAGTCTGGGGACAAGAGTACTGACAAGGAATCCAAAAAAAAGGAAACCAGACACTTATACAATTCGCCTAAACATATGGAAGTTTAAAGTTTGCATAGGCATATAGCATATCAATTGAGGAGTAGCTACACACTGCTATTTCTTGGTCCAGTTTTTAGCAATCTTCAAAAACCTTAAAGAAACTATGGAGAACCTTGCCATTTCATATCCAATCATGAGCTATGTAGTTTTCTCTGATCTTGTAAAGTATACAGTATTTCCTGCTGAAGAGATGTCAGAAGAAGGTGGGCCAGATGTGTTAAATATAGGCATCTGGATTTTTAATATGCTATTCTTTAATCCTCTAAACCACTGACATTCAGAAGATCAGTGATTTTTGTAAATGTCACAGTTGATTTGGAGTTGGATTTTGAGCTTTAGGACTAGACTAAGATGGGAAGATAGGAAACCAGTAACTGATTTGTAAAAAAAAATGTAATCAAAACTGCCACGTGGCTGTTCAGTGTTAATCAAATACTGACTAAAGACCAGATTTTTGAGGACCTCAGTGGATGCCTGCCTATCTAAATTTTATTGTACACGACAAATACAGTTCCACTATGTCCCATACTTCCACATTTGGCTGACTGCTTCAAAGTCAATGTCTCTCCCAAGTCCAAGATGTTCTACCATTTTAACAGTCATATAGTTTCCTTGCTCCAAAATAAGTTCAGGTGATGCCCCTCTCAAAATATAGGGTCAAGTGAATTACTGAGAAAGACCCTGAGTGGTTTCTCTGCCCTTAGTGTATCGTCTGGTGCTCTACATAGATTAGATAGCCAGGTCACCCCTGTACCACTAGTAGTGGGGGTTAATTGAGAGCAGCAGGGGAGGCTTGAGGCTCTGATTGACGTGGCCAACGGGGGCCAGAGCAGCAGGCCCTCTTGTTCCTTTTAATTGTTGTCGTGGCTTTTCGTCACAGGGGCCAACACCCGGTGGCAGGACGACAGGAGGGGACGGAAAAAAAAGAGACAGCTCAGAGAGAGGGAGTGGACACCGGTGATTTACATTAATATGTAGTGAAATAAACAAGCGGAGAAGCCATGCGTTAAATCAAGTGTGAGCGAGAGTGGTAGAGGAGGAAAGCCTCTGGGGTGAGAGAGGAATACAGAGGCAGAAGCGCTCCTTTTATTGTTCTATTACTGTGCACACACAAGTACACACCATGTCAGATTTGAGCGTCTGCATTTTCTCTCTCTAGTATTTTAGTATTCTAATCCATCACTGGCCTGACATGGGGTTGCTTTCTCTCTATGCAACTGCACATACACGGCATCCCGACGCAAGATAAAGCCCAAGCGGTCGGAAAAACAAACTCTGCAGCAGGGAGAGCTTTATCCGGAGAGATAAACCAACAGTATAAAGCACAGATGGAGAGATAGAGAGGAAGTATGGGTGAAAGGAGAGAGGAAAGGAAAGAACGGGGAGACACTAAGGTTAGGGTGGAAGAACAGGAGATAGAGACACAGTGTTGCGGCTGAGGCTTGAACCTCCCTGCTCCATTTCACACTCTGTAGGTCCTGACGCATTGATGCTTCAACGTACACACACAAGCACTGTCCTGCTTTTTCCATTTCTAATTCACATGCACTCATTGGCTGCCAGTCATCCACAGTGACAAAGATGCACAAACAGTCACATCCGCCAAAATAACACTCCTGCAGAATTACCAGCTTCTACATCTAAATTAGTTCGAAGTGTATTTAAAGTAACAGTCTTAACAGTTTGTGAGCCTTAGTGATCTCTCCAGTGTTGTGTCAATGTTTCTTCCCGGAGCGCTGCTGCGATGGCTGACTGTGGCTCACTGAGAAATCTATCAGAGGGGCACAGAGGCGAGGCAGGTTGACAAAGAGCTGAATCCACTGGAAAAGTTAATTACTACACATCACACAACACCTAAATGTACAGAATGCTATTGACTGATGGTCTCTAAACCATTTTAAAAACAGTCCATGAGCAGATTTTCTTCCTTCTGAGGTCCTGCAGTGTCCTCAGTTTCACCCAAATGACAAAAAACAAAGGTTGACAATTCAAGACCTAATAAAAATGGCCTCTGCTGAATCTAGGAATGTTGTCTTTTGTGAATTGGGTAATCAACTGAAGTACTTCCCCTTCTGTCATCAATAAGTCAAATCCAGGTTTGTTCTGGCAAATGATCAGGATCCTGTATTTTCCTTTCTTTGTGATTGTCTGAGACCTACACATTCAAAAACACCCCTACCATGTGTCAGAATAAGTTTAATATTACATGTAAACCCTGCATACAATGTCTTTTATTGAAATAACAGATCAGAATGCAATGTATGTCTACTAAATTGAGTTTTTGTGAGACTTTTAGTTTGTACCCTGACATTTGTGTAGAATGATGAAATTATGAGCCACATCTAACTAACTTTAAAAGTCATTTATGAAATGATGTTCTATTTTACATTGGTTAAAACAAAGCTTTAGTGCAGGCTCCACTAAAGCTTTGTGAATATGACAAAAGGCAGATATTGCAACCCATAATAAGCACAAAGACTCTTTCACCTGCTGTGCTGTGCACCCTGACAGAGAAATGCTTATCTGCTAGTTTCACACTGAACTGTGTTAAAAAAAAAACACAGGTGCTCAATGAATTCTTTTGACACTTGATTTATTTTTTTATGGTTTTAATGTGACATTTATTTGGGGTCTGGGATGCTTCATGTTGACTGGTTTAAGTTCTGTACTGTACAGTGAAATGTGCAGCAGATCACTTTGTTGGATTCTTTCACTCCAAACCTATTTGTTCTTATTGCCCTCGACACGATTCTCCAGATGAGTGTTTCTGTAAAGTGTTTTTATCTTCAGCCGAATGTTTTCTTTCCCGAGCTGTCGCAGATGTGTTCCCATCGGTGTTGGCATGCGTTGCCGTGGTTACCCAGGTCTCACCTAGGCATTTGCACCCCAGGTGATCTCGAAAGGTAAATGGAGCTGAATGATCTTCAGATGTGGGATTCTTTTCAATAGAGCAACACCTGGTGAGGACGCCATGTTTTTTTTTTCATCTGCTTGCCTGAGTGACTGAAACGGCCCACCCCCTCCGACCGCCTCCCTCCCCCACCTCTTATCCCGGCAGGTGCCAGGCTCAATGGGACATCATCGCCGCGGAGATTGAGGCGATGACACTCACACACAAACACGCACACACAGGCTGGGAATGAGAGCGGCTTTCGGTCTGATTCGATGAAGAGTTGTCTCTCCAAAGAAGAGACAGCCGCATGGATTGAGCTGTCAGTCCGAGGGAACTCTTGCCTCGCTCTTTTCATCCCTCTGTGTGAAAATGGATGGGTTGCTTGTATCTTTTTCACTTTGTCAAATGTAAACCTTTCCTTTGGGTAATTCTAAACTAAAGCCTTGACTCGAGAGCAGGTGGAGATAAATGTACTCCATTTAAAGAACAAGGCCAGAGCCACTCCCTGTTTCTTTGCTTCCTGTCAACAGCATGTCAGTGTGAAGATGGCACAGCATCATTTCAGTGTGTGCTCCATAACGGCCTCTCGGACTGTGTGTGAAAGTGTTCATGACTCCGACTGGGCACATCAATTAAAAAAGAAAATACAAGTAAACATGACTCCAGTCGATAGCGATCAGTGGTGGATTGGTTTTGAACTGTGTTGGTGAAATACTGTGTACGTCCGGGGGGCATGTATGTGGCCCCCCGCATGAAATATTTCTATCACTGATCATCAGTTTGACATTTTTGCCCCACTGAATGTGCCCCCAAGGGGAAATAAAACACTCCATGCCTCTGCTGTGTTCACCTGTGAATAATAAATAAATGTACAAGCTGACATTTCCCTACCTCGACTTCAGTGTCCATCATTCTTCTACACTTTTTATGTAATTAGGATGTTTTGGTGTTCGGGCTGGTTGCACTGAGTTTACAATGAAAATGTGGGTTCACTTCTTGACATTATAAAAATAGTTTAGATTTATCTCTTTCACACAATAAGGAGGGTTGTTCCTGCCCATTTTTAGAACCATATTGTGATCTTGACAACAACATGTTAGATATTTACAAATGGCACGTGTAAATGTGGCTGTTACAGAAACTACATATGATGGGTCTGAATATAGCCTTTCTGCTTGAAGTATGGGTAAAGTGTGCCAGGGTCTTTTCCTATGTTCCTCTGCACTGGAAAATTCTTCAAACAGTACAAAATCTTTACAACTCTAGACTGTATATAAAGATGGACAAATGGTCAGGCCAGTAATATGAGGAAACTTGCTTTGTGTAACGTTGTACCAGTGCATTTCTTTAACCTTGCCTATTTCTTTTTTGAGACAAGCCAAAACTTGGCCAAAATATCAAAATTATACTCGGCATTACTGTTGAGCAGGAGAGTTTTTCTTGTTTCTGAGCAACAGCCATGCTTTGAACAGGTAAGAGTACATACAGCGCGTACAGATGGGCGAGTGGGAGCAAACATTTTAATGCACTTTCCGAAGTCTGCATTGATCTATCTTACAAATGACGGTTCGTGTTCCCTCTAAAGGGGGAGGACGCTCTGTGGAACATAGGGCTGTGGTAATAAACATGCACGTACACAATGATGCACACGTACGACATGTAGGGACCACTGTAATTCGGAAAAACTTTACAGGCAGATTGATTTCCCTTCAGGCAGTAGTTTTAAGTACAGGACAGATTTTGGCCCACACAAATGTCCTGATGTAGCAAGACACAAACCTTAACAACTGCTGGATTTGTTTTGTGAAACTTAATGGAAAAAAATATGCATTTATAAAATAAAACCAATGTTAATGTGATGATTTTTATTCTATTATTATATCAACATTTGGCAAGCCAGGCTTGTACACAACACTGAATTTAAATTAGAAAATAATTCACAGCAACAAGAATTTTGTTTAAAAAAATAATAATACAAAAATAGTTATAACAAAGCTTACTTTTAATTGCTTACTTTTTAATAATATAACTTCAAAAGTTATCAACTTAAACCTGATTAAAAACAAAAAAGAGGGGACAAAAAACTGAAAAATGTATGTATTAGTAAACCTACATTATGAGTAACTTCCGCAGCAAATTACTTTTTTCTGCTACACCAGCTATAATATTTTTACTCTCCAGCATCTTTAGAACATCTGGTTGAGAAGCCATGAGCAGAAAAACCTCCAGGTGCCGTTGTGAAAGAGAGCACCTAAGCCTGTTTTTGATTCATTTTAGAAAAAGCTTCTATCACAGGCTCCTTGTGTGAGCACAAACTTGTATGCACGCCCCTGTATGTATCTGTAAGGAGGTTGTATTGATTCAGAAACTCATAATAAAGCGCCCCAGGCCCAGAGGTGACTTGTGTCATGAACTGGGACGGGGCTTGATGGACAACATGTGTGCAGTTTTTTTTCTGATCTCTGCTGCTCCCTGTCACAAACCCACCGGGGTATTCCCTGGTGTCCCCATATTGCCAGTCTGCCCCTGACGGTATCTAAGTCCCAACATTTGCCCCTGAGAAAGTTGGGAGAGGCCATGTGTAACTTGAGAAGGAAGAAAGTTCACTCTCTTATTTTGAAATGGGTTTAATCTCACAAGACTAGACCATGTTGTGTCTGGTGTAGAACCTGCCCTACTCATCACCTCCAGTCATTTTCATGACCTTTTAAGCCAACTTTGATTGATTTATTTTTTAGGTGCGTCTGCTATGGAGTGCCATACAAGCTGAAAAATGCCAAGGAAAAAAATGTTTGAAAAAGAGGTCTGAAAGTTCACCAGACGACTGAGAATAAAGATTAAATGGTGTTCATTTATGTTGTGCCTTCTTGGGCATTTTTCAAAGCGCTTTACATCGTGCTTCCATTCACCCTATTCACACACATTCACACCTGGGGCAGACAGAGAGGGGGGCTGCCATACACAGGGTGCTCACAGCCCTCTCCAACCACTATCAAACTCTGCAACTATACACATTCATACACCACAGACACGGAAGACAAGATGGATGAAGGGTTTTGCCCATAGGACACAACGACAGGATGAACTGGGGAGAGTTATAGGATGACTGCTCTACCAGCTACTGCGCCTCATTAGGTCCGCAGTGGTTCCTTTGAAGACATCATCTCAACAGGAAAAACATATTGCTACTAAAAGCTTCCTTAAACGTTGATTTAATTGCTTCTGGACAATGTGTTTTCTATGTATTAGTCGTAAGTTTCACATTTGACAGTTGATTTGTTTGGTAGTGGACCATATCATGTCATAACTGAACATCTGGTAACTGTCAGTCTCTAACTAGACTAGAATGTGCTCTTGTTGACGTCTAATGAAAAATCCGGAAGACCTTTATCTCATATTATATAGAAAAGTCATTTTATCTACGCATTTCTTTATTTAAACTGAGTCAGGTTTACTCTCAGTGTTTCTTTGCTCTTATTGAGCCTTGATTAAACCAACGCTCGGATTTAATGGGTACAATCAGCCTGGCTGGCTTTTGCCTGGCTGAGGGGGTCCAGACTAGTCTTTAGTAACCATCTTTAGACTTGGACTTTATTGTCTTCATATATACAACAAGTGTACACAGATATTGTTTTGTGTTTCAATTTCTTTTATATCTTCTATACTAAATAAACATCAAAGTGGTGATCATATGTGAATTATTTTACCAGTTCACAGTATACAATATAGCATAGGTGTAATGTAGAGAACCAGTACAGCAGTATATAACAGTAGTGCAAACAGAGTCCATAAGTGCTCAATGGTTTAAAGAGGTAAGGGTTGAATACACAGAATCTAGATCAGCATATTCCACAGACTACCAAGGTCCAGAGTGACTAGAAAATGATAAATAAAAAATTTTACCCCGATTCCAGCACAACCTTAAAATACATTTTGTTAGATGGACTCTCCACACACACAGCAAGTCATAGGATGAGCATTTAGCTCCCACTTTAACTCCCCTGTCCCTGATGACTCTCAGTAAATACACGTGCTACAATGATTATGGTCACAACAAATGAGGTAACTGGCAAAGAATAACAATTACAAACAATTACTATCCAATATAGCCAACTCCTTGTTTTAAATGATTATTCATGATGCGTATTTCTCACTGAGTTGAGTCACATATAATATACATTCATTTTGAGAATCATATCACTTGCATGTTAACAGTGGGCAAAGCCAAATAAATCACTTTCAATGAAGCGGCATTAAAATTAGAACTGTCTGCTCTCCATCTTGTCTTGGGAATTACTCCTGTCAAACTGTGATGAGAATGAGTCCAAGGGTGTTTTTAATAGAGCTTGTCAGTGTGGGACTGATGAAAACACACTGATATCCAAAAACTCATTTGATGTTGGCACAGAGAAGACACACACACACACATGCCAACACACCCAGGCAGAATCTGGCACGTCTCGCTATATTTACCAAGATGTTTTTGGAGGGATTTTTCACCAAATTATCTCCAATGTTTAAAGTGGAACTGCTGTGTGTAACACTATGAAAAGGAAAAACATCTGAAAATGCTGTAATGGGAGAAAACTTTAAAGGTGGCAGGAGTCTAAAAATGAGAAATGGCACTAAAATGTTATGACAAAGATTAGCTGGCATTGGTTTACAGTTGCATGGTGTAACATGGATGACAAGGAGCATGTGCAAGACTGTACATCTGATGCATTAATAATATCATCAGTCACTATAACTTTAGCAGTTACAGATAGAGGCTGTAAGGTGTCAGGATTCTGTAAACTGGTTTCTATGGAAGCCTGTTTCTGCCATTTACAAAAAAATAAAAGCCCCACAGGAAGTCATAATTATGACTTGAAAACATGTAATTATGACTTTTGATCTCATGATTATGACCTTTAAATGTAACTAATTTTGATTTTAATTATGAATAAAAAGTCATAATCATGAGCTTGAAAGTCATAATCATGAGATAAAAGTCATAACTATTATAATTCATATTTATTTATTTTTTTCAAGACTTGATTCTGACAGTTTATCTTCGAATTATTACTTCATAAGTTGCATTGTGACATTTATGACTGTTTATACATTTATGAGCTTTTAAAGTCATAATTATGACTTCCTTTGGGTTTTTGTTTTTGTTTTAAGTGGCGGAAATAGGCCACTTCTAGATGAATGTAATGAAAAATGTCCCTTTATGTAAAATTTATACTGACTTTTCTAAAAGTATATTTTTTATAGTTCCAGTGACACCAGCAAGCACGGTAAGAGTCAAAATCCTACGCGCCAAAGTTTGATTACGGATATTATGATTGATGATTATGTGATAAAGATACATTTGTGATATATTGTCCAGCGCTAGTAAGTAGAATAAAAATAAATAAAATCAGTTTTAAGGTAGTGGTTGACCTTCTGAATTGTGTGTGTTTTTCTGTTAATTCCAACTTGTCAAAACAGGGGATAAATCAATATTGAGGGTTAAACTAGGACTAAACTAGGACTAAACCAGGACTAAACCAGGACCTAACTAGGACTTTAATTTGGTCACGCCACAGTTTGGGTTAATGCTTTGTTTGGTTGATGATTTTAACAGGTAAAAAGTAAATATTTATCACATGGAAGACCATATTGCGATAAGTAGATCTTGGCAATACAGATGTTACAATTGATGATATTGCAATAACAAGTAATATAGGTGGATAAGTAGAATAAAACAACAAACATTAGAGCTGAATTTTGTGGCTTTCTACTTTGTGCGTTGTCCCATATGTAAGCATAAAACTCACAGTTAAACTTGTTTTCAACCGTAACTGAAGGATGCTGGGAGTTCATAATTGAGAACTACACACTTGTAGAGTAAATTACAGTGTTGGCTCTCCACACACCCGCCTGCACAATGACAGTTTTGTTCAACTTTGTCAAATGGCTACACTCAGCTCTAATGGCCTTCTGTATTTGTACAAAAGATTATAATGACCGGTCATCACCACTCGCCGGCTATTAATGTATTCTGACTAATCCCGCTGTTTGCAACTCCGGCTGCAGTTACTTGCTACCCCTCAGGCCACGAAAATTACCACAAATCACCCACCACACCCCGCGCTCGTGTGCCGTGCTCCACTGACTCACAACAATAGAGCCAGCGGCGGTCGGGAAGCAAATCTCAAACTGTTCATCAGTGAGAGCTGTGTTGAATTGCCACCGGAAACCAGTAGAGACAATGAATAAATATATGCACTTATTTATGTCATTGGTTATTCAGTTAATTTAACCCTCCGAGAATAAATGCTAAACAAGCTTAGAGATTCAGACTAATAGTACTTACAGAGTCCTCGCAGAGATAGAAATACCTGAAAACTCACAAGAACTGATCTCCGTGTGAGGTCCATTGCGAGGCCAATTAAATAATCAGGCAGCTTCTTCCCCACTGGCAAAATCAAAAGCTATCTCTGCTGCTCACTAAACTGTGCAGTGCGTTATGTGTGGGACAGGTATCGTTCTTGATGTCAGTGTGTACTGTGTGTGCTCTTGACTGTATTTCGTCTCCATTCAGCCTCAGAGGAGCAGCTCCAGAATTAGTGCGAAGTATTTTGAGGCTCCACAGAAGGAATTCTGTGATGTCATTTGTTTAACCCACACATTATAAAAACAGTGCTATACTTGAAAATAAAATGAGGCTCTTCTTTGTTTCTGCTCCAAAATTTTCTCAATTACTTTTTGATTTAATTCCGTCCTGCTGGCTGTATTTGAGACCATGTGCAGTCTTATGTATTCTTTTATTAAGCATTAGGTATGATTTTGAGGTGCTGCTCAGTGCCTCCTAAATGACTGCGCTCTTTGACAAGCGGTGAGCTTTGTGGCTGGTTACAAATGTATATAATCACTAGGGGCGGCAGTAGCTCAGTGGGTAGAGCGGCCGTCCTTCAACCGGAAGGTAGTAGGATCGATTCCGCTCAGTTCATACTGTCGTTGTGTCCTTGGGCAAGACACTTAACCCACCTTGCCTCCAGTGACTGTAACACTGGTAATGTAATGTAAGTCGCTTTGGATAAAAGCGTCTACTAAATGAATAAATGTAAATGTAAAACATTATGTGTGGTCTTTGGTGGTAACCACAACGTGAGAATCTTTATCTCCCACTTTTGATCGCTTAGACAAATAAAAGAAACCATTATCCTTCTTCAATTACAGTTTCACGCTTTTTGTGTCTGTACATGCATTGCTGGTGGCTGAAAGCTGAAGATTCAGATCTATACCGATCCAGAGTGGCATTGCAGAAAGAATTCAGATCTTTTCAGGATTTCACGGGTGTTTCCACATTTTAAGTGAAAATACTCTCTGACATTGATTGTTGGTGTGATCAGTGAGGCAGCTACTGCAAATTATTGGACTCAGTGGGACTGCCTGCAAAGAAAGGATTTATTCTATTAGAATGAACACTTGAGTTACAGTACATTGAGTCTAATGTGTGTTCATGTAGCTGCTCATACCTTATTTTCTCGGACACAGAGGTCTTGGGGGTTTTTAAATTAAGACTGGCCAGGACCACAAAGGGTTTATTTGTCTCCATTATTCTTGTGATTGAAAGAAATAAATAAAAAATCTAAAGTACCCCTCTAACTTTGCCTCCTTTATTAAACGCTAATCACTCAATGAGTTTGGACTTTGTCTAAGACTGGACTTGAAGTGTTGTTAAAAAAAAACGTTCAATGCAATCTCATCCAATATGCATTAATCTTAAGTCTTGACTCTGCCTTAACCTCTTAAAGTCTTCATCTTGTCTTGGTCAATACCCTCTGGTCTACACTATTTGACTTGGCCTCTTTGTGGTCTTGACTACTGCATGCATCCACACTACACAAGAGCTTGAGCTTCTCTGATTGCTTTGTTGGACAAAAAAAAGCATTCTTATTGACCAGTTACTTCTAAATCATACAGTCTCATACAGCCATTGTTATAAAATATCTGTTTTTACTAAATGCATTGTCATGTAAATGCTAGTGGTCAAATATTGCTTTAATATTGTTTCGAGATTGTTGATCATTTAATGTGATTATTTGTGAGTCTGGATGCGATCTTTTGACCTGTAGCTTGTTTTTTCTGGCCTAAAAAATTGTTTGCTTAAATACACTGGAAAGCCATTATGCAAATGGTTCAAGTTGGTTTACAAGGCAGTATACAGTAGGTAATAATAATAATAATGGATTGGATTTATATTGCGCTTTTCTCCCAAGGGACTCAAAGCGCTTACAGGCCGTCCATTATTCATTCATACACAGTCACACTGGTGATGGTAAGCTACATCTGTAGCCACAGATGCCCTGGGGCAGACTGACAGACGTGGCAGCCATTTTGCACCTACGGCCTCTCCGACCATCACCACATACACTCCCTAAACATTCTTACACATTCATACGAGGCAAGGTGGGTAAGTGTCTTGCCCAAGGACACAACGACAGTATGAATTTTGGGGAGAGCGGGAATCGAACCCACTACCTTCCGGTTGAAAGACGACTGCTCTACCACTGACGACTGCCGCCAGTAGGTAATAGAATGGTGTCACTTTCTGAACTTATTTGCACGTCTTTAAAAAGCTGATATGATCTTTTATACATGCCTTTTCCCACTGCCTTCTCTGATCTAGTTGTTGCTTCTATGTGCCTACTCAGAACGAATCCTCCTGAGCCCTGACGGACCAATGCTTAGAGAGACGACGGTGCTGATGCCGCTGCGCGCAGGGAGGATGAGTAGTAGCAGAGGAAACAAAGTAAGCTTTTAATCTGTAAATGGAGAGGGGTAATGGTCATTTAGGCATTAAGATATCCCCGCTGTCCGTCTGTGCTCTCTCTGTTCCTTAATGCTCCTTAAACATTTATGAAGGCTGATAACAAAGAGAGGCCGTAACCACACTGAGTAATCAAATCACGGCCGCTCACAGGGCTCTACTCGGAAGAGCAGGCAGGAGGCGGGGGGGAGAATGGGAATTAAAGGGCGAACATGGAGTGACAGTGTGAGAAATAGAGACAGAGAGGGGAGAAGACAAAGAAAAACTTATTAGCTCTTAAAATAGTCGCCTAGTGAAAATAAAGTGCTGTCATGGAGAATATACTGCCATGTAAAGGACTTTTTTTCTAAACACATCGTTCTGTCTCTCAACCAAAAAACACCACATATCCATTTTGCAGAGCGCTGAAATTCATGATTCGTTGCTTTCACAGCTGAAAAAGTAGCAGGGTTTTACAGGCTCAGGTTTTGAGGTAGCTATTAAGTTAGATAATACCCTGTGGTGAGTTTAGACCATTACGGCTTGTTGTAGGCTTTTAATGATACTGTGTCGGAGCAGTTTTCCATCATGTGTCAGCGGGTAGATCAGGACGGGAAGGTTTTAACTGACTGGAGTATATTCTGAAACGCTCTCAGTCAGATAATGAGGATAGAGCAGTGTGAAAAGGTTGGATGTTACACAAGCCCAGGGATTACCAAAGTTACCAAGAACAGAATGTTACATTTGACTTTGTCGACCGTTACAGAACCGCTCAAGTGAAAACATCCTTTAAATAGTTATTAATGTCTGTTGCCATGCACTGTATGTTTACATGCAGACTGTACTTTGATTAAGCTCATAGCTCGATTAAGCCTTTGCAGGTGGAGAACACACCTTGTCTGAGTTTACATGCACGAGAGAGAACAAAGTACTGTGTCTGCTCTGGCTGATGCTGCATTCATGTTTCCTTATTATTTCACAGCATTAAGTCTTTTTTTAAAAAGAAAAAGAATCTAACGTTAAATCTAAATCATTTGTAGTGTTAAAAGTTAATATACCTGGCTGATTTGCTCAGTAATGAATGAGTATTAATAAATACATGGTAATGCACTATCTACTACCAAAGGCAATTGAACAGATCAAAATGCCAGCATGACCCTTTATATGTGTCTTTGTTGCTCTAAAATGGAGTGAGTCTGTCTCTAAACACGTGCTACAGTCTGACTTAGTACGCAAACTAAACTCTAATAAACCCCCATATCTCCACTCACTAATACAGACCTACGTTCCTACCAGATCCCTGCGCTCTGCAAATGAACAACGTCTGGTGGTACCGTCCCAAAAAGGTACAAAATCCTCTCACGTACTGGATCTGTTCCACATTGGTGGAATGATCTACCTGCTGCTACAAGATCAGCAGATTCTGTAGCCATCTTTAAAAAACACCTGAAAACACATCTCTTCCGTCAACACCTGACTGACAAACACTGAGCCCTACTTCCTTTCTATCGATTCCTTTCTAAAAAAAAAAAAAAAATTCTCTTATCCTTAGCATTGTATACTGCGCTGGGTTTAAACTGACTAGTTTTTTGTGCACTTATGCTTTTTGTACCTTGTGTTGTTAAAATTGCTTCCATTGTTATCCTCACTTGTAAGTCGCTTTGGATAAAAGCGTCTGCTAAATGACTAAATGTAAATGTAAATGTAATAATAAAAGCTTTTGGCTTACCTGACAGCAAAGAAAACGAGCAAAAACAAAATTGTCAATCAACAAAACAAACTGAGCACAGAGCAAATGTGTAGCACTAAGGTAATAGCGTATTATTAGCATTTGGCCTCAACTCATCTCTCTCCACTGGGTCATTCCCCACAGCTTTCAAAGAGGCCTGCATCACACCACTATTGAAGAAACCCACACTTAACCCTACACTGCTAGAAAACTACAGACCAGTTTCTCTCTTTCCCTTCATTGCCAAAGCTCTGGAGCGAGTTGTGTTTACTCAGCTCTCATCCTTTCTCACACGGAACAACCTCCTGGACCAGAACCAGTCTGGGTTCAAGAGCGGACATTCCACCGAAACTGCACTGCTCTCAGTCATCGAAGCTCTGAGACTGGCAAAGGCAACATCCAAGTCATCTGTACTCATCTTACTGGATCTGTCTGCTGCTTTTGACACTGTTAATCATCACATCCTCCTGTCCTCTCTCAGGGCGATGGGTGTCTCTGGAATGGCGTTGCCTTGCGTTGAACCTTGCAAAAACATAACTGCTTGTGATTCCGGCCAACCCAGGGACCTGCCATAACCTCTCCATTCAACTAGGCCCATCAACCATTACACCATCCAGCACTGCCGGAAATCTGGGAGTGGTAATTGATGATCAGCTAAACTTCACAAGTCATGTTGCCAGCACCACCCGGTTCTGTAGATTCATCCTCTACAACATTAGGAAAATTAGACCTTTCCTATCAGAGCACTCTACGCAAATTCTAGTCCAGGCTCTTGTCTGGACCTGCACAACCAAACCTCTGCAGATGATCCAGAATGCAGCGGAAAGAGTGGTCTTTAATGAACCAAAGAGAGCGCACGTAACTCCTCTATTCATTAGGTTACACTGGCTCCTGTTGATGCCCGCATCAAGTTCAAAGCTATGCTCTTGACCTACAAGACCCCCACTGGTTCTGCACCCTCATATCTTCACTCACTAATACAGACCTACGTTCCTACCAGATCCCTGCGCTCTGCAAATGAACAAAGTCTGGTGGTACCGTCCCAAAAAGGTAAAAAATCACTCTCGCGTACCTTCTCTGGATCTGTTCCACATTGGTGGAATGATCTATCTGCTGCTACAAGATCAGCAGATTCTGTAGCCATCTTTAAAAAACGCCTGAAAACACATCTCTTCCGTCAACACCTGACTGACAAACACTGAGTTCTACTTCCTTTCTATCGATTCCTTTCTTCCAAAAAAATAAATAAAATTTCTCTTATCCTTAGCATTGTATACTGCGCTGGGTTTAAACTGACTAGTTTTTTTGTGCAGTTATGCTTTTTGTACCTTGTGTTGTTAAAATTGCTTCCATTGTTTTCCTCACTTGTAAGTCGCTTTGGATAAAAGCGTCTGCTAAATGACTAAATGTAAATGTAAATGAGACACGACCACATAAATGTAAACATGCCAGATTGTAGCCTTAGGGCTAATTTCCATCTGCTGTCCCAACATTTTCACACCAGTGCTGTGTCACTGGAGGCAAGGAGGGTTAAGTGTCTATCCAAATGACCCAATGACAGTATGAACTGTAAGCAGAAATTGAACCACCAACTGTCCAGTTATATGACAACCGCTCTACCACTGAGCCATTGCACCCCAAACGAAGCAGACTACTGTAAAAACATCATGGCAGACTGCAAAAAGGACCCTACCCCTACCAAATAAATCCAACTAAAAGTCTTTCATTGACTTTTAATTGTTTATTTAACTTTAATTAAAGAGACTAACTTCAGATTTAAGGAAAGAATGTTTGGCAGATGTTAATATGGAAAGTAAGTGAGTCAAATTACTTGTACCTAATACTCATGTAGTGTGATGTAACTTATGACCAGTTGTAGATCAATAAGAAATGTTAGAGTTTAATTTAATGTGACTAAAAGTAGTAGGACACAGTGTTTTCATGGCCATTTCTTTATTTCTATTCATGGTGCAATCACTGTGTCCAAGCTGGTCATCTACCATAGTAAAGCTATTCTATATAAAGCAAGTGCAAACAAAGTATGAATTTCCCATTTGCATTAACTTCCAAAAGTAATTCTGCTGTATTTCTAACAAGTCGAACTGTTTCAAGATGCTATCACAACATTATACTAATGTATTTTTCTGCCCCGAAGCAGTGCTCACATCAATGCTTTGTATAATACAATCCTTTTCTTTTTGGAAGCAGCTAAAATTTGGTTCTGAATGATCACTTCAGCGTGACTAATGTTTAATCACCCACATTCCCTGGAATATTAATCCCATCTGAATATGGCAGCTGACAGTGTAGGCAACATTACATTTGAGGGACAAATCTGCCATGTCTCGCTCAGTGCAAATCAACTGATCTGCTTCAACACCAACACGAACTCTACAGCAGCTCTGACGCTTTACATAATGGTTAACATGAAACATGTACCTTCCATCATCACCAGTAGGCTTCTTGTGCCCAGACTTAAAACAAAACATGGTGAAGCAGCGTTACATGTTTAATCTTCACTTTGTCTTTTAATTTTTTTATTATGTATTTTACTTACGATGCGTGGAATCTGAAGTGTTGCGACCAACGCTTCTTATGTGCTGTAAAATATTCTTATCCAGAAACTTTCACTTGGAGAGTTTTCATCATTTGAGTATGTGTCATTCAAAATGGAGTTGAGGTTTTCTCCATCTGTATTATATGTAGTTCTTTACAAACCACCCCAACAATGTCATGATTTTATTAATGAGTTTACTGAAATGCTTTCAGTTATTTGCACAGAATTTGAACAAATAGTCATATCTGGTGATTTTAATGTGCATGTGGATAATGTTTGTGACAGAAATGCCAAAGAACTTTCTACTATTCTGGATACTTTTGGTCTTTGTCAGCATGTTAATGAGCCGACCCATAACAGAGGTCACACTCTGGACCTGGTCATTACTAAAGGTGTTCATATTTCAGATGTCACTGTGATTGATGTTGCTCTATCTGATCATTCTTGTGTCTTTTTTCATCTGTCCATAATTCCAAAAGTTGCTGTTGGACCTACTGTTGTAAAAAAGAGATACATTAACGATAACACCAGGACACAGTTTATGGAGGCAATCAGGTTTGAAAATGCCTCATCAGGTCAAGTTGATGATTTGTTGAATTGTTATACTTCAGGTGTTTTAAATGTTATGGTCACCATTGCTCCTAAGGTTAAAGTGATCAGGACGAGGCAGAAGGCTTCATGGAGCAATGCTCACTCTGTCAGGGCACAGAAAAGGGAATGCCCGAAAAGCCGAAAGAAAATGGTGTAAATTGAAACTCTTAATTCATTATGAGGTATACAAAGAAAATTTGCATGTTTTCAATCAAACTTTGCAAAAAGAAAGAGAAATATTCTTCTCAGAGATCATCAACAACAATAGTAACAACCTGTGTGTCCTGTTTGCTACAGTGAACAGATTAACAAACCCTCCAGCTCCATTTCCTCCAGAATTAGTTTCCACCACTAAATGCAATGAGTTTGCATTGTTTTTCAACGACAAGGTTCAAGGCATTAAACATGCGATACAGTCCAAAGGGCATACAACAACACTGCAGCCACCTAGGAGACACTTGGTTGGTTTAACACATTTTACACCCATTAATGACAGAACAATTGAAAAACTGTCTCAGCCTGAGTTCATCCACCTGCTGCCTCGATGTTTTACCCACTAGATTTCTAAAATCAGTACTAAGCAGTTTGTTACCACAACTCACTGATATAGTCAATAGTTCCTTACAGTCTGGAACATTTCCAAGGGTCTTAAAAACTGCTGTCATTAAGCCTCTCCTAAAGAAGAGCAGTCTTGATGCTACAGTGCTCAACAACTATCGGCCCATATCAAACCTGCCATTTTTAGGGAAAGTCATCGAAAGAGTTGTATATCAACAACTTAATGACTTTCTATTACTTAACAACTGCTTTGATCCTTTTCAGTCAGGATTCAGGCCCCATCACAGACTGAGACTGCACTTATCAAAGTCACAAATGACATCCACAAAGATTAGAGGAATGGATAGGTATCACTGGAACTGTCCTTAAATGGTTTCAGTTCTATCTTGAAGACAGGAAGTACATTGTTTCGGTTGGTAACTGTGTATCAGACCAAATGACCCTGAGATGTGGGGTTCCACAGGGGTCTATCTTGGGACCTCTATTATTTAATCTCTACATGCTTCCTTTAGGCCAGTTAATACAGCTGTGGAGTATCCTACCATAATTATGCAGATGACACTCAGATTTACATTTCACTCACAGCAGGTGAAAATGGACCAATCCATTCACTGTGTCACTGCATCGAACAGATTGATGTGTGGATGTAAAATAATTTTCTCCAACTGAACAGAAACAAGACTGAACTAATCATCTTTGGGCCACAGAAACAAAGAGAAAGTGTCAGCAGTCACCTCGAGTCTCTTTCTCTAAAATGTAAAAATCAGGGTGTGTCCCATCCCTTAGCAGCTGGTTCATTTGTGCTGCAAGGCGCTCGTGGAGTTTAGTGAGCATCTTAAGCCAGTAGGTGTGGATCCTGTCAGGGCCCGGTGCTGTCCACTTTTTCATACCTGAGACTCTTTCTTGGATGTCGGCTACTGTGATGGTAACTGGATTCTGTTCAGGGAGGTTGCTGTGGTCCTCTCTCAGAGCCACCAGCCACTGTGCATCGCTGTTGTGTGATGCCTCCCTCAGCGTGATTGCACTTGTTGTACCCAATCTCTGGTACCCTCTAACCTCTCGTCCTGGCTCCCCCTTGCCGTTGCATTTGTGTTGTATCTCATCAATCTCAAGTTGTGATAGCCGCTGCCGCTTGTGGATGTTGGAACACTGATCTACAAGTTGCTTTGATGTAAGCCTGGATTGTGAGTTTCGAAGTAACCATTCATTGCACATCCTCTTTATGTAACCCCTCTGACTAGGGTTACTGGAGTAATAGCATTCGAACAGAGCCTTGTTTTCGCAGCTCGCCCATCTCCGTCTTGTTCTTGTTCTAGTAGCCCATTTGTCATGAAGTTGCTCTGGTTCCAGCTTCTCATAGCATTTATTGTCTCTCATCATTTTTATGAGGTAGACAGTAGCACAAAGGACCCACACTGGATAGTTCATAGTCCCCCGAGGGGGATTTGAACCTGGGTACCCCGTGTGAAAAGTCCTGTCACTTACCAGCTGAATTTTAAACCTAGGTAATGTTATATAATAAAAAAATATAATATAAACTATATATATATATATATATATAAACGGTATAGTACGACATACAACACAATCTGTTTGTAAGGTGAAAATATTAGACCTTTAAAGGTGCCAATATTTGGCTCAGACCTACAGTAGACATAAAAAGTCTCAGTCTCTCCTCTTCCCCACTTCTTCAACTGGTCTTATCCAACCCTCCATTTGACCACTGGTTTAGTTTCTGCTGATTCACCAGAGATGTGGCTGAGACAGCATGCTCAGGTAATGGGTCAGGCTTGATAGAGATGAATTTTCTTCCAAAAGGAGATAGTTGGGAAAATTCAGGTCCTCGTAAAAGATGTATAAGGCTCAGTCTTTCACAGCTTTCGCTGCTGCTGAGGAGAACAGCTCGGTGACGGCGGGTGCAGGTGGAGGGGGGTTACTTGGGGTTAAATGGAGCCAATCACAGACAGAAAAACAGCATTACACACCACATTAAGCATCATCTTAGCGCTCTCTCCCACACTTTGGCTGCGTTGTGTCTCCACCGGCCGTCTCCCTTTCTCCAGGTGTGCAGCCAGCTGATAGTGTCGGCACTATTTGCACATTCATTTGAAATTCCCCAGAACTAATAGATTTGACCAGATTCGACTAACTCAATACTGCTGATCTGCAGTTTATTATGGCCAACCAGCCAACTAGCCAATCATTCAACCAGCCGGCCATCTCAACTGAAAATATAATATAGATATGAGCCTGCATCGGGAACGTAATCTATAAAGTCAATGCTTTATTATTGTTTTACATTAAGCCCAGGCAATGCAGAAAGCTTAATAATGTCTCCCGGATGACTGCTTCCCACACACTTCATCTAAAGCGGGGATTAATCCTGGGGACTGCTGTGTGGAGACAGTATCGCGCAAATTATTCTCAGGTGTGCAGCGTGTCATTTGTAATGTACTGGAGGATCTTGGAGATTACAGTGTTTATGACTCAGCACATGATTGGCCCAGACTTATTCAGAGAAAATAACACAGAGGTTCATTGAGTTTGATTACAGAGCCTTTTAGCACAAAGACTCTCCAGACTGACCTTTTCATACACAGTGTGTGTTATTTAGGAAAAATATGTGTTCAGAAATGAAATGTTATATTAAGGATTATTTAAATTTAAATTATGAGCTATACATACTGCACGGTACATATCTGAACAATACATCTGGGTTGAGTGCACTTTGAGTCAACTTTTGGCACAGTAAAAACTGATTGGCGTTTGTGGCTGCTACTTTTAGATTGCAGTGCTTTATAAAGGTTTGCCAAGTAATCCTCTGCTTTTATCAGCTCTAAATGATTGATGGGTCTTGATTCTGTGCCAATGACCCAACGCAATCTTCCAAATCAAACATGGTAAGTGAAATTTTAGAAATGTATATTCATATTTAACATTGAGCATATCAACAGATCACCAGGTTAAAATGCACATACATTCAAGAAAAAGTAAAAAAAAACAAGGCACTCTCAAATACTGGGAGTACTTAAAAAAGCCTTTATTGCATTCCCCACTTGTAGCGGCCAACAAATAGCCTTCTTCAGGGTGTGTTTTCCAGCACTTCCTTTCCCCTTTTTACTATATATTATTAACGATGCACAACACCTGAGTGTGGAGGAAGTGACATCACACATTTATATACACATGTATGCATACTTAAAATATATATACATATTAAGAATGGGCACAAATATTGTAATATTTGAATAGCTGATCTGCAATATATATTCAAAAAAATTATATACTTACTGTAGAAAAGCAGCTTATATACTTTTGTGTAGTCGTTACAAAACTGTAATATCCAAAGACCATGAGTGCGCTTGAGGCCTGTCTCTTTCCTGTTTTCGCAGGATTCATTTTCAACTTTGCTGCTAGCGTTGCTTAGTTTACGTTTACGTTAGCTTATACACATACACATCTTACTCACAATGATTAACATATTATAATTTTTACAAGAAAGGACTGAAGTCAATCTCCTCATTCAAACCTGGATATATACGGTGGCCTGCAAATTGTGAATATACCAGATTTCTCTTTATAGCAACAGTTTCAAGCGGTCACCACCTCTAATGTTCTTTTTTTATGTGTTTTAGGCCCTCAACTATGAGACTATTTGGATTATAATTATGTTTTCTAAGAAAAGTCTTTGAAATCGATGAGTAAAGAGTTATTTTTCTTAATTGCATACTTTTGCTCTGACACACTGACTTTGAATGTTCTCTTAGTGCGACCTATGTAGAAGCAACCACAGGTACAAGACAGGCTACAATGTGGTGTTGCAAATAATAACATTTTTAGTTTTTTTGGACCCAATCTGTGAGCTTGTCAAGATCATGCTTAAGTTTGTTTTCAAAAAGGTAGTCTTCACTGATCATCAGCCATTGTAGAGGTCTGACACTTGATGTCATTCAGTTTTGTTTGTATTTCTTCTTTTTTCTTTTTTGCTGTGTTCAGTAATCAGTAAAATCAAATCCAGTGAACATTTGTTCAAAATTTCCTCCCATTTCAATAGAAAATCTGCATTCTCCATACTAATAAAGGGAAACATTTTAATTCTTAAGCCTCTTGGAATTTGATATGCACACTAATAGTGTGAAAAATGAACAATGCTCCACTGCAATTGTATTTCTTTCTCAGCCATTTTGGTTGGTTCAAAATATTTATTTTTTAATTCCAATTCATCTCCAGATAAATCTATTGCACCATCAAATAATGATTGACTTACAAAGATTGTAATGTCCTTGCTTACGTGAGCAGGAGAATGATGCGCTTGTATCACTGCTTCACAATGATCTCAATTTAAAGCAGAGCGACTTTAGAGAAGCACGTCCCAAATGCGTAGAATAATCCAAAGAAGAGAAGGTGAAAAGTGCTTAGGAAGCTTCAGTATGAAAGTTTTTCTGTGTAGAAGTTGGTGTTTGGTATTGGGAACAAAGGTTCTTTCATATTTTGATTGTTTGAGGAACTTTGCAAAAACATTTTAAAAATACGACAATAGCTATACTAACGGAAAGGTTAAGGAAAGATATAAGACTTCGAGTAGCATCCAAAACTGCATTTTTACTCAAACCAAAATGTAATTTTACTCTAAATCAGACCACCTTTAATTTAAAGTAACCACTTATTTCCTTTCAAAGTAGCCCTTAATGTCGTAAAGTAACCACCTCAAAGCAACCTGATGTAACTTTTGCCTTGGGTCACAGTCATCAGTCTCCAGTGGACTTCGTAAGTCATCTGATCTGACAACTGAGGAGAATTTGTCACTTTAAAATGAGAGGGACCAGACTAATTCTTTGCATAAAAAATAGTTACAACACTGGCACAGGTTTCTTATTCTCAGGCATCTTTTATTTCTTCACAGCAGTTTACTCAATGCCGCAGTAAACAAAGTTTGTTAAATGTTTAGTTCTGTTTAATTGCAAATTGATTGTCCTGGTATAGGCTGCTACAAAAGGGGGCCAAAAACAAAAACAAAATATGAAAATACAGAAAATGTTGCATTTTTATTAATTAATTTCTGCTCACAATTGCTGCAAAGTGAGTGAAACTATTTTTGAATATGACTACAGTATATGTATGCATTAAAGCACCAGCATGGTGCACCAATAAATAGATATTAAGCCTGGATTTTGTTAAATTAAACTTGTTGGAACACTTTAAAGTTCCTTGTGGATAGGTACATAATCTTGTGCCACTTCAAGAGCAACATCAAACTGTCTTCATACCTTTCTTTGACAAACTTGACATTGCTGCCCCCAAAGCAACAAAACTAAAGAAGAATCACTCAGAAGAATGTCACACTGTGACATACTGTATGTAAAACCCTTTCTTTTAAGTTCACCGACCTCCATCACACACTTCATAAATGAGAAACTCTTATGCCTAGTCTAATAGTCATTTGTGCTTTTGCATCCGTTTTCACAAAGTTATCCCATCCAATTCATTTCACAGCCATCCTCAAAGACCGCCAAATATCCACTTCCTCCAATCTTTACCATATGTGAAATAGAATGGTGTCCGGATGCCTAAACGGTTTAGCGGTGCACTGCCAATAGATTTGGCACCAGAGAGCCACCGTATTGCTCAAGTCCTCTGCCCAATCAGGAACATTCTGCCTGCACAAATATCTGCAGCAGATTCCGACCGTCTTTGTGACTAATCTCAAAGTCAAATGAAAAAGATTTAAACTTTGAAGTAGTACAACTGATGAATCCTGAAATAAACCAATAGAATGGAAACTATTTGCAATAATCTGTGTACAATTATAGAAACAGTCCCATGTTAGTAAATCTGTCTATACCACTTTGTCTTGACTTTGCAAAGATGCCATTTTTTAACATTCACTTCTGTGTGTGATCTGACAGCAGGACTGATTTAGTGACTCTCAGCCCGAGGTGAGCATAAAATGTTTAGTGAGAGGTATCATTTCAAACTCAGCAGCGTTTTAGTGTCATATTTAAGCAAATAAATACTACAAACACTTCCCCGCGTCTATCACACTTGGTGATTTATTGAGTCTTATTTGAGCTCCGGTGATTGTGACAGTGAAGCAAACAGAAGGACGGGCTGTATCTCCGAATGGCTCAGTGGGTAGATGACTCCTAATTGTACCTGTGCTGTGTACACGACTTCATGCGCATTTTCCCAATAGCTCACAGCTATATTTGTCAGTTAAAGACGGACGGATGCAGGTGCAGTGCCATGGCAACGGTGGCGGCGACTGAATAGCTCACAAACATTCCAGCTGTGCGCCACGTCATTGTTTATCTCAGGGAGTTTTGAACTAACAGAAGTATTCAAGAGTTTGGAGCACTGTACATTTTTTTTGTTCACTGCTGGGAAGGATAATAGCTTAAGCTAGACGTGTCGTCACTTGTTTTACAAAGGCCCCGACCTCAGACATGGCCTTCTCTCTTCAGAATTAGAAGGACTTCATAGGGTCCTTCTAATTCTCTATATAAATATAACTTCACAGAACCAAGTAAGTGGTTCAAACAAGTTATCCTTGAAAGCTAAATGTAACTGTTGATGGAAAAGGGTGATGTTGTGTAATGTCTGGTTTAATGTACGTACAGTTCTGTAAAAAAGTATTTGCTTTGATTTCTGTGTGTGTGTGTGTGTGTGTGTGTCACACAGTTTCAGATCATTAAAACTAATTTAGATATTGGACAAATATAACTTAAGTAAACAAAATGCAGTTTTGGGCATTATCTGGTTCTGAAAAGTAGTTATTTTGTGATACAAACCATAGATGCAGTTGTTAGTTGCTGCATCTCCCCGCCCTTACATTCATTGGTTTGACATTCACCTCTTGCTTGTACAAGAAATGCTTTGTGGTTGACCATCTTATAACTACTCAAGAAGCCCATTTACGCTCTAAGTTGGATATGCATCAACACTTTTCATGTGTACGTTTGGTGTTTTCCAACAGCACACCACAGTTAATGTCCCCACCTTGACAACAAGCACCTGCATGTAATGACATACAGCCTATATAACACTTTGTCATGAATAAATTTTCATGTGGTGCACTTTTGTTGAAACTTAGATAAACATGGGTATCAATGACTTCAGTCTGGAAAAAGAAAACTGTAGCTCTGTCAACAGCAACCACCTAAACCAATAAATTCTAGAGAAAAAATGACTTTCTTTGTCGGTCTGGAGCCCCTTCCCTTGAACACAATATCAACTGAGTTCAATCCTACCTGGCCAATTGCAACAGTCTTAATTTTATTTATTGGTTGTATGTTTTCATCTGTTGATACTGCCCCCTAAATTCTGATTGGTTGGATGTCTATTTAATTGTGTTTAGATGTAGTTCAATCTGCGTCCATTTGATCCACCTCCTGGAAATCCAACTTAAATCAAGAGGCACCAGTACTTCTTTGTATAGAAGAGTAATTAGGATGGCTGGCAAATGGTCCCTCATCCTAAATGCATTAAAACCAATAGAGCAGTGTTTCCGATGCCTGCAACATACTGCCAAACAATTTTGCATCTTTCTGAAGAGATATGCTCCCCAGTGCAACATATGCACAGCGAGGCAGGGAGATACAGTACAAGGCCTGTGCAATCACATTTAGTATAAAGAGGGAACATAATTGTCTGCCATCTTGTTACAACAAATTTAAAGGTTACATAGACCACTTAAACAATTAGAATACATTACATCACAGGACAAAAATACAGGTGTTATGTGGCACATGGCCTTGTTGGACATTGACACAGTCTTCATTAGCTGGGCTGAGTGAAAGGCAAAGCATTAAATTAAGAACACAAGAGCTGAAATGACTGATGTGTGCCAAGGTTCCTGGCAGGAATGAGTGACTGGTACCAGAGACAATGATCCTCTCAGTGTTGTAATTTAATTTTATGGACTTTGACTCTTATACCTACAAAACAGCAAAGAACGTGACCATATTTAAGTGGTGGAATGTTATTAAAAACAGCTTTTTGTGAATTACTGTGAGAAAAGAACTGATCATTTTGGAACACATATACTTGTAAAAAGCACATGCATTTACAACTGGATACAACAACCTGACTGAAAACAGGTTCAGTTGAAATATTATTATTGGTTCTGTTCACAATACATGTTAAAGTCATTATATGTATATTGTTATGTGATGATTTCAGACTGTATATTGGCCTGCAGATCTCTTGAGGAGCATTCACATTCATCTCATGGCTGTAGTATCTATTATTTAATCAAAGTGTAATCACAGGCAGTGGACTAAGTGGGTGCTTTATGCTGATGATGAGACACAATGGCTGTTGAAATGTTAATGTGATGTCAGAATAAATGCTTATTCATCAACCAGTGTGCTCCAGTCAATTAGTGCTTTATATAGACAAACTGAACTGAGGTAAACTCAAGGTTGTTCAAAGCCAACCCAGTCACACTAAATCCCTGTGGCACAATATCCGGGTGTTGTATCCCTTTACTTCATAGATATGGCTCATGGCTTCATATATTAAAACGTTGTTTTAACTTAATAATTTTACAGACACTGCTTGATCAGTGTTCATACTCCAACTTCGCCGGGCCACCAGACAAACAAGTTTTGTCACAGTATGCATGCACGCCAGAGATTTGAATTAATTAACCAAAGTATGTAAATTCAGCCAGGGTAGGTGGCTTTAGCTTTAGGTCACAAGTATTGCACTTTTTACTGGCTGACCTTTAAGGCCATTCCCACAATATATTTAGTTGACAAGCTGTGGTTTAAAGCTCCAACTTTAATCAGTCTCAATTTCTATTCCTGCATGTAAATGTACTGACTGTCTTTAGTAAGTAGAAAAACATGAGAATAACCTGTGACAATAGGCACTAACTAACTATACACTCTACCCATTAGCAAATTGTGCCATACTGACCTAACCTGTACCATGCCACTCTTAAAATAGGGCAGGTTTTATGCAATGCTTTGTTTCTAAAATTGGTTGTACTGTATGTCTATCCAATCTCATCCAGAGGCCGTTTATTCTGTGTCCGTTGGTAATGGCCTCTGAAAAAGCCTAATTAGAATGTCTGGCCAGGCTATGTTCACAATGTTGTGTTTTGAATCCATTTTTACAAATGCAAATTGCAGTAGTGTGCCACTGATGAATTAAAGCCCAAATGGAATTGCAATGAAATGTATTATCTGCAATTCTGAAATTTAAGCTGAATGGAGAGCCTACAAAATTATAGTGACAAAGTACACTTGAGGAAGGAGGAGACAAAAGAAGCTGTAGAAATGTGCAGGTACAAAAGAACAGAAAAGAGAAGGGGGGGATGAAATGAAAAAGTGGAGACAGAGGTAATGAGGGGGACAGTGGAAAGAAGAACGACTACAGCGCTCATTAAAGAAAAGAGGAGCTCCATTAACCAGCAAACCGTCCGTACGTGTGAGCGTGGGTACCAGGCTGTGAGTGTGTGTGTTTGCATGCTCAAGTGGCTGCAGGGCTGTTGTCTGTAGCTCATAAGTATAATGACGGCACATAAAGAAACTGGTGGCACTCACAGCCGGCCCAGACTGCAGTGGCTGCTAGCTTCTAATTACATATTGATACAGCAAACAACACAAAGCCACTCTGGGCGAGCTGATCAGAAATGAACACATCCAAAAGCTGTAGGCTGAAAGGAAACACACACACACACATATACACACACACAGACACACACATACACCACACAGCCGCAGCAACTCTTATAATACCCCCCAAAATTAATGAGCTGAATTGTAACTGTAATATGGATACGACTCTGCATCCTGACGAGAATCCATAAAGCACATCCTTTATTATGGTTTTATGAAGAACTGAAGCATTGCAGAAAACTTAATAACACTGTTTGCCTGAGTGACTGGATACGTGCCCAACATCTCAGCAGCGGGGAAAAGAAATTCACATTGAACTTCTTGTGTTCTATCTCAGTTTTTCTAAAACATGCGTCAAATCTAGGAAGACAAATGCAGCTTTAATTTCTCTGAAGCAGACATAAGAAAAAGTCAAAGTCTCTTATCGTTCTCAAAGAAGTAACAATGTAAATACTCCCCACATTTGATCTGTCTCATTATAGAGATTTACAAAGCTTTTTAAACAGTGCATTTCTAGATATGTTTGGTATTTTCTTGCTTTATCCTTCATGCAGTACTCTAACGGCATGCTTTCAGACACTTTATTAAAATTCCACCAGGTACTGTATTGGTACAATCTTTTTTGTCATTGTACTGTACTCATCTGACTTGTGTTCCCACTATGACACATACAGGCCAAATAAAAATAAAGTTGTCCAGTGCTGTTGTCTCACTCTAAGATGGGCCTTGTACATGCTACTTGGAGTCTTGCTTTGTTGGTGTAGGGTGCCATGGGGTGCTCTGAAATCCCCTTACTTCCAAAAATATGCACAATAAAGGTTTCTTGTGGAGCCAGGACCTCCTTGAAATAGACAATGGGATTTCCCAGTTAAAAATAGACATGCATGCATCATTTTAAAAGAGTTATCAATAAATACACAAGCATGTATTATAAGTTTATACCAACATACTTTAGTAAAACATAATTTATATACAGATAAAGTTTTATTTTTTTTAAACAAATAGCAGTTCTCACTTTTGCAAATAACCTCTTGCATTCATATTTCTTGACACTATCTTTTCACATACTGTTGCAACACCTCTGCTTGTAACAAATATAAAATGCACCCCGTTTGTTTTTTGTATCAACAATAAACATTGAATCTGTTTAGCTATAAACATATAGAAAAAAATGTCACACTAACATTTCAGTTTCTCAGGTATTCCATCAACAGAAAACCTAGATAAAAAAAATAAAATCAAGGGGCTTTCAATTTGGTGAGCTCCATTTCCAAATCTGTCTGCAGGCATTTACATGAAGCAAGCAGTGTTATTACAAACCCCACCAACTTTTAGTGCCCAGAGACCAAACACTAAAGGAATGGCTACAGTAATTCTTCATGCAGAGCTATCTTTTCTTCTCTGATATTGGCCAGATCACAGTAGATCTGTAGCTGTGTGTGCTACTTTGTTGGCCGACTATGATCGCTTTCAGTTTTAAAGGGAAGGATGTGCCCTGTGATGCACCAGCAGGAATTACATCTACAGCAGTTACAGGCTCCATTTGTTACATCACTTTTAGCTGTATGACACTGTTGTGTTTATGATACAATATACTACATTGATACGTACCACTTTATTCATGAGAGACAAGTGAGAAATGAACTGCAAAAAATGCAACATGGACAAATAATAGGTTTCACAAGATGACCGTAATCTCTGTTCATTCAATTTTTTTATGACAGCTGAATGGTTTGATGAGGGCTATGCCAAAGTAATCATGTTAGTGTCTTTTAAGTGCACTTACCAAATAACTGGGGTCTTTGTTATACTTACTGAAGTACTTCTTACAACCTATGCAGTTTTAGTTCACACATATGCATAGAAACACAGGGTGACAGGAACTCTGACTACCCACAACATCCTCAAGTCATTTCTCAAGTCTGTGACACAATCTGCATTCTGCTAACAGTTTAAATACTAACTACAAACTCAGATTTTATCATAAAAGTAAGGACTCTCCAATGTAGCATATTGTAATGACTAAACGACTATACTGTGCTTAAACAGACCATACTTGATATATATTTTCTTTTAGTAAGGGAAAATGGTTTAAACCTCAAGTAGCATATTGTAAAAGCATCACTAAAAAAAAAAAAAAAAAGGCCTTCATCATGCCATCTATTGTTTATTATATGGGACTTTAATGGATGAGAACCTGTTACTCGCCCCCACTGGTCAACACCAGCTTGGAGGCGGAGATAATTCTGATGATAGTTTTGACTTTTGACGCTAAACTTGCAGCTAAACTAACGTTAAACTCTAAACATCAGTTTGGTGTAATGCGTTAAAATTTTGTGGGTAAAAATTGGTATGGTTTTGTTTGTTTTTTAAAAAGAAGCAAGAGAGGTTTTGGGGTTGAGATCAGGTAGTGGGGCTTTAAGAGACAAAAATAAATTTCTCTTTAACTTTACACACAGTAGCAGTCAAATGTAATGTCTGTCTATAGTGCCCCCTTAAAACATGAAAGACCAACTGTAAGTTATTACTTTTGCACTGGGCGCATGTTGAAGCTATCTAGCATCTGCAATGCACTAAAACATTGTGTGACACAGAGCCGTTAACACCATTGTTCACAATATTTGGAAGACCATAGGTGTACATTGTGTGAATATTAGTTGTATCTTGAAATCAAATCATGCACATTAAAGATTTAAACTATTAAACTAAAATGTCATCTGTGTTTATTTAATCCTGAATCTTAACAATGACTGTGTGGGTAGCCCTTTTTGACTGACTTTTTCCATTTCAGGGTTTAAATAATCTGTTGGGACAAATGTGTTTCTGGGCAAATACTTAGGTTTTAGACTAGGAGCCTTGCTCTTAAACCCCATTCACACAGTCTTTTCCAAAATGGACTTTAAAAGTAGCCCGCGGACTTGGCCGTCACTTAACCGTCATAATTAATCGGAGCAAACAAAGTTTTACTAAGTTTTACAAAGTTTTACTTTCAGTTTATTTTAATTATCCTAAATTTATACTCGCATCACTACAACCTTTTTAAAAAATATATGAAAATAATAATCAAACATAAAAAAAATAAAAATAAAAAAAATCATAAAAAAATAAAATAAATAAATATCTGGAATATCTCACGACCCCCCGCCCACCGGTCGCGACCCCCACTTTGGGAACCAGTGCTATAGCACATGCCTCATTCCATTCAAAGTAAAGCCTCTATGGTTCTGCATAAACAACTGTACATAAAAACGTACAGTTGTTTATGCAGAACCATTCATTCATTGTGAACCATTGCTTTAAAAACTTGGCCCAACTTTTGTGCTACTCATCAGACAGACAGCCTCCAACTATTTGAAACACACTAAGAAAAAAAACCACTCTGCAAGCTTTGCGCTCAAATACCTGCTCAGCGGCCGTGCTTTAATTTGTTGCTTGGAAACAAAAATAATTAGTAGGATTAATTATGCATTTCATGAACCAGGCCGAGTCACTGTAAAAAAGCATTAATTCCAGATGTCATTTTAATAAACAGCACATTGTTTGTGAAGACTCTTGTAAGCTCATAGGGATCAATAATGTTTAAATCCTGAAAGTGACATACTGCCATAATGTGGATAGTTAAAGTTACATGCAGGATGTATTATTCAATCCAAACTTCTCCAAAGTCCTTTGATGCCGTTACTTTCTGATGGCAGAGTTTTTTTCCCCAGAGGAGAGCATCTGCTGTGTTATCCCCCCCATCTTAAATCACGAGGCAGTGTAAAGGGATCATTATGGCAGGGGGGCTTAGAGGAGCTGACACACTCTGGCACCTTTATTGTCTTTGTTTGCGCGCTGGCAAGTAAATACTTCATTGGAAAGATGTGCCTAAAATGTGTCACTGCCATAAAAGTAACTAAAGTAAATGTAGTGCAAACCACCCTAGTTACCTTGAACCAATGTCAGTTTGTTTTAATGTTACGTAATGATTTTTTACACCTTTATTGTCTTTAAAATTATTGACCTCTGGTTTTGCATGACCGTGTCCATCTGGGTTGCCATCTTTCTGACATTAAAGTGTGTCAATGGCTTCTTTTAAGGTGCAACTTACAGTGGTTGAGAGCTTGTTGTGTAGATAGGGGAGGACATTATCTACCTAAAGGCCAAACTATTCCATTACTTTTGTAATAATGACAACCTTTTGCATTCTAACAGCTAATTCATTACAATAAGGCTGTAGATTCCTTACATGCAAGTATGTGGTATTCATCATTTCTCATTTCTTTCATCATTCATTATCAATTCCCATCACAATTTGAAGATGCTCAATACTTGTGTGTTGGTCTTTAGCAAGGCCACAGTTACAGCCCTACATCTAATTTTAAAGCCTCAAAACAATTTAATAGAAATGATTGATGAAAGGCAGGTGATGAAAAACATATTTTGTCTGACTTAAAAGACTAAATAGTTTAGAATTTGCTTTGACAAAGCAATTTTTCGACAGTTTGAACCAAAACGGCCCCTCCTTTCTGTATATTTTTTCAAGTTTAGATATACATGCTATTGAAAAGCTGTTCTCACAAAATACAAAAGTTATCCTGTTGTGTCTAAAGAAGAATGTGTGTGAATATATATTGATTTTGTATTTGAAAATATAGTGGCAGAAATACACTTCCAACAGGCACCTTTTTAACTTTAGTTCACTGTGCTCATAAAGTATGACAGTGTTATATATTGTATGTATTGTAGTTCCTGAAGTAAATCCAAATTCTCCAACCTGTCTGAGCTGACAGTTGGTGCTTTACTGTGTAACTATATATATATATATTAGTGCTTGGCAACGATTAAAGTTTTTAATCACGATTAATCACACAATGTTCTGTGATTAATCACAATTAATCGCATTATACACAAAATTCAATAATGAATTCAAAATTTGTGTATTGCATAGCCTACTGCTATATGAACAAAAGTGTAATAACATTTGGTTTGCAAACACTTTAAACAAATAAGGTGCTTTTTATAGCAGTTAAAAGTTATAAGTAGTTTAAATATATATAGTAAATCTAAACTTAAACAATAATGTAATCAAATTAAATATTAAACCAAAAATATTTGCCACTTCCAGGGCATAAATATTTGTTTAGTTTGTTATAGAAAAACAAGTTATGTCCAGAGCCTCAATCATAACATTATAACAATATAAACAATATAAATGTCTCTCTTGTGTTTTCATTACAGTCAGAGCATGTTAATGCAGTTCCCACTGTTCATCAATACACTGTAACGCCGAGGTAATTATGGTTGCCTAGCGATGTCCAGTAGTCTCCAGTGAGGGCAATAGTTGGTGCATGTTGTCCTCTCCTTTTCATACAACTCGTGTATTGTTCTTGGGATGGTGCGTCTTGAGGGCGGCTCATACGTGCAGTCATTCGTTGCGATCCTAAGAATGTTCTTCAGACCGACATCTTCCACCAGCATCAGCAGATGCATGTAACACAGTGGCCTTTTTCGGAGCCTGCTCTTCTGCTGCTAAAGAGTCCAGGACTTTAAAACAGGGGTTTTATTTGGTCCCAATATTGTCTTTTTTGATTTGTGTCACATTTCTGCTTTTTGTATTCTTTCTTTAAGTTTTGGATTTTGCTTATAATCTTACACCCCCCTCCTTGAACCGCCACCTTATCGTGGTGGAGGGGTTTGAGTGCCCAAATGATCCCAGGAGCTATGTTGTCGGGGGATATATGCCCCTGGTAGGGTCTCCCAGAGCAAACAGGTCCTAGGGGACGGGCCAGACAAAGAGCGGTTCAGAACCCTTTATGGAAATGTAAAAATCATGGACCGTTACGTTGCCTGCTATGGCGCAACCGGGGCCCTACCCTGGAGCCAGGTCTGGGGTTGGGGCTCATATGCGATTGCCTGGTGGCTAGGTCTTTCCCCACGAGACCCGGTATTTCAAGGGTGCTGGAGGGTTCATGGGAGCCCAACCAGGTTACATATGTTTTGTGGATCTGGAGAAGGCATTTTACTGTGTCCCTCATAGCGCCCTGTGGGGGCTGCTCTGGGAGTATGGGCCCTCTGCTAAGGGCTGTTCAGTCGCTGTACGACCGGAGCAGGAGCTTGGTTTGCATTGCCGGCAGTAAATCAGACCTGTTCGCGGTGCATGTTGGACTCTGGCAAGGCTGCCCTTTGTCACCGATTCTGTTCATTATCTTTATGGACAAGATTTCTAGGAGCTGCCAGGGGCAGGAGGGAGTCTGGTTTGGGGACCACAGAATCTCGTCTCTGCTTTTTCCAGATGGCAGTAGCTCAGTGGGTAGAGCGGTCGTCCTTCAACCGGAAGGTAGGCGGTTCGATTCCCGCTCTCCCCACAGTTCATACTGTCGTTGTGTCCTTGGGCAAGACACTTAACCCACCTTGTCTCCAGTGACTGTAACACTGGTAATTACATTAGAACAATGTAAGTCGCTTTGGATAAAAGCGTCAGCTAAATGAATAAATGTAAATGTAAATGCAGATGATGTTGTCCTGTTGGCTCCATCAAGCCAGGACCTCCAGTGTGCAGGAAGGAAGGAGCGTGAGATTGACAGACGGTACCGGTCTGTCGTGGTGAATAAGAAGTTGAGCAGTAGGGCGAAGCTCTTGATTTACTGGTCGATCTACGTTCCTACTCTCACCTATGGTCATGAGCTTTGGGTCATGACCGAAAGAACAAGATCCCGGATACAAGCGGCTGAAATGAGCTTTCTCCGCAGGGTGGCGGGGCACTCCCTTAGAGATAAGGTGAGGAGCTCGATCACTCGGGAGGAGCTTGAAGTAGAGCCGCTGCTCCTCCACATTGAGAGGAGCCAGCTGAGGTGGCTTGGGCATCTGTTTTGGATGCCTCCTGGACGCCTCCCTAGGGAGGTGTTCCAGGCATGTCCCACCGGGAGGATACCCCGGGGAAGACCTAGGACACGCTGGAGGGACTATGTCTCTCGACTGGCGTGGGAACGCCTCGGTATCCCCCCGGAAGAGCTGGAGGAAGTGTCTGGGGAGAAGGGAAGTCTGGGCGTCTCTGCTTAGACTGCTGCCCCCGCGACCCGGCCCCGGATAAGCGGTAGAAGAGGGATGGAAGGCTGTTACACTTCCCAATTTCACCCCTTTGCAGCCATCCTGCTTTGTATTTGTTGAAACACCGGCTTGCTCGCTCAGTTGTTGCTGTGTGTCTCCAGAAGATCAAATGGCAACAACACAGTCTGTCTCCTCCCCAGATCAGAACTACTTAGACTACCATTTCTCAGTTTTCCTCCACACAGCCACTGAGTCGTTGTCTGACCTGAACCAGTTTTTCCTGTCTCAAAGCAACTTCTTATAGAACTGCTTTCAGTTTATGTGCTGGATGTAACCCATTCTCCAAACAGCTTTTTTATCTTTGTAAGGTGCCATGTTCAAACTCATTCAGATTATTACAGTTGCTTGTTTTCAAGCACATAAAGCTCAAGGACAAAATAAGAAAAAATGCATGCTTAAAATTTCTCTTAGACAGAAGTGTAAGCAATACAATGCAAATGACAGTAAAATATTTATTTCAATAACTAAAAACAATTATAAAACAAAAGAAATATGAAAAGTGCGGTCATAAGTAAAAAAAAAAAAATACTTAAATTGGGAACTTGGGGACTAGAGTGAATTTTTGCTGGCCTGGGCCTCCACTGCTGTCACCATACGACCCATGAGCCCGAGCAGAGTAGTCATGTGGGTGTCCATCTTGTTTAGTAATGCCTCATGCATTTCTCTGCTGTGCTGCAGGTACCTCTCCTGCAGTCGCTCAAAATGCTCCAACATGTCCGAGCTGCTCTCTCGCTTACGTTTTCCTGTGAACAAAGACAGTTTGTTCTCTATTGCATAATATTGTCATTACTTTTACATTAATATAAAAACTATAAAAGTCTTACCTGGTCTGGGTTGAGGTGACGATGAGTTTGAGCTGCAGTCCTGTGGTCCTGACACAAGCAACTCACTCTTAACATCATCCATGCTGGACAGGTCTATGGACACAAACATGACAGCAGTGTTTAAATCACAAGCTTCATCATTACAGTTTAAGTAGTTATCAAGCAACATCTAATTTATCTATGTGTGATGAGGAGTCTGATATAAAAATAAAAAAAAACATCTTACCAGAATTAATAGAAGACTGTAGCATGGTGTCTTCTGGGGCCTCCATCTTTACTGGAGCTGATCTTAGAGCCTCTTGACACGCTGGTGTTTGGAGAGAAACAAGAATCTTGTTCCATAATTTCTGTCATGTAATTAACAATTTATTTGAGAGAGGAAAACTCTAGCATACTGTTGTCTTCTGAAGGCTCCATCTTTACTGGAGCTAAGCTTACAGCCTCAGTCAATAAACCAGTGACATCTTTGGTGGACAGGCCTAAGAAAGATGAGAACAGGGCTTAACTACAACTTTCAACTTTAACTGCAACACAGAAGTGTCATAGTTTAAGAAAATACTTACTCTGAACATTACAGATTTCCAAGATAGTGTTGTCTTCTGTAGTCTCCATCTTTATTGTAGCTGGTAGATCATCAGAGGTGGACTGGTCTGTGGAGATAAGAATGAGGTGTAAGCCACACCACCTCTGTTTGTAAAATCTGAAAGGTCCAAAAAACTCACCAGAATCAGTGGAGTAATGTGACACTGTGTTGTCTACTGTGTCCTGCTGTACTGGAGCTGAGCTTACAACTCCAGTCAGCTGACATGCTGGTGTGTCACCAAGGACCGAGTCCAGGACTTTAACGTGTTTGTGTTTTCTGACCCAAAAGTGGTTGTTTCGACCGGGATGGCTATTCCAGTTTTTATACTGTTGCTTTAGATTCATTAGTTTATGGATAATCTGTTTAAAGCTTCGGCCGTACCCATGTGCAGCCATCTCGCGCTGGATTTGTTCATAGATATGCTTAGTTCTTGTGGCCCTGTCCAGTTTTCCCTGCACCTCTACAGAAGACCATATCTGAAGGAGGAGGTTTGTCTCTGGCACAGACCACATCTGTCTACACTTCTCCATGTCTACAAATGAGAAGAAAAGTTGTCCATACATGTAATTTTTGATTATACAGAATATCTAAAAATCTGAAAAAATAAGACTTACCAGAATCAGTGAATGACTCTAACACAGTGTGGTCTTCTGGAGCCTGTGGTTGGCCCACTGCTCTGGTGCTGAGGACAGAGTCCAGGATCTCAAAATGTGGGTTTCTTCTCCACCAGTAGTCACTGTCTTTACTCAAGTCATTTTTCTGAGCCAAATAATCTCTCTTTAACTTTTTGATTCTGTTTAGGATCTGTCCGAGTGTACGCTCATACCCTTGTGCAGCCATACCACATTGTATTTCTTTATAGACCTGCTTGGTTCTTGTTGCACCCACCAGCTTTCCCTGCACCTCTGATGAAGCCCAAATTACAAGGAGGCAGTGTGTCTCTTCCACAGACCAGTACTGCTTATTGAGTCCCATCTCTAAAAACAAGAACAGATCTTTACACACACATCAATTGTAGCAACAGTTACTTGAAAGGACAACAAAAACTTACCAGGATCAGTGGAGATCTGTGACACAGTGTTACTTCCTGTAGCCCCCGGCTGGCCTGCTGGTCTGGTGCTGAGGACAGAGTCCAGGACCTGAAAATATGGGTTTCTTTGGACCCAGAAGTCTTTGCTTCGGCTGGTGTCATTTTTCTGTTCACTGTACTCCTTTGTTAACTTTTGTATTTTGTTTATAACCTGTTTGAGCTCCCGGTAAAACCCCTTTGCAGCCATCTCATGCTGTATTTGTTGAAACACCTTCTTGGTTGATGTTGCTCCATTCAGTTGTTGCTGTATGTCTGCAGAGGACCAAATGGCAACAAGACACCTGGTCTCTCCCACAGACCAGAACTGCTTAGACCTTCTCATCCTTAAATTTTGCTCCACACAGTGTCTGTGCTGTTGCAGAAATGAAGGCCTGACTGTGTTGTATGCGTTTGTAGGCTGCTGTAAGCCCTTCCCCGGCCTCTGTGTGTAAGCAGCTCTTTGGTTTAGCAATGAGTTCTTGTCAGGCTGAAACTGTTTTGTCCTGCCAGTTGCCTCTCCCCCACACTCCCTCAGAGGAAAAAGGTCAGGTGGTTGGCCAGGATCAGTGGAATACAGTGACACAGTGTCATCTTCTGGAGCCTCCGGCTGGCTCGCTGGTCTGGTGCTGAAGACAGAATCCAAAACCTCAAAATATGGGTTTCTTTGAATCCAATAGCCTCTGCCAAGACTGGTGTCATTTTTCTGTTCACTGTACTCCTTTGTCAACTTGTGTATTTTGTTCATAACCTGTTTGAGCTCCCGGTCAAACCCCTTTGCAGCCATCTCCCGCTGTATTTGTCGAAACACCTGCATGGTTGATGTTGCTCCATTCAGTTGCTGCTGTATCTCTGAAGAAGACCAAATGGCAACAAGACAGTTGGTCTCTCCCACAGACCAGAATTGCTTAGACTTTCTCATCTCGAAGATTTTTTTCCACACAGTGTCTGTGCTGTTGCAAGAACGAAGGTTTAACAGTGAAGTCTGCCGTGAGCGCTCCCCAAACCTGTGTGTGTGAGCAGCTCTTTGTTCCAGCACAGAGTTCCTGTCTGCCTGAAACCGGTTTAACCAGCCTGTTGCCCATCCCCCATAGAAGCTTTTAGTGTGGCTTTTTCTTTTTTAACACGTGAAGCTGTTCAAAACCACTCTGTTTGTTTCCAATCAGTCAATTCTTCCTTGTTGCCTTAGTATTTAAAGCGACCCACTATGGCTCACTTGTACTTTAACTTGAAAACTGACAGTTCCGCGTCCTCGTAGCGTCTCCCTTGGCCCCTCCCCTTACCCCTCACACGGCACACACATTTGCTACTTTGTCCCCTCCGTCAGTCATGAGCTGAAACGGATCTCAGATCTGCCTCGTCATTTCCACCACGTCATATTTTATTCTCTGATTGGTTTCTCAGTTATAAATGTGCAAGAGGATGCATTAGTGGCAGATTGGCTGTGAGGAAGCATAAGAGAGTTAAACTTTCATGCATGTATTGTGTGCAAATGTTAGTCCTGTATGAATTTACAGTCTTACAAGTCTCTCTTGTACTATTTAGCATATGACTCAGACAAGTGTAAAATGTGTTCTGGGTTAAAACAAGAGAAAAGGCAAAGGGCACGGCACTCACAGTTCACACCACTACTTTGACATTACTATTACTTTTACAATTACTATTACTCCTACTATTATTAGTATGATTAATATTATATTACTACTATTACCAATACTATTCCTACCACTATTTTACTATTTCTATTATTATCACTACTATTACTATGAAGAAAACAAACAAAAAGATGACAACAGAAGGTTGGTGCAGCTATGGCACAGTCCCCTACATATGCATGACACTAGATAGATCTGTTTGGTAATTAATAGAATCTACTTTTATCATTTATTGTGGATAAAATGAATCCTATCATTGGACTACTGTTATATTGTTTTCACAATCCGGTCCCTGTAACATGAACGTGAATATTCTCATAACCAGGATAGGTCTAAGGCTCGTAACCTGAAAACTCGAGTGCACGTCCACTCAAATGTTATGAACGTATGGTCAAACTAGTGAGGTCAATGTTACCACGTAATGTTTAGAAAGAAAAGAGCTGGAATATGGATCAATAGAACTACAGCAATAAAGTGTGTGCAATAAAAGCAGACAGAACTGACAAAGCACGATGGAGTGCGACGTGTGCAGCGAGAGCATAACGTCTGATGAACAAAGGCATTAAGTCGAGGAGTCAAGCAGACGGTGCACAGTGGACGAGAGTGATAAAATAAGAGCCATCATCAGCAGAGGAGGAAGACTTTATGAATTATTTACAGGTCGGAGGGATTTACAGTATATGCCAGCTGATTTAGCTCAGGACCCACTTCCTCTCCGTCTCATTATTTACTCATCCCATCTTTGACTCTGTATGACCCCCAGCCCCCCACCCCACCCTGCCCCCCATCCCCCCTCCAATCAATCTATGAGTAAAACACAGCTTTCATCTTGTTATGTTCTTTTTATTCCTTGCCTAATAATTGTGTCCTCCTACACTTTATCTCCTACTCATCTTTCATCCATCCGTTTGTCCCAGATTTCTTTTTTCAAAGATTTCTTCTTTTCTTGTTACTCTGTTACTTTTATTGCTGTTTTAAAAAAGTATTTTTCATCTGCCATTCTTGTGGCAGTTGTATAATGGATAGTTCTTTGTTCAACTTTGTTCAAAATTGGGCCAGTTGTACTGAAATACTATTGGTTTTTGTGTGTTACTGAACATGTAAAGCCCAGTGTTGAAGTTTTTTTTTTTTTTTTAACTCTTTACTGGTTACTTTGGAAATTGCAGCTGCAACTTTGCAAATACAAGCAACCATTGCCTTAATACATTGTTAGTTATTTCTGTGATAATGACCCTCATTTAGTATTCCATGTAAAATTGACTTTTGCTCCATTGCTGTCATAGGAGGAAAGTATCTCATCTATTTTTACAATAAGAAACAATTGTTAATTTGGTAAGTATTTACATTTACTTGACTGTTTTATCAGCTGAAACTATAACCAAGCCAACTGTGATCTTTATAGACTTTTTGGTGTGCTTCTTCTCCAGCAGTGCTCAATTTGTCTGTTCTGGGCTGAATTGAATAAAAGATTTCAATTTTTGTTTGTTTTTTCAAATGGGGAGATGATTTTAAATTCGCTAAAATTAATCCCTATGGGGAAATTCAGTTGTTAGGTCTCTTTAAATGAGTTGATCCAGACTTTATCTGTATTGTCTTATGGAGGTCGGCAAGAAGGACTTCTTATGACGTTCTGTCCTGCAGCTCACAGATCTCAGACGTCCAAAGGATGCTCTCTCTTCTTTAAAAGCCCAATGCAGGAGATAGTCCATGTTGTTCAGTAGAGCATCTGTCCTGAACCAGCCCTCTCTTTTAGATTTCTAAGTCGCCTACAATGTTTTTTTCTGAGACTGTCTCCTCAACAGACTGCTGCATAAAAAACAATTAGCCGTTCCTATAAAGTCCATCTGTATTTATGTACAGGTCCAGCTTGTTGTCCAGATGCACTCTCAGGTATTTATAGAAGGACACTATTTCAGTCTCTTCTCCACTGATGGTCAGAGTTTGACTAGACCATCAAGTTATGGTGGAGTTTAGAAGGAGACAGTTTTCTTGGCTTCATCTATAAAAGCTCTCTGAGTCTTCTCTCCTTCTCTGAGACAAGCTACTATTGCTGCATCGTCAGAGTATATAGCCAATAAGATGATGAACAAGATAAAAAAGGTAAAACATACACACACACTTTTAATTATTTGAGACCTTAAAACACATTTAAATTGTTCTAAGATTCATTTTATTTTCCATGTAGGCCATTAATAAAACAAGTATGCCAAGTATGCCATTAATAAAACAACAAAAGAACAGTTTTAAAAGTTGGAGTGCGCCATAAACCAGAAAAAAACAAACGTCCAAACACAATCTGCAAATGTTCTTCCAAGAGACGACCCAAAGGAGATGAGGGCGCATAAAGAGCTATTGAAACTGAAGCGTTAGGAGTTGAGCAGGCAGGAGGGAGGGGTAGAACTAGAGATGGAGCCAATGAATGAGTGCTGTGGAGAGACATTGCAAGGAATGATTTGAGGCCTGCAGGTGTTTTCATATCCTAAAAGAGATCGATATTTGCGTTCATTCTGACGCCGACTGTACCGCGCTGCTCCAAATAAATAACCATAATCACAAAACGCCCCGAGAGTGACTCTCAATAGAATTATCATTCTTTTCTCTTTGGCAGATTTGGATATTGCTCCTTCAGGGTTCTCAAATGACTTTGTTGTGGAGTGTGTGGGGAGAGTGCGTGTGCATACTTGTTTATCTGCGTGTTGAGGGCATTCAAATTTCACTGAGTCAATGAACTATGGGCATTATATGAAGTGTGTGTGGCTAATCCTGTGACAGTATATAGATCCTGGCTTTGTGTGTGCGTGTAGCCATGGGCTGTGAACAACAACAGGCCGCAGTAATTGAATCTTCATCTGAGCCCTTAAGACTAACCATTAGACAATGAGAGCACAACACACACACACAAGGCCTGCTCATTCTCATTACAGTATCAGACCAATATAGCAGTAGCTCAAGTGCACAGCAGTAGGTTCTGTCTTTCATCATTAAGCGCTGATGGCTCGCTGCGTGTCAGCCCTAACAGATAGAAAGAAAAGTGATCTGCAGAGGAGTGTGTGCTAAAGTTTAAAAGGTTTTGTTTTAACCTGTGATTGGTGGTGTCTGTGGCGCACAGAAAGTTGCACAGTAGCTCTAAAAATGAAAAGAAGCATGTATAATGTGTTTTTGTACTGCCTCTCATTTCTTAAATGACATCTGTTTGTGAAAACTACCAGTATATTTCTCACCCAAAAGGAAATTACTTTTTTTTTTAAATTCATTCATTCATTCATTCATTTGTACCAACATACACAGAATAAACTGCCTCTGAACTAACACAGTTTGATTGGCAATCAGAGAAACAAAGCATTGCATGAAGCCCGCCCCACTTGGACAGACACTTAGGTCAGGTATACATGTAGACCTTGCCTACAGACCTTCCTTTAACTCGCTCTAAAAGTGAATGGGTCTGGCTGGACGGGGAATGATGATCAATGTTTAAAACATGTGTACCCACTCAATGTTTAATTAAAAATGTTGTGTGGAATGGGATGGAAGTGAAAAATGAAAAATGAATAAACACAAATCAGTTTAAAAAAATCTTCATGTAATTTTTAAATAGATAGCTGATTGAGGTGTTGGACATTTAAAAACTACTAAATTATATGGGTGACTTGATTTTTGAAAAGTGATTGCATGTTTGTAAATAGCATGTGCAAAGTGGGGGTTGAAAAATTACAAACATTTAAGAAAAAAAAAGGAAAAGAAATCCTACTCATTTTTAAACATCAAATTTTTAGACTCTGTGTGTTACATATGTGTAATGTCTTTATTTGGAACACATCTTTTCTGTTCGTATGTTCCAAATAAAGACATTACACATTTATTTACACATAGCCTTTTAAGAAGTTTACAAACTGTCCTTTTTTGTAAGTCAGTCAGACATATTGTGTTGGCAAGGGGGAGGAACTGTGGCACACATCTCATGAATAAAGGTGATTGTAGAATTATTTTTGTAAACACATTAGCCCACCACATTTGCATCTAAAAACCTTTACGGGCCAAGCACCCAATGCAGAGACATACAAGCTACCTGTGACAACTCTAAAAGGTCCCCCTGAGCTGTATATGCACAGAGCACATATTGTGATGGAAGCTGCCAGAGCCAGTCGGGTGGAAATGCTCTCTCCAAGTGTTTAGAGTGCTGTAAATTAGAGTGCAGGTTAAAGCCACCCTCACCTCAGCTGTAATGAGTCACTCTCATTGAGAACCACCAGTAGAGGCCTGGATGTGGCAGTAGGGTTCTGGCATCGGGCTTAGCTTTGTCGGCTGCGTACTAGAGCGTAGTACAGAGAGACAGAGAGACCCTGGGCCTGTCGCAGCGCTGAGTAGTGTGCTGCTGACTAATAACTCTCGGTCGGAGCCGTCTCCTTTCTGCTCTGTAGTCACCACTACTTTAACTGTTGTCTTAATGGACTTGTACACGCACATCACCCCGCGCATCCCCCTGCCTGCCCTCCCCCCAATTCTAATTCAGCCCCACTCTGCAAAAAGCATTGGAATGGAATTGACTGATAACCACAAAATGCATTACAGTTTATAATAGGATATCGATAATAATAAATAAACAAGACTAACAGTCTGAAACCCTGCAAGCAAGTGTTCCACAGAATATAAAAGTACTATACAAGTGAGGGATAGGGAGGGAGGAGATTTATGGGTTTTCGTCAGTTGTAATTTCAGAACTTTATCTACAAGAGTGACTTTGCATTAATGAATGACAACCTGCATGGATAAGATACTTCTTTAAATGTACATTGTTTATGATTAGGACAGTGAGCCTTTCACAATAATTTACTCTCAACAATTTTAACAGTTGTGTAAATCAGCAATGTTCATGTTGAGTGACTTTTTAATATTCGGATCCAAACATTAACTATTATCAAAAAAATTAGAAAATAAAATATAAAAATAAACAAGGGCCAAATTAAATGAAATAAAGAAATCTAATTCGACTAGACTTTTATTAAAACAAGAATAAGGTGTAACTTTGCTAAAAAATAATCTTCAAAACATTTTTTATGGCTAATCAAAAGATCAAGTTGTAATCGGAATGTTTAAAATGTAATATGTTTTTGCAAAATGTATATATCCAATTCCTACTTGACTGAATGACTAGACGTTTTCCATTCAGTTGTGGTTTTGCAAACAGACATCCAGCCATTCAAAGACATACACAGATTTATTTTTATAAACGTATTCTCCCTTCCTCCATTAAAAAGAAACAAAATTTAATCCCGTCCACACATTACAGCACTACAGATGCTCAAAACACAGACTACAAGGTGCCAGTAAACGTTATGCTACACTACCACAGAATAATTCAAGCAAGCAATGGATTTGTTATGTAGTGGCAGCGTAATTTATCTGTATCAGCAATAGCAAGTCAGAAAAAGTAAAAAATATTTTGAATGGACATATGACAGAAAATATAAAACCCGTTCACAGCTTGTTGTGGTTGTTATCATGGGTATATGCATGCTCAATACACACCTCAACAACGCTGAAATATAAGCAATATGAAAAACATACAACTAGTTGGAGAACCTAAGCATTGCATAAAGCAAGCCCTATTTTAATATAAATTGTTATACGTTATATTGTACAACTATTATTGCTTCAACCGCTTTGCTATATCTTCTTTTGTCGTCAAATCAAAGCGATCTCAGACCCTGTGAATGGATCTGTCTTGTCAGGCTAGCATGTTCAAGAAGTAGATTATGACAACGCTATATAGTTTTACATTATTTGTCTCTCAAACCCAAGTTTAACCAATTATCATTTTAAAATCTATGCCTTCTTTTTGGGACTGATGTTGTCTCGAGAACCTTAAATCCACTATCAGCCATTACCACATCCCGCTCCTTTTCCTCAGCCTTGGCGCGCTCTCGTCCCTTCCTCGCTTCCTTCAGCCTTTGATGAGTTTTATTGTTGTTTTAATGGCATTGTGCAATCTGCAGTGCAGCTAAAGTGGATGGATTAAAGTTGAAAACAGGTAATGACTTTGGGGCTCGAGCCAAGAATCACAAATGAACAATATCACCGGGAAAGCACTTGTGTTATGCGGGTATTAATTACAAAAATGTGCCTGTCCCTTATGTTAAAATCACTCTGTAGAGCCTTAAAAACAGCTGCTGGTGATTTTAAATATAAATCTGTCCATCTTCATTGTAACTCCAGACGCTTAAATGGTAAATGGAACCCCTGTGTGGAAAGCTCTTTTAATTCTTTGATAAACTGCCTGCTCTGAGCCATTTGCACTTGGCTGATGTAATATACCAGCATCCCGTTGCATTGCTCCTTGTATTATGTGTGACATAGGCCTAACACACACCAATACGTTCATCCTTCTTTGACACATCATACAGATATAATTACAGATACTCTAACCCAACTCAGTGTATCTTTGATTTAGCGTCCCTGGTGAAGAACAGCGGCAATCGCTGAACGTTTAAATGTAAGCAGTAAACAATCGCTGTTATTATTTCACTGACCTATTGATTTGCTGGAGGGACATTATCCTTAGTGGAGGACAACAGCACATTTTACTTTGTGATTTCTGCCCTTTTTCATCAAAGTGGTGGTACTTACTTCGGCAGAGGCCTTTGATAGAGTGAGGAATTTCCATTGGAGAAGGTTGAATGGTAGACATTACATCATCAAGAAAATGTTCTTGCTATAGAAAATATTAAAAAATTATAAAACATTGGTTTTCAAGAAGGGGGACCGGAGGGTGTGTTCCAACTACAGAGGGATCACACTTTTCAGCCTCCCCGGGAAAGTCTAATCCAGGGTACTGGAGAGGAGAATGCGGCCAATAGTTGAACCTCGGATTCAGGAGCAAAAGTGGCATTTTCGTCCCGGTCGTGGAACACTGGACCAGCTCTATACCCTCTCAAGGGTGCTGGGGGGTTCATGGGAGTTTGCCCAACCAGTCCACATGTGTTTTGTGGATCTGGAGAAGGCATTTGACTGTGTCCCACGCAGCATCCTGTAGGGGGTGCTCTGGCAGTATGGGGTCCAGGGCTGTCTGGTCCCTGTACGACCGGAGCAGGAGCTTGGTTCGCATTGCCAGCAGTAAGTCAGACCTGTTCGAGGTGCATGTTGGACTCCGGCAGGGCTGCCCTTTGTCACCGGTCCTGTTCATTATCTTTATGGACAGGATTTCTAAGAGCAGCCAGGGGCCGGAGGGAGTCAGGTTTGGGGAGCACAGAGGACGGTTTTGCAGCCGAGTGTGAAGCGGCTGGAATGAGGATCAGCACCTCCAAGTCTGAGACCAAGGTTCTCAGTCGGAAAAGGGTGGCTTGCCCCCTTCAGGTTGGTGGAGAGCTCCTGCCTCAAGTGGAGGAGTTCAAGTATCTTGGGGTCTTGTTCACGAGTGAGGGAAGGAAGGAGCGTGAGATTGACAGACGGATCGGTGCAGCTTCTGCAGTGAAAGCGAAAGAAGATGGATGGATGAATGTTTTTTATTATTTTACTCACCTTTTGACCAGAGCTCCTCTTAATGTGCACTCTAGAATCTGTCGCCCAGTTGGTATCACCAGATCCTAGTCGTAGAAGTTGTGAGGTTGGTCTAACTTTCCACATTCAACACTTCAGCAGCAAGATATTTGCTTTTAACATGTGCAATTTAGACATTCCATTATACTCTACTTTACCCTAACTGATAAACCTTGGATTTACGTTTTTGCTTGAGTAAAGATTGTCTATGGTCCAATCAGCACACTGCAATGTTTAGCCTCTACCATTTCAAAAGCGGACCACCTACTTGGGACCAGGAGCCAAGCGTTTCCAAAGTTGTAGGGTACTGCACACTCTTTAAGAAAGCTTCAAACCCCCACTGACCCACTTGTACCGTGCCACTCCAGTGGAAACGAGGCTTTAGATACATACCATGCAGAGAGAGAAAAAACAGCCCCAACTGAGTTTGTAACTGGAAAGTGGCCATAATGTTATCTTTGATAATTTGGTTGAGTGTCTTTTATTTTTGTGACACATCTTGTGCTCATGTGATACCTGTCTCCACTCTGGTCCCATGACGCCAACATGGCAGACTCTGAGCTGTTGTGGAGAAGTGTTTGCATGCTCGCTCCATATGTGCTTCCTGTTCTCCTCCTTCCTCCCTCCTCTCCATTCATTCTTCTTTTCCAGGCCATATGTCTCTCTGTTTGATGTGTGAACGTGTGGCGAGGCACATCAACACGGTGGTGGCTGCTCGCTCTTGTCTGTTTGTCCATATTTGGAAGAGGTCTTTATCAGATTGTGCAGCTGAATGAAATATGAGGAGCTGGACGATTTTATTAAGGGCGCGGGAGTGATGGAGCTCATCACAGCACACAGACACTTCCGATTTCTCTTCATTTATCCCCAGAATTAATCCAACAAAACAATTTACCTAAGAGTCTCTCTATCTCTATCTATACTCTCCCACCGCCTCCTCTGCTCTGTATTTCATTTTACTGTGCAGTATGGAGAGCTGAGGCTTTATGTCGCGGCGTGTGTTGTTCCAGTGACAACACAGAGAGAAGGAGGCATATGTGGAATAGAGAGCAGATAATGTATATAACCGGTTTATTTACTTGCTTTGACTTGCATCATTTCCCGTCGTTTAATTGAACTTCGCACACCAGGAGGCACGGAGAGCTGTGACGTCACCGAGTCCATAGGAGAGGAAGGAGAGAGATGAAAAAGAGTGGCAGAGGAGAGGATTGGCCAAAGGATGATAGGCAGAAAAGACAAGAGAGTCCACAGAGATAGAGCCAACAATAGACGATGACAATGCTTTTGTGTTTATTTCATAGGGGTTTGTATCCACAGGAAAAGCTCTGCAGCAGCAAAGCTTAGTGCGCCGTGCCACAAGCCTGTATTCACATGCAAACGCAGTTTCTTTGGAGCACGGCTTTGCTCTCAGTTAAATGTTTTTCCATGTGTTTGGATCACAGACATCTACTTTGGACCATTTTAACAGAGAGCAATTGTGAATGTGTGTCTGGAAACATGAACCTTCTCACCTACTGTTTATATGAATTTCACAATGCCTTGACACTATTTACTCCTCAGTAATAGTCAAAAGATGTGCCAAGCTTTTGGCAGCATACAAATGTTAGCTAAGCATAAAGCACTAACTCCTATAAATGAACACCAAAAATATAATTACTTCAAGCATCTGCACTTTAATGACCTGCAATCAGCATATAAGTGATAGTCCACAAAGAGCCCATAACAATCTGTTATAGCCTGACTGAAGTAATTCTCAACCAATTGTTAATTAAAAGCATTTTTAATTTTGTAATATTATAGTGGATCGGTTAAAAGAACATTAAAAATTGAAAATTGAGCATAATAGCTACATAGCACACACTAACACTGTAGCTTGTCCAATAGTTCATAGATTCTATATATCAGACAGAGCAACATATGCATTTTGATAGGAATTTTACACTTTCTTAGCGTTTCTGTATTGCACACAACACTTTTTAACAATTTAAATTTTAAACAATTTCACTATTTTTTACATTTTGAAGGTGTCATGTCCCACCCTCGTGTTTTGTGTTAGTCAGTCTGTTTATGTAGGGTATTTCCTGTGTCTTATTGTGGAGACAGATAAGAACGTGGGCAATGTTTGCCAATCACATGCTCAAAAAGGAGTGCTCCTACACAGGTTGCATATATAACAGAGAAAGTGAAGTGTCAGCTCTCAATACGTCTATTACCACAACAAAACAGCTCAAAAGTCAAGTCAACCACGTAATGTTTAACAAAGCTGAAATAATTGTTTTGCCGCTGAAGTTGCAGCTAAGCTAACGCTAATAAATAAAAGCAGGAAAAGTTCCTAGGCAGCTTTTGGGGGTGACAGGGACAGCAAAAACAAAATTGCGTAGTGGAGCTTTAAACATCATGGGTTTGGTCATCGGTCAATAATAGCAGACCGTCCATCCCACCCACACTTTCTAGCTTCAACCAATGCAATAACAACCTATTACTGACAGGTGCCAAAGCAACAAAATAATGAACATGATTCACTTGACTAGTTCTTATATTATGACGGATATAATTGTACCATTATGCAAAAAAAAAAAAAATGTCTGCAGTGAAAATAGTTTCACCTTTACATATTTTTATCACATCTCTGAAATATGACCTTAAGGCTAAAACAGAAATCCGGCAGAATACAAAACTAGTATTTAATTGAATGTATTTCATGTTGACGATTCCTAATGCAGTAAAATGCAGTGTGAGACGTCTTCTCGTTGCACATTTGACTTCGTTTTTTAGCCCCTGAGAGGAATGCCGGTCCACCCGGCTAACAAATTAAGCAGTGTGTAGCCATCCTGCCATTTGCCTGATGCAAGAATCGCCGTTGGCCATCATCTTGCACCACACCTGAACTAACCCGGTTGGAAGCCTGGGGAGAATTATGGTAAATATTACAAAAGTCTGCTGTGAATCAATGATTATCCTCTAACCATGTAGGTGCTTTTGAAAGTCAGGAAATCCTACAGGCCGGACATTTTTTTACCTTGAGATCAAAGTGCCTTTGTGTTGTGTACACTGGGCCCAAAATGTGATTTATTTCCTTCTATCTGTAAACTGGCATTGACGTGTCCGAGTTGTTTTGATGTGATAGTGAGAGGCCAATAGGGAAAGCAGCAGGACAACAGACGAGACAAGGAGAGAAGCTCAGCAAGAGATAAGACGGAGGGACAGGCGCTTTGTGTGAGTGTGTTTGTGTGAGCCAGTGCAAGGAGCAAAAACAAGAAAATACAAGCAAAGAGCAAAACAACCAAAAGAATAAAGGGGTTAATAATCAGCCTCCCTGCTGCTTGGACCTGTCATGTTTCCAAACTCTTCTGTAAGTGTGTGTTGGCAATCATCTAATAGAGATGACAGAGTAAAAGCAGTGTCAACAAAGAGACGGCGGAAGGGGCTTAACTGTGCGCTTCACTCATGATGCACAAACACAGCATCATACAGCAGAAACATAAGACACAGGTAAGAACACTTCAGAAACAAGACCTACTCAAACCTTGCAATAGAATGGTAGTTTGTAGTTTGAGGCATTACGGTAGCCCTGCAGGGACATGCCGTTATCTATTTACAAACCAAGTGAAAATAGGTCTAATGGGGATGTCACTAAAAATCCTCTTGCAAGTATGTGTTGTCAAATAGAAACATGAATGTGGTTCTTCTCCTGTAGTGCTCGGTTTGTCCACTGTAGGCAGCTATCCACGGTTTTTATATTCATAATTCATAAGAATAAACAAGTCCAAGTTTGAGTCCGAGCCAAAAAAAAAGCAAGTCCGAGTCCAAGTTGAGTCATTGAGGCTTACCCTCGAGTCAAGTCACCAATCACAAAAACAAGCCTCCCTGTGTTACCGTGGGTTCTCTCCAGGTACCCCAAAGACATGCGTGTGTCAATGTTTGAATGTGAGAAAGTGAATGGTTATCTGTCACTAAGTCTTAGCCCTGCAACTAACTGGCTACTATCCATGGTGTACCCGCCTAAGGCCCAAAGCTGCTGCCATTGGCTCCTGTTATCCACTACCCCTAATAGGTCTAACCGGAAGAAAATGAATGAAAATGTACAGTTGTATTATGTTAAAATAGTTTATTATAACAATGCCACTGGCGAACATGTAATCAACACCAAGACATCTCTTATGAAAGAAAGTCTGCATGGTCAAATAGTGACATGTCTCATGGTCATGTTGGGACTTCTGCCGCCTACACTACTCACAGTACACACTACACTGAAGGCTACAGACAAACTGAGTTCAGTTTAAAAAAAGAGTCATGTAGTTAAAAATGAAGAGAAAAAGTCATATTCATTTCCTTGCGTGTATAGTAGGATGAATCCAAAGATCATTTTATGCTTACTTTTTGGTGCGATGTGTACCTGTCAAGTGTGTGCGCCATCATTTATTTCTTTTGCCTCGTTGTCTAAAGAGCTTGTGTTCTGTGTAATTTCCACTGCACTAGAACCAGTGGTTAACCTTGGGGCGCATTGTTTACTGAGAAGATATTGCTGGAACATATTTAAAAAATGAATAATAATATAAAAAATATTCACCCAAAATCATGGAAAGTAACATATAGTAACAATAAAAATGGTGTAAAACTGAAAAAAAGAATCCTTCCTCCAGGTCTAAATAATGCCAGAGACTACACATTCTCTCTCTCTACACACTGTGACATTTGGGTTCCATTATTAGTCTTTGTTCTGATCAATAATTTAATAACCTGAAAGGATGAAGGACTCATCATAATCAATACTCCTCTGGGTGTGTGCAGTGTGAACTGAGAGTACATTTACTCACTCTGAGGCGGACACTCTGCACCATATGACGATACAGTGCTACTATGTGTGTGAGCCTTGAGTTTTCACAGAGGAAATAACTGGCAGCTTTCATTTGAATCTGACAGCATGCTTCTGGTTTGTTTAGCGTTATTCTGCAAACACACCCACTTTGACACACACAGACACACACACGCTCTGCCACAGTGATGATGCACCTGTTTGTCTGATGCAACCAAGGAACTATTTGTTGGTGTTAAAAGGGTCCATTTATAACCATAAGAGCATAAGTGCATACTGGAATTACAGATGTATTCATAACTTTTATCTGAACAAGGTTTTCAACAAATTGCAAACAAACTGCATAATAACACATGACTGGGCCGTGTATTAGTCCAATTAGATATGATTAAATAAAGATAAAGATAAATAAGATAAAATGCTAAATCTTTAATTTAAAGGAGAGTCATTTTTTTGCAAACTTTCTGTCAGTTTTTGCTGACAACATTGTTCATTGTTAGCCAAAGAAGCAATAAAAGGTGTCTCGGGATATAGGCAGTCTAGATTTATCCTAATTCATTTAGAGTTTTAACTGTAATATCTGTATCGATGGTAAACTAACTTCTCATTCCAAAGACATCCACAGCATCTCTACCCTGTCTTTTATACTTTCATCTCCCAGGACAGTGCAAAGTTCCCAATCAAAGAAGTCCTTTAACTCATACAAGTGTTAAAGGACTTAACCTACTGAGCTAACACACATCCATATGGCTGCTGTAGAGCTCACAAAGAGCTTGTTTACACAGGCTCCGCTGTTTGATCATTCATTCACTCATTTTCTACCACTTTTTTCATTTTCTACCCCCGCCCCCGCTAAATGCATGTAGCCCACATGCTAATTATTATTATTTAAACCTATTGTATTTATTTTTGGAATGTATTTATTTAGCTATTATTATTAAATTTATGATTATAAAGGGTGCACTTAAGACAGTATGTTTATCATAAGATAATTAATGAATGTTTTATTAAAAAAATAAAAATAAAGAAAGACAGTTTTAGAAATGTTTGTGTACTATTCATTCTTAACATGAAGACTTGTTTGGCTTATTTTATTATACTATGCTTTTTACCCAAAATGGACTTTAAAAGTAGCCCGCGGACTTGGCAACAAGCCATCACTTAACTGTCATAATTAATCGGAGCAAACAAAGTTTTACAAAGTTTTACTTAAAGTTTATTTTAATTATCCTAAATGTATACTCGCATCATTACAACCTTTAAAAAAAAAAAAATTCATAAAAAAAAAAAAAAAAAAATCATAAAAAAAAAAAATTCTGGAAATCATCTCGCGACCCCCCGCCCACCACTCCGCGACCCCCCCCACTTTGGGAACCAGTGCCCTGGACAATGGCCAGTTAGTCGCAGGGCTGACATTTAGAGACAGACAGTGACACACAACCATTCGCGCTCACATTCATTCACTAGCGACACTAGAGTTGTCAATTGACCTACACATGCATGTGTTTGGACGGTGGGAGGAAGCCGGAGTACCCGGAGAGAACCCACGGTAACACGTGGAGGACATACAGACTCCTCACAGAAAGACCGGAGTCGGCCGAGAATGTTTGAGTCGGCCAGGTTTTGAACTCACGACCTTCTTGCTGTGAGGCAGGAGTGCTTACCACTCTGCCACAGGATAATGTAAGCACTTTAATGCCATTTAATTTAAATTATAGGGCTGGGCAATGGGGCCCCCTTCTGATTTAAATTATTTTTTCCCCACTTACATTTAAATTGTAGACTACATGATTAAGTGTCCAAAAAGTTTCACTTTATTGTTTAAATGTTCTTTTTGGCATTAAAGTGCAAACAAACAAGCCAGAAGTGGCTGAAAACAGGCTCTGTTTTTGTTACCAAGTAGACAACTTTTTCCAGGCTTCATGATCAATCACAAATAAAAGTGACTAAATGGTGCAGATGAAACTGGTATTTTTTTATTGAAAAAGGCTAAATTCTTTTTTTCTTAGGTTGGGCCTGTTCTTGTCAAACTTGTACAGTTCACTACATGTGAACAACTTTATCAGGACTAAACCAGGACTAGAGCAGGACTAGACCAGGACTGAACCAGGACTAGACCAGGACGTATAGAAGCAGCCTATTTATGGCTCTTAGTGGTCTTCCAGACATCGTAAATTGTGTGTTTGATGACACAGATCACTTTCCTGCTCTTGCTCTGTTCTTTTTCTCTCCTTTGAAAGTGAAATTACCGTAGCGCTGTCCTGTTGCTTCCTTTGTTTAGTGGGTCCATTGGGTCTATGTCATATGCTTGTACCGTAAAAAGCCATATATAAGTAGAAAGCGTATTCTCAGGTTCCCAAGGCAGTTTGAATTTTTTTGATTGGACAAACTATGACAGAGCGCTACTTTGCATCTGAGGCCGCAAATCCGAACCGATTCCAAACTATTGAAGAGTTTATGCTTTCTTGGTAGTGAGCTGGTCTTCCCTGCTTGTTGACGCTGCCATGTAGTTATTGTACCTACGCTGCACAGGGGAGGGCCGAGCTCACGCAGAACTATGAAGGCCCAAAGGAAAGCGTATGTGGTAGATAAAAAAAAACGTAATATCTGGTATAGTCCCATTGAGGGGCTAGGCCCGGAATGGAACACAATTCTCATCATTTCCATTAAAACCAATAACCTGCCCTCCTAAAGAGTGTCGGAAGTTTAAGCCCCATATTTCAGGAGGTGTGTATCACCTCTATAAAATCATCCAGGCTATTCAATGCCCCTCTCTAAACCACCTTAAAACATAGTGGGAGGAGGATTTGAACTCAAAGTTCACCTAAGACATCTGGCAGCAGGCTTAACGTAGAATACATACATCTTCTATTTCTACAAAGATGGATATAATTCAAAGTATTTAAAACCTCTCTAGAGCCAAACTGGCCCTAATCTATCCAGATTTAGACCCAAACTGCATTCGTTGCCATCAGACTTCTGCCACCTTGGGTCATATGTTTCAGTTATGTCCAAATCTAAGCATTTTTGGTAAGAGATTTATTCATTCATAAATGAATGAAAAAAAATATTTAAAAAATGAATGAAGGGTCAGAGATAGGTATCACATGTTTTCACACATTTCAAGATTCAATTCAAGATTCAAAGTGTTTATTGTTATGTGCACAGACAGAAAGCATGTTTTCCTGCACAATGAAATTCTTACTTTGCCGTCAACAATAAATACCGTATAGTAAAGTTAAATAAAAATAGAAATAAAAAATAAGAGCAATAAAAATAGAGGAAGTGCAAATTCAGCAAAGACAATAAAAATGTGAGGTAGTGCAGTTCGGAAAATAATGAATGTGCAAAAGCAAAAGTGTAAATCAATGTAAATAGTTATGTCCATGTAAACAGTAAAATGTCCATGATTGCAAACTCCTCCTGGAGTTATTTTCTTACAAAGAAAACATTTGTAAGAAAAGAATTGACCCTGACCCCACTACTGCAGTTTTGGAGTGGTGCATACCAACAGTGGAGTTTCTAAGGGGCAATTGCTTATGATGTCATTCTCCACACATTTGGCCCGTCGACTGATTCTTTCCATTCGGAAATCTCCCACATCTCCAAACCATTCACGTTGGATTTGTGAAGTCATATCAATGTAATCAATGTTTATTTAGAAAACCTTGCCAAAAAGTTAAAGAAATCATTGCAACCGTTCTTAGACTATGCAAATAAATTTGTTGCACATTCATTGGATGACCCTGATTCTTCCCATCTCTAACCCCCCTGTCCTTTTTTTTTGTACTTTCTTTTCCAATACTTTGTATAACTAAGTTGTGGTCAGTATAAGAGTATTAGACCGTATCGTGTGTGTGTATGTTGTACAGTTTAGAGGACATCAAGATGCACACTAGCTTTGTTCTGTACTATATGTTCAATGTATCTATCTCAAAACAATAAAAACTCTTTGAAAAGAAAAAAATAATAATCGAGTCCTGAAAACTACACTGTTATATTGTTCAAGCCACAAATACTTTGATATTATATATATTTTTTTTCTCCAGATAACAGATCAAACTGAGAGAATTATGAGCTCAATAGGACCAAAGTCACACTCCTCTTAAGATGGACATTAAAATATGAGGGTTATATTTTAGGGTGTAATTAACATTTCAACCTCAAGAAAAGACCACTGCATACAAATTCTGAAACTTCCACTCAAAGAGCTCAAAGAGAGACAAAGTTGAGTTGAGTGAATAAAAGGAGTTGTGTGGGAGTCTGTAGCAGTGACCTCGGAGCTAGATTCACAGGAGTTGTCTCTGTTTGGTATAAAGCTGTTTGAGAGGCACTGAGGTGTGTGGTGGCGCTGCTCTGTGGTGTCGGCTTGGCGTCTACATTGTCAGCGTGGCTGTTTGTCTATGTAGAGGTATACATGTCCCTGTTAATACTTCTGTCGGGGTTGTTTGTGATGCTTCATTGTCATTCTGCCGAGAGTTAAGTACTTTTAATTACGCCACAGCAACCCTCACTCCAATACTGTTGCCTGCTACTTTGTCTTTTCCCCCTTTTTTCTCTCAATTTTTTTTCTCTCCCATTCCCCATCTCTCCCTCTTTCTCTGTCAGCATCTTCCTCCCTCCCTTTCTTCATTTACAATCTCCCACACACTCCCTCTTTCTCAAATTCCATTTCAGTGTCTTGCTTTGGCAGGACATGCTGAGCTAGTGCCAAGGCAATAATGAGAACTGTCAAGCAGCGACAAATGAACAGGTGAGAGAGACGCAGCGAGGAAGAAAGGAGGGAGAGACAGAGAAACAGAGGGGGAGAGAGAGAGAGAGAAACATGAATATGAAGTACTAGCACCGTCGCGACTACTGACAGTCCACTCACGCATGCACGGACACGCAACTACACTCCCGGCCTGCTCCGTCAGCTCGCATCGCAGCCTCTGCAGCCCATACAATGACACCATTACGTTCAAAAGCTATAGGACCATTAAAGAGTGCAGCTCAATCTAATGGAGTTGGCAGGTCCCTAAAAAGGTGAATGTTGTTGTACATTTCGGTAAACTGTGGATATTTATAATGACACTGTGGTAAACTAATAATCCCCTTAAATGTTTTTTGCACTTCTGGTCTGAATGGATTAAAGTCTGAACTGTCAGGAGAAATATATGTTCAAAGAGAAATTACACAAGCTTTGCATGTATTTGAGAAAAAAAACTGTTTAAGCATCTAATAGCATATTGTATTGAATTATCCATGAAAATACATGAAAATTAAGATGTTATTATTTTAGGATTTTAATAAAAAAAGAGCGTTCACCTCAGACTGGAAGTTTTGGCCAATCACATGCTCTGGTTGGTCTACATCAATGTCAACAAGGAAGTAGAGTCTACTACATACAGTATTGTTCAAAATAATAGCAGTACAATGACCACAGTTTTTTAAAACTGCTTCACATCTGTGTGCCACCAAATTGTGGCACGTCTCAGCTGTTATTCCACTCCATGATTCTTTAATAACATTCCACAATTTATTTACATTTCTTGGTTTTGCTTCATAAACAGCTTCTCGATTGGATTAAGGTCTGGGGACAACAACAAGACTTTGCTTGTTTACTCGTGTGTTTGGGGTCATTGTCTTGTTGAAACAAACATTTCAAGGGCATGTCCTCTTCAGCATAAGGCAACATAACCTCTTCAAGTATTTTGACAAATGCAAACTGATCCATGATCCCTGGTATGTGGCCCAACACCATAGTAGGAGAAACATGCCCATATCATGATGCTTGCTTCACTGTCTTCACTGTGAACTGTGGCTTGAATTCAGAGTTTGGGGGTCGTCTCACAAACTTTTTGTGGCCCTTGGACCCAAAAAGAACAATTTTACTCTCATCAGTCCATTTCTCTTTAGGCCAGTTGATGTGTTCTTTGGCAAATTGTAACCTCTTCTGCACATGCCTTTTTTTTAAACAGGGGACTTTGCGGGGGATTCTTGAAAATAGATTAGCTTCACACTGACGTCTTCTAACTGTCACAGTACTTACAGGTAACTCCAGACTGTCTTTGATCATCCTGGAGCTGATCATTGGCTGAGCCTTTGTCATTCTGGTTATTCTTCGATCCATTTTGATGGATGTCTTCTGTTTTCTTCCACGTCCCTCTGGTTTTGCTCTCATTTTAAGGCATTGGAGATCATTTTAGCTGAACAGCCTATAATTTTTTGCACCTCTTTATAGGTTTTCCCCTTTTAATCAAAGTACACTGTTCTTCTGAACAATGTCTTGAACAACCCATTTTCCTCAGACTTTCAAATGCAATGCATGTTCAACAGGTGCTGGTGGCTTCATCCTTAAATAGGGGCCACCTGATTCACACCTGTTTTTTCACAAAACAAACCTATTCCACCTTTGAGGCCAATGTGAAAAAAGCCACAGTGTTTTAGTTAGCAGTATAATTGATATTCTTGATAATCATATAATCAGAAACCTGTTTTAAAGCTAGAAAATATTGGTGCTTGGTGCTCCTGAAACCCAACTAATAGGTCAGTCTGCCAACTTCTGTAGCTTCACAGGCCCAACACAAGTAACACAGATCATTAGTTCAGTGGGCTATTTAGATAATGTCATTGGGACTGACATGTTTTCATTGGTGAATTTAACGCACAAAAGAGATTAATAATGCTAGAAATACACAGATTTATCAAAAGTGTTCACTCTGTTGTGTGAAATCTAATTACATTCCTAATCAGTTGACTAAAGTAGTATTGATCACGTCCCTCACAGACATTTAATCAATAAAGTTACATTATATGCTTCATTTTAGCAGCCTTCAGTAATAACCACTGAGTCTTCCACCTCATAAATGTGGATATATATCTGTTCTTCCTGCCGCTGTTCATGCAGATGATGCTCAGAGGATGTGTTCTGTACGGCACTCAATTAATGTTTTTATTTTCGACTTTTAGGTGATGAATTTCTGAAGTTGTGCATAGTAGAGGAGCTTTGAGTTATAAATTAAATTAGCACTTCACACAGCAGACAGTATTGCTGCGTTAGTTATGAGAGGCTTCTGGTAATTTATAGAGACAGTCTGCAAATGTAAGCAGAAGATGGAGACGATGTTGTGACGGCGTGACAGAGACAGATAGACTTCTGTGTTCCTCTTGGTGGATATAAAGCACAATACATAAATGCGTGCAAATGGCATATATGGAGCGTGTGCGCTGGTGTGAGCCATAAACAATCAAGCACAGATGGAGACCTGTGTGTGGCTGAGTGTGCTGACAGAGACTGCTGCCTGGATAATTCACTGCTCTGTCTAACACTATTGTGTACATTTTTATAACCTTATATTGCTGCAAATAAAATTTTACTTATGCTCGATATTCTTCATATGAAAACTATTTTGTCTCTTACTTTTAAGACATATTTTTATATCAGTAAGTATGCATAATGCTGTATGACACAAAATGATCAATGCTTAGGTTGCTGAAAAACTTTGGCAATAAGGCTCTTTTATAAAGTAAACAATGGATATTATTCTGCAAGGAATTAGTACCATCCACTTTTTCTCAACAAAAAAGGAAAGGTTTTTGGTTACTGCAACTTTAAAATAATAAATTGTAACTTTATTGTACCAAATATGCACTGTTTTGAATCTATTCTAAAAGAAAGTGGATTTTAAAACCAGTAAACCCTACTTAATAGTAAACCATGCAGCTAATTTTCTCCACAGTGTCAGGTTGAACTAAGAGGAACATATATTCTCTTCTTATGTCTGACCTTTTGACTCTTTCAGAATACAGTAGGACTACAGATACATTTCTGCTTTATTGACAGATATACTGTATGAACGTAAATGTTAAAAGATAATAAAAGGGCTGAAATGATTCATTGAATAAATCAGTTAATTTAATTGGAAAAATACTTTGATTATTTTTATGTTGCCTCAATGGGCATGTCCATCCATGCCTGTGGCAGCTAAAGCCACTTTGACACATCCACTGACACCTGCACTATGCATTTACATTTACATTTATTCATTTAGCTGACGCTTTTATCCAAAGCGACTTACATTGTTCTACAGTAATTACCAGTGTTACAGCCACTGGAGACAAGGTGGGTTAAGTGTCTTGCCCAAGGACACAACGACGGTATGAACTGTGGGGAGAGCGGGAATCGAACCGCCTACCTTCCGGTTGAAAGACGACCACTCTACCCACTGAGCTACTGCCGCCCCTATGCGCCATTTGTATCCACATGCCCTAACTGTATGAACTAAATCCCCCCCCTACGTTGACACCTGTACCTCCGCGGTGAGCTGATGACGGGAACGCCTGGAGCTGAAACCTCGTTCTCTCTGCAGCTGTTTGAACTTTACTTTAAACTATTTGGTCAAGGTCCTCACATGTTTTAATAACTGTTGTTTCAATATTAGCGCAAGAATCAGCTTCTCCCTGAATGACTCGGCTCGTATGTTTGTTAGCTTTGTGTTAGCGCCATCAAACTAAGTGAGCGTCAACCCACTCTTCTCTCCCCCATGAACTATACTATTGTTATATGTGTTTTGATTCACATGCACATTAATAAATGCACTGTAAACTTTAAAAGGCAGCTTTTGGATTAACCTTTATTTATTTTATTTTAAAAGTGTATTTAATGAGATCCTGAGATGATTTTTCTTTTAAGGCATTTCAAATGCATCGAAACATACAAAAGTACATTTCAATGATAATTAATGTGCAATATAATGCATTGTCATACTATATTAGACAGCATTTTTGTTTATGTATTTTATTATTTATTTAATAGCCTTTTAGTCTCAGTGCCATTACAGGCTTGTAGCTCATCCTGTTCCCACTCACAAACAAGGTATTGCACACCAGTTTGAGTCCTACAACTGGGATTAAGTGAGAAATAAAAAGGTGTCAAATATAGCTCTCAAACCCATGAGAGACTTGTTATATTATACGGACGCTGACATTTATAGACGCTGACATGCTAATATGATACCATTCACAGCGCTACATGCTCTTATCTAATTTGAAATGTACTGGGGGAACACACAAAGAAGCTCCAATCATGAATTTTATTTTCAACATTGTTAATCAATACACCTTTATTGGTCACAGTAAACTGCAGGCTAACCGGCAGGACACGTCTAGTCTAGTCCACCAGCAACATCCATTATCAGATAGACCATACTAAAAAAATTAAGATACATTTCGATATCACCTGACTGTTGTGTAATTAGTTTAATTAAAATGCACTTAAAAGTAAAATTATACATTGTCATATGCTCATAAGTAAGAAGCTTTTTATGTTATCATTCATATTCTATGAAAAATGGCCCAAAGAAAATCACAACTTACAACAACTAAGAGTGTCATTGTCATTGGAGAGAATGGGCCTTTACTGTATATTCAAATTATCCAGTAATAAGCCACTGAATACTTGACCACTTATGTCTCCTACTACACACTTACTAAACCCATCATTTAAACTCAAAATTAGACTAAAAACATGTAAGTTTTCTGTCCAGCTGAGGTTACTATGTCAGTGAAATAGGTATGATTCTACTAATCGTGTGTGTCTAAGAACCATTAAATCAACACAATAATGTATATTTTTTGGAATTTAAATTTAAGGCAATGCTACTAGCTAAAAGTTACGCAGTGTTACTTTAACTTATAAATATAACTTCTCATATCATAATTATAATTTAACAAGTAAGAATTTTGACTTAAAAATCATAATATTTAAGTTATAATTTGACTTTTCAAAAGTCAATGTTATCAGTTAAAAAGTCTAAATTAAGAAGAGTCATACCTAAAGTCTTCATTATTATTAAATTCTATTTAATAATAACCTTGCGGCTAGATTCTCGCAAGATTAGGGAGTTTCCGAACTCGGGTAAATCCATCTTGTATCGTGCCAATGGGAGCCTTTCCAGATGGTTCTGTGAAACAGCTTATGTTTTGTGAACAGTTCTATCTCAGGTTAGTTTAACAAAGTAGTTGTGGCAACTATTGGTTGTTTAAAACAACAAGAATAAAACCAAGGTTGCTGAAGTGGCAGTTTAAACAGCCACAACTGCTTTTGAAGTTATAATTATGTCTTGCAATCTCATTATTCTCTCTTTTTAATGTCATAATTTTTACTTTTGAGGTCATAATTATAAAATAAAGATTCATAATTTATTATTCCTTTTTATTTATTTATTGTTTTATTTAATTCCATGGCAAAAATGGGCTTCCATAGTTTAATTTATAACCATCAAAGGATTGATTTTAAGTTTTGTCCAGCCAGAATGTATTTTCCAGCCAATGTAGAGTTTTTTTTCTAACTGGATTCTTCTAATCTACATCTCATATTTCTTTGCCATCAAGTTCTAACAAATGTTTACCTGATAAAACTTTCACAACACAAATAAGGGTCTGACTGAGAATGAACAAAGGATTACACATGCATGATTTCTGTTGTTGTAGGCTTATTCATATTTATTGTTTCTTCTTCATTTCCTTTCTAGGAGAAATTCTAATATGAATGATATAATTACAGTTGGCAAAAACAAATGAGTTGTAACATTTTCCCCCAAAAACCTACTGTACATCTTGTACTTTAATGAAAAACACTGTTTGTTTTTGGTGAGTGACTGCTGGACAGGTAAGAGTGTGCAAAAGGGTGGTACTGTAGCCTGTACTATGTTACTGTAGAAATCAAGTATGCTCTCTGAGACTAAACAGCCAAAGAATGTACAATAAATGTCTGTTTTGTATATGTAATCACCTTCATGAATGCATAATCTTGTGTCCATCTGTTCTTTCGCCGCTGCCTCAGATAATCAGCAGATGGTATTTATGAAAATAATGGTCTAAGCTAGAATCCCCAAACCTTCCTCTCCCTAGACATTTCCAGCAGCTCCTTGAGACAATATCAAGGGATACCCATTCCAGCTGGGAAAAAAAAACATGCTTTATGCTTATTGGTGAGAATTTCTCTTACAATTAGTGCCCCACTCTTGTTCCATGAGCATCAAAAAGCGAGCCACCCTCAATCCGTCTCACCTCTGTTACTAGATGTGCTAACTTTCAGGATGTGGGGCGAGACAGAACAAAGAAAGAAATATCTTGTAGAGTGACCACAGAGGCAATAGTCCTTCATCGAGTCCCTGATCTTTCTCATGCCGTCTACTCGAATCAGCTTTTGTGTAATAGTGAAATTATTCAAAATTAAGGGTGTCAGAAAATGTAAAGCCCTATTGTAAAGCTGAAATTCATTTAGGATAAAAGGACTGTTTTTGTTTGCAGATATTTGAAAGACACAAGCGGAGAAGTTGATAACTGCAAGAATCTTCTTTGAAACTGCCAATTTGTGTTCTTGAGAAGCATCAGTAAAGAAAAAACTATTGTGCTGCCATGTGCGATCTGCAGAAAGACTGACTGCTGGGTCAGGTTGACTGGTTGTTTTTAAAGACAACTGCGCAGCTCATTTGGTATGATGTACATTAACCTGCCGTGGAGGATGTATGGCGAACACAGAGTAAAGATTAGCCTGCATCTCCAACATAAGACCTCTTGATTGGATAGGATTTAAATTAATGAATAGCTTTAGTAATGATCACAATTAATCTTGTTAAACAGCAGGAAATTAAAGCCCCAATTTGATGATCAGATCCATTATTTCTTATTTCAGGAGGAGTGGACTGGTTTGTTATCACAGCTTCAGCATGGACACTCACACATACCACAGGCAGACCCATGTTCAATTCCCTTAAGACAAAACAAGATCAAGGATAAACACACAAGTGGTTGACTATATAAAGGTAATTAATTGGCTGATGGTTGGTGGAGGGGTAGCATTCCGCAGTCAGTCAGTCGTGTGAAGGGTAAATTCACGTTTAAGTCTCAAACTCTCTCTCTGAAATGATACCTTTGATGAAGGTAAATTAAAACTGTTGAACCATAGCCCTGCTTATTTGTAGAGCATTATTCAGACAGACAGACTGACAGATGAATCAAAGCTTTAATGACTGCATAATAAAAACCAAGATATTCTGATGAATAATGGGGTACGAAAGTCGAAAGTTTGTATTCGCTTCTGAAACCTTAATTGTTCTCGAGCATTAGGTTCACTTGAAATGAGTTGTGTTTACTCAAAATATAAAGTAGATTTAAAGTAAAATTGTACATCGCATGAATAAAAATGAATTAAAGGTATTAAATACTTTGTTGTGGTTTAATCAACAGCAAAGAATACACTTTATGTTATGGAAGAAAAGGGAATATAGCCACTCTTCTCTGAAATAGATGATGACAAAAGTTTGACATTTGTTATGTGTTTGTTTCCATTTTTTATTTTAAAAGACTAAATAAATATGTATGTAAAACTCTATGTAAAAATGTAATCAAAAGAGCTGAGGCTAAACTATAGGGAGTTTTGCTTATTTTAATTTAAACAATTTCTAGTGACTTGACATCCTCCACTGACCACCAGGGGAGTTTGACTGAAATTATATTTGTGGAAATAGGTAGTACAGGAACTAGTCACAGTAGTGTGAGCTAATAACTGTTTATATGAGACTGTCTATGTTGGGTTGTGTGATTTTATTTCAAAACAGAGAGGTACACAATACTCAATAATGTTCTCATGGGTTTCAGTCAAATAACTTTTTCCTGTTATGGATGCCAGTCAAAACAGCGATGTTTTGAATTGTTAATTGCTATGTCCTAGTTTACATCACCTAAAACCCATGAATAGGCATGTCTTGCACAGTAAACAGTTACTTATGCTATTTATCACTAAATTTGGATTCTCGCAAAATTTTACAAACTCTAAACAATCCATCTGCTCCCGAACCACTGCTGGGAAACCAATGCTGTGGCAGCACAGGAAGTTACAGCAGCGGTTTTACTGTTAGTAACGTAAACAACATGGTGTTGTCTGAGTGAAAAAATAACATGTGGTTATTCACCTGAGGAATCCAATCACCTTCAGGTATTCATTTAAAGTCTCTACAGAAGCCCTCCAAGGTGGTTCTGTGGAACAGACCATTGGGCAAGTTGTCATGTCCCAACATCGTGTCTGTTGTGTATGCTTATATTTAATTGTGTCTTATTGTGAAGAGTCCTTCCCCGTCTGTCAGATTTACTTCCTGTCTTGTCTTTCTCTCCTGGTGATTACCTGCTCCGCCCCTAATGTGTTGCACCTGTCCCTCGATTTGTTCCCTTAATAACCTGTGTGTTTTCCCCTACTCCTTGCTGGATTGTAGCCTCAAGTTTGTAGCGCTACCTCTGTGTGAGCATTCTAGTGTTTCCTGAATTTGACTTCTAGTGTTTCTTGACCTTAGCCTTGTTTTGACCTCGTTTTTGGATTTTGGATTTTGTATCTCTGCCAGTGTTAAATAAACCATTTTTTGAACTACCTGCCTTTGTGGGGTCTGCACAGTGAGTCCTTCTGCCAGACCTGAAAAGTTGTGTTCCTGACACAAGTCAGATGATTTTGTTGCACACCTGTCAGCCCAAAAAAAAAAAGCGTATTCATTTAGTTCATTGGTCATGTTATTACTGTACTGCTGCATGTACATTTTATCTTTAGTTTAATGAATGGATTGAAATGATAAGCTACGATTATTATTAGTTATTATAGGTAAAGTTGTGTCATGTTTATGACCAGGTGGCTATTTATCACATTTCCAAAGCAAATGTCATTAATACAATTGTGTATTTTTCACAAGCTTGCTCCAGAGACTCTAAAGGAATATGAAAACTCTCTGAAACGCCAATGGTTGATATACTCACTTGGTTTAGGAAGCATTTAATATAGCATTCAAAAATATGTCAAGTAACACTGCTTTCATAAAAAAACATTAAAAAGACACGCTCTGAACTCTAGCTACAGTCCAGCTGCAGTGAGTGTCTGGTCTGAGTGCCCACAGCCACCGTGGAACTCTCTGAACAATAGACGTGTACAGTGTATGAGCTATTGAGTGGATAGAGAAAGAGGAGAAAAAGGATCCTTGGATCCATCCTTCAGACAAGGCGACAGCGAGAGGAGGACAGAAGGCGGAGGACGATAGGCCCAGATAATGAAGGGGAGCGCCGGATGAATGGAGTGGCAGATTAGAGAGGAGGAGAGTAAATTGAAAGTATTGAGTGACTGGGAGAGGAGTAGAGGGGCGAAGAAAGAAGCTGCACAGAGTCGGGCAAGTTTGCAGTCAAAAGAGGAATGAGACGACGAACGTTGAGAGTAAATGGGGCTCAGAGCTCGGGCTGAGGAGAATGCCTGGCAGAAGAGGTGTTTGAAAAGAGACAGACAGGTAAAGGTGAGGAGAATGGAGGTGCAGGGAATGAGCACTTGAAAGCAGCAACCGAAGGTTGGATGAGGGAGGATAAAGACCAAGAAAAGAGACACACGAGGAAAGAACATTCTCATTTTGTGCATAAATACTGATGGAACAGGAATGATTATTGCATTGTAATGACTCATCCTTTGATTGTACAATACAGTGAATAAAAACTTAAACGCCCAATAGAGATTTTTATAACTGAAAAGGAATCATTCTAGATGGTGAAAATCAACTCACAGAGATGTGGCAGCCATTTTGCGCCTACGGCCCCTCCGACCACCCCCAAACATTCTCACACATTCATACACTGGAGGCATGGTGGGTGAAGACTCTCGCCCAAGGGCACAACAACTATGAACCTCCAGTTATAGACGACCGCTCCACCACCTGAGCCACTGTATACACTCCGACAGATGCCTCTGTTAGCAAACCAAACCAGCTCTTAGTCAGGACATTGGTGTTGACTTTCAGGTGTGAGTGGCTGTTTTTCTTCTCAGCCACCAGTGTGTCGGATAGATAAGCTAGGTTGTAATGTCATATCCAGAGATAAAGTCAGTAAAACACTGACAAAGCTTATCCCGTGCGACTAAGTCTATGTCGATTGGCTGTACATAATGTTAGAAAGCTTTGTTGTCCAGAAGTAATGACGTAGGAAAGACATTGTAGCGCTTACAATCAATCAACACTGGAATGTGGAGTGGAGTGAACAGTTTCATTGGTCTAATCTTGATTACTGCTTTCTCTTAGTAAAAAGAGCAAACTGTAAAAACTATTCAGAGACCAGCCAACAGAATAGATATTGAATGGTCAGATAATGATTGCTGATGTCAAAGTACAAACAAACAGACATTACAAATCAACATCATTATCTTATTTAATCCCTGATATAATTTTTTTTATCTCATCTTGAGGAAGATAGTAACATTGTTATTTCACTGCAGTATTTTGTCCCTTTGAGTTTAGCTTCATATCTATTAAAAAACATTTGGTGCCATCACATAACAATGCTTAATGTGACACAAAAAGACACGCTTTGTTCGCATGAAATATTGGCAGAAAAGCCGGTTTTGTTTTGGCAATATAGTTTCTGTCAAAAAGTCAGAGCAGTAGAGCCAATGAATCAAAGCGAAGTGACAAATGAAGGTAAAATGAAGAGAGGGCAAAGCATGAAACAGTGGAAAAGTAATAACTTCAGTGAAATGGGGTCAGCGAGAGACGGGTGGGTGGGTGCAGGGTGCAGATCTATGGACACAGGCAGAGACACAGCAGACACGCAACGCAGCAAGCCGCCGGACGAATCGACAGCGATGAATAAGCAGCCAGGCAGGGCACAGTCAGGTGAGGAGGAGGAGAAGGAGAAGGGAGGAAGAATGATGGCGGTGTGTGGCAGAGGCTGGTGGTAGCAAGTGGGAAGGAGGGGGCAGGGGAGGGGCCGAGGAGCCCACGGCGATGAGAACATTATGGCTGGATAATGAAGAGGTTCCACACTGTCAGCCAACACCATTCACCCTGCATGGCTCTGACCCCAAAGTGTCAACAAGCTAAACGAGCGAGCAGCAGCGCATTATGGCGTGTACACACCACGCACACACAAACGCACGCCTGGGCGCGCAAACAGACAGACAGCACATAATGCCCATACACGCAAAGGCACAGACGGGAAGGAGTTCAATTATAAAGGCCGGCATTTTGTCATTTTTGTAGTTTACAAAGAAAACAAAACATGATGTATGGAACAATTAATTATTTTAATCAATACAATAACCTTGAGGTGTAAAAAACAAAACTATCAGCCTAAACACAGTGTACAGGAGCAGTACTCAACCATTGTGTCAAAAAATGAAGCAGTCACTATTAAGTCCAGAAAAAGTCACTCAAGAGAGTTAAACAAAGTGTATAGTAGTTTATTTACTGAACAAAAATGTAAATGCAACACTTGTTTTTGGCCTTTTATTGTGGCCAGCCTAAGGCACACCTGTGCAATAATCATGATCTCTAATCAGCATCTTGACATGCCACACCTGTGAGGTGGATGGATTATCTTCGCAAAGGAGAAGTGTTCACTGACAGATTTGGACAGATTTGTGAACAATTTTTGAAAGAAATAAGATTATAACCATAAACGCTACATTTGGAGAGGAGTCAACAAGGTCTATGATGAAAGGTACACCATTCCTACTGTGGAACATGGAGGTGGAGCTGATGTTTTGGGAATGTGTGAGCTACAAAAGCACAGGACACTTGGTCAAAATTGATGGCAAAATGAATAAGGCATGTTATCAGAAAATACTTGCACATGGGACGTACTTGGACGTTCCCACGTGACAACGATCCACAGCACAAGGCCAAGTCGACCTGTCATTGGCTACAGCAGCATAAAGTGAAGGTTCTGAACTGGCCATCTCAGTCTCCTGACCTCAATATCATTGAGCCACTTTGAGGAGATCTCAAACGTGCAGTTCATGCAGGACAGCCCAAGAATTTACCGGAACTGGAGGCTTTTTGCCAAAAAGAATGGGCAGCTTTACCATCTAAGAAAATAAAGAGCCTCATCCACAACTACCACAAAAGACTTCAAGCTGTCATTGATGTTAAAGGTGGCAATACACAGTATTAAGAACTGGGGTATTTAAACTTTTGATCAGGGTCATTTGGGTAGTTTCTGTTGTCATTAAGATTTAAAAAGAGTAAACACAGTTGTTTGACAATAAAGGACTTCACCCAACCACTAACTGTGAGTGAAAGAAAGGTTTTTTTGTTATCATTCGTTTTCTCTGAAAAATGGCCAAACAATCACAAATTCCGCCAGGGTATGAGCACAACTGTAGCTCTAGCTCAAAAGCATGAACTAAAACACTGGTGTTTCAATGACATACAAAGCAAAACACATACAAGACTTCCATGCCCTTTAAAAAGACTTGAATAAGATACTCCTGGAAACTAGGAGATGATAAAATATAATTCTAACTTTTAAAACAGAAAAAAGAAAGTTGTGACAGCTCCAGGTTGTTGTTAGAGCTGCAACAACTTGTGACCTGCAGAAACATACTGTAAGTCACAAGTGCAATCTTCTTTGTAAAGAGTAAAGGCAATAAATGCAGGTGAAAGCCAAAGACAAAAGAAAATAATAAAAACGTACTTTAAGATATGGGGCCGCTGACCAGGTACGTACCAGCTCAATATGGGCCATATTTACAACAAGATTTATACATTTGAGAACTTGAAATAATTTGCAAAATCCTCCTTATTTAAACTATGAAGAACTTAGAGTAACACTTCTATAAAGGATAAGCTCAAAAAGGGAATGTAAAATTCTAATGAGAAGAAATGTTTTATTGACTTAACCAAAGTCATGTGTAACAATAGAAAAAGTAAAAACCTTTAACACTGAGCACTGCAGCACATAAACATAACTCTTATCTGATTATGGTATTAGTAAATGTGAATCAAAATGATTCTGTCTCTGCACTATAGTTTTTTTGCATGAAAAGTTTACCTGCAACTGATTTGTGCAAATTAAAGCTCATTTAATATTGATAAGATTGCACTTGTTCCTCCGTGTCCTCTATGTTCCGTGTTGTCACACAAAGCTGGTATCAATGATAGGATACTGACTCACCTCCACACATTTACATGACAGCTGCCTGGGAGTGTTGTCAGGGCGGCTGTTTGCAAAGTAAATATCATCGTCTTTATTGGTATTCACGACGGCAGAATTCAATAAATTGAGTCAACACGGGTAGTTTCATAGAGCTAATCTTTGCTCACACATCACAACACAACAGACAAAATGGAGTCAAGACCGAGTGGAACCTGCATTCGATCGTCTATTGAGCGTCTCTGCAGCTCTATTGGGGCTTTGTCTGTCTCTTGTCTGTCCCTGTCTCGCTCTTGCTCGGTCTCGGTGTATCTGTACCCTCCCAACCCGTGGCTTTATCACACATTTGCACACAGGCACCGCTTCCCTCTCTTTTATTTCTTTTCTATGCTGCGCTGTCTCTCTCACTTTCACATTTTGATTTTTTTTTTCCTTCGAGCCACTGTGCAAAGCTGTACTGGGCAGCAATATATATATATATATATACATATCTTTCTGCCGCTCTCCTTGTGTTTCAATTCAACTCATCTCTATTAACATGACAGGACGGGGAACCTGTGTTGTCAAAAGCACTCTCCACTGATGTCGGAGACTGGTGCTGAAAGAATGCGACGTACCAGAGTGGTAAAGGGGATTGTGTAAATTTTGATGTCACCAAAAACTACATTAATGAATCTGAAAACAGACAGAACAAGGCCTTTTAAATGTCTTTGTTGTTACTCCCTTTAAAAAACATTCTTGATTTTCTTATCTGTTCCTGTCGTGAATGGCTCTTTAGAAACAATGTGATTTAACATTTTTCTGCTACCTTTAAAAAAACACCATATTATATGTAAATATTTGTTCAGTATTATATGTACAGTATATCTCTGCTCTGGCTTTAGTCCTGGTTTAACCCAGAGTTAAGTCCCACTTTACATTTCCAAACTTTTCAGACCGCGACCACAAAATAAAACTTTCCTCTGTTTGAAACATACAAATGCAGGGCACAAGGTCTGTACAAAAATAGGCATAGCAACAGCACAAAGAACACAACCTAATAACCATATTATCATTTTAGTCATACGAGAGTGGTTAAAGGATAATGTTAAAGTTGAACTCACAAGTAAACACAGTGCACAAGAGCGGGACAAAAACAGAAACACTTTATAAAATACGTATAACGTCTTATACTAGCTACACCTGAAGCTGTTGTTGTGAGCTGGCAGCAAAAAAGTACCTGCTGCATGTGTCACTGTGGTGCTGTAAAGTGATGTGTTACTGTCACTCATCTGTCGTAATCACCCCAGGAGCAAAACCGGTGTAATATTTTTTATTTACATGGTTTATTTTAAAATAAACTACAATAAATACAATAAATAAAAAATGTATTATTTTTTTTTAATGCCACACAGATGTGAAGCAGTTTTAAAAAACTGTGGTCATTTGACTAAATATTAGTTTAGTGATTCACAGGATTGCTAAATCCTAGAAACAAAAACGTTTGTACAAAATAGTTTTGAGTGTGTACAGTCAGTTATTATGTGGCGGCAGTAGCTCAGTGGGTAGAGCGGTCGTCCTTCGACCGGCGGGTGGGCTTTTATCCAAAGCGACTTACAAGTGAGGATAACAATGGAAGCAATTTTAGCAACACAAGGTACAAAAAGCATAAGTGCACAAAAACTAGTCAGTTTAAACCCAGCGCAGTATACAATGCTAAGTATAAGAGAATTTTTTTTTTTTTTTTTTTTTTTTTAAAGAAAGGAATCGATAGAAAGGAAGTAGAACTCAGTGTTTGTCAGTCAGGTGTTGACGGAAGAGATGTGTTTTCAGGCATTTTTTAAAGATGGCTACAGAATCTGCTGATCTTGTAGCAGCAGGTAGATCATTCCACCAAAGTGGAACAGAGCCAGAGAAGGTACGTGAGAGTGATTTTTACCTTTTGGGACGGTACCACCAGACGTTGTTCATTTGCAGAGCGCAGGGATCTGGTAGGAACGTAGGTCTGTATTAGTGAGTGAAGATATGAGGGTGCAGAACCAGTGGTGGTCTTGTAGGCCAAGAGCATAGCTTTGAACTTGATGCGGGCATCAACCGGGAGCCACTGTAACCTAATGAATAGAGGAGTTACGTGCGCTCTCTTTGGTTCATTAAAGACCACTCTTGCCGCTGCATTCTGGATCTGCTGCAGAGGTTTGGTTGTGCAGGCAGGAGTCCAGCCAGTAGAGCCATTGCAATAATCCAGTTTGGACAAGACAAGAGCCTGGACTAGAATTTGCGTAGAGTGCCAGAGCACTAATAGGAATTCCTGATAGGAAAGGTCTAATTTTCCTAAGAGGATGAAACTACAGAACTGGGTGGTGCTGGCAACATGACTTGTGAAGTTTAGCCTATCATCAATTACCACTCCCAGATTTCTGGCAGTGCTGGACGGTGTAATGGTTGATGGGCCTAGTTGAATGGAGAGGTTATGGCAGGTCTTTGGATTGGCCGGAATCACAAGCAGTTCTGTTTTTGCAAGGTTCAGCTGCAGGTGATGGTCCTTCATCCAAAGTGAGATGTCACTCAGACATGCCGAGACGCGAGCAGACACCGTCAGATCGTCAGGTTGAAATGACAGGTGGAGTTGAGTGTCATCTGCATAGCAGTGATAGGAAAAGCCATGTTTCTGGATGACAGAGCCAAGGGATGTCATGTATATGGAAAAGAGTAGCGGTCCAAGCACTGAGCCCTGTGGCACCCCTGGCACACTAAACAGATAGAAAAGGTAAAGACATACAGTTGTGCTCGTAAGTTAGTGGTTGGGTGAAGCCATTTATTGTCAAACAAATGTGTTTGTTCTTTTTAAATCATAATGACAGAAGCTACCCAAATGACCCTGATCAAAAGCTGATTTTGGCCTGATAACATGCACACAAGTTGACACAAACAGGTTTGAATGGCTACTAAATGTAACCATCCTCACCTGTGATCTGTTTGCTTGTAATCAGTGTGTGTATAAAAGGTCAGTGAGTTTCTGGGCTCCTGACAGACCCTTGCATCTTTTATCCAGTGTTGCACTTCTGAGTCATGGGAAAAGCAAAAGAATTGTCAAAGGTTTTGCAGGAAAGGTTAATTGAACTGTATAAAACAGGAAAGGGACATAAAAAGATGTCCAAGGAACTGAGAATGCCAATCAGAAGTGTTCAAACTCTAATTAAGAAGTGCAAAATTAGGGATTCTGTTAAATTTCAGCAACTGCCAGGAAAATTTGGGATGCAAAGAAAACCCCACAAATACAGGACTCTCTGAAATTAAGTGGTGTGGCTGTTTCAAGATTCCCAATAAGGAGGCACTTGAAGAATATGGGCTGCTGTTGAGAAAGTCATTAAAAGGCAAATGCCACAAAGCATCCCGCTTACAATATGCCAAACAGTACAGAACAGCAAAGACATGCCTCTTCTGGAAAAAGTCATTTAGTGATGCACTTTAATTTTTGGCCACAACCATGAACGTTACATTTGGAGAAGAGTCAACAAGGCCTATGATGAAAGGTACACCATTCCTACTGTGAAACATGAAGGTGGATCGCTGATGTTTTGGGGATGTGTGAGCTACAAAGACACAGGACACTTGGTTAAAATTGATGGCAAGATGCAGCAGGTTATCAGAAAATACTGAAGGAAAATTTGCACTAATCAGCCCTGGCTGCGTAACTGTGTCTGAGGAGGTGGTCTACGGCACTAGGGCCCCTCAGGGAACAGAACTCACCGTTCCTTTTCACACTACACATTTCAGACTTCACTTTCAACACCAGCAGCTGTCACCTCCAGAGGTTCTATGATGACTCAGCCATTGTTGGCCGTGTATCTGATGGGAACAACCTGGAGTACAGGTCGGTCATCATGAACTCCAGCAAGACCAAGGAGATGGTGATCGACTTCAGGAGAAGGACATCCCCCACAGACCGGTGAACATCCAGGGCTCTGACATTGAGACAGTGGACAGTTTCAAGTAGCTGGGTGTTCACGCAAACACTAAACTGGACAGGTCCCACAACACCAGCGCCCTGTTCAAGAAGAGCCAGAGTCACCTCCAACCTCTGAGGAGACTGAGGTTCTTTGAAGTGTGCAGGCCTCTGTTAAGAGTTTTTATGACTCTGTGGTAGCTTCCTCCCTCCATTATGCTGTGGTCTGCTCGGGGGCGGACAGCACAGATGGGGACAGGAAGTGACTGAACATGGTGGTCAGGAGGGCCAGCTCTGTCCTGGGCTGGCCACTGGACCAGATCCAGGAGGTGGGTGAGAGGAGGATGTTGGCCAAGCTGACATCCATCAGAGACAACAGCTCTCACCCCCTGCATCAGACTGGAGAGCCTCTAAGCAGCTCCTTCAGCAGCAGACTGAGACACCCTCAATGCAGGAAGGAGCACTACCTAGGTCCTTCCCACCTACTGCCGTGAGACTTTATAATTCACAAATTTAACAATAAGGTAAGATACAGTGCAATGTCCATTTTTTTATACAATCCATTTAAACCAGAACTCCGCAAAACAGCAAGAATTATTCATTGAGGTTCCTAGAGTCACTCAGAGCAAGGAGAGGCTGTCCTCTGAGAAACGATGACATCATCATTTTATTAACCATAAAAGTGAAATTAATGATGATGTCATGTACTGTAGTTATGCTGTGGTTTTAAAACGTACAAAAAAAAAAACTTTCAAGGCAGACGTGATCTATAAATGTTAAACATACCAAAGACATATATTATAACGCCACAAAAATCACTGCTTTTGTCTCAAAGTGCTGTAATTTGGTCTAATGCTGCACTGTTCTCTCAAGAAGAACTACTTAGGGAAGGATGCAGTCATTTATGATGATGGCTTTGATGATGCTGTGAGGTGCAGATACCAGCTGTAAATTAATATTTACAATGAGAGTGCCTGGTTCTTATAATATCAAGCATGTGTTATTTTATTTTATTTATATTGGCCACATTGTACTGTACATATATTGGCCGGCAGTTACTAAAGCCATTACATTTTTATGAAGCTATCACATTACTGATAAACATTACATTCATATTATTACTGCTGATTTTGTTTATTGTGTTATTCATTTGTTCAGGTTGGGACTATTCCTAAGGTCCTGTGTCACCAAAATGCTGTAGTTAAACTGACAGTGGAATTCCCAATCTTTTGCTTTAGGACATTATTTGTAAGTGTTTCTAGGGCATGCCTGTGGTCATATGCTGAATTAAACTCTAGAGATGAGTAAGGTTGGTATGTAGCTCTCTTTTTAGAAAGTTCTTGAAATCAAATACTTTAAATAAGGCAGACCAACAACATCACAAAACAAAAGTAAATGAAGGTTTTAGTGGCACAAATACCAACAAGACAACTACAAAATTAACACTGTGACAAATATCTGACCTGGAAACATTCTGAAGGGATGCTGTATTTATTATTTTTTTTTACATTATTCACTTTTATCTCCTCTGTTATGGCACAAATGTATATGGGGCAGTGAATGACACAATGGCCTTATAAAGACATGACCTTGATACAATGCACTATATTTGTAAAAGGGATGAAAGTGGTGTTAAACAAGATATATCTAAATAAATTTATTGATTAAGGTCATGTCCCCACACATGCTAATATTTGTACAGAATATTTGTCAAAACACAAGTGCAGTTTGACAGACCACTGATGAGTAAGTGATGTGATCATCCTTGTTTATAGTACTGTTACATTTTTATTTGAAAACTCAAACTGGCCTAACTACATAACTAGCTGGACTTATATGCATTTAAACAGGTTCTCGTAGAAAGCTGCGCGGTACATTTTTCCTACAAAATATGATAAACTGAAGGCAGACAAAGCGCTAAAAATTTGGCAAAAGTTTTTTATACTTTTATGAAAAAATGTACCTCTACCTGTTTGAATACAAACCACACTGATTCAAACAAATACTTTAGTCCGGACCCTGGTTCAGATTTCAGATGTGAAAACACTCTAAATACCGTATATAACAATGTACATTTTTTGAAAACATTTTTAGGACGTTAAAATTAAATCTTAAATGCACAAAAGCATGTTATTCTTCAAATACAGTTGTAACCGTGTAATCTCCCAGGCTCATGTCCACTGTTACTGTTTTTATCTCACTCACTGTCATCCCTTCTCTCGGGTGAATCTATTTGCTCCTGTGTGTAGTGTGCCACTCTTTTATCCACCTCCTCCTCCTTCATCCTTCCTTTCTTCTCTGACTCCCACTCTGTCCCTCATGTATTCTCCCTGTCTCCCTCACTCCCACTGCCTTCACTTCTCATTGTCATCTTTTACATGGTCCCTCTCTCTTGTGCCTGCTCTCTCTTTCAACTGAGGTTATTCAATATTTGTTTAATCTATTTTCCTTTTTATATTACAGTTTTTTCTATATCTCTTTCTGTTTGTGTGCATCTCCCACTCGATTTTTTTTTAAGTATTAAGAACTTTCATTAAACGGCATTGAGAGTGCAGCCTCTCCCTCGTGCCTTGGTGATAGCCGGAGTGTGTATATTTGTGTGTGTTGCGGCGGGATGAGGAGAAAAGCCTCTGATGGCTCTTGTCACTCCCCCCTGAGCCTGCCGGATTAACTGGGACATACAAACACACACATACATACAGTATGTAAACAGATTCAGCCAAATATATCTGCTGCAGATGTCCATGCATACGTTCACATATTTACACATACAGGCCAAGAATATCTCTGAATTTCAAACCCTCAAACTGCTGTGTAAATAAAGACTGTATGTGCACACCAACATAGATCATATGGAGGTTAGGACACTTCTTACCACGCCAATGCAAGCTGTAAATGTCAATGTTTATGATTTGTGCCATTAGACTAGTCTTCTAATGCCCTACGGTAACTTAAGTCTTCCCAATTATCTTGTTCATTTTGGCTCTGGGACATTTTAATAATACATCAGTAAATATCCTTTTATATTTCAGATTTTCTAAGGTTCCAAGGTTGAAGCAGATATTGCTGATATCAAAATGAAATATTCATCTGTGCTGTTGTTGTCCTCACTGAACTCATCAGCATAAAACCACCACATATTAATAACATTTTGAATGCTTTTATTTTACCTTATGGCAAGAGAAGACTGCTGTAGCTCACAACTAGTGCTGTACTCAAGACCACAGTGACTGAGACCAAGTCATGTCCGAGACCAAAGCCTATCAAGAATCAAGACTATGGCAAGTTGAGGCCGAGTCAAGACCAAAACCAGTGTACACGTAATATTTCCCAGGACACATTTATCAAATCCAATCACTCCGAGTCCAGTTTTGACCAAGTCTAATCTCATGGAGGGTTAGTGTTTGTTAAAGGATTCAGAGTTAAAGGGATATTTTTTATTGACTATAAAGTCATCCAATCACAAGAATGATGTGGACTAATAATCCATTAGTGAAGACATGCCTTTAAAATCACCATTTTTGCTTATTACGTTCCTGTCTTAGGTTTTACCTCATCCTAAAGGTGAAGTGTTGCCTGGCTGTTGTGAAGTGGTCCCGAAGGAAATACTACCCACAAAACTGTCAGGACACAGTGGCTCAGGTGGTAGAGCAGTTGTCCTATAACTGGAAAGTTGGCAGTTTGAGTATGATTGTAGAGGTGAGTTTGGTGGTGGTTAAAGAGGGCCGTGAGAGGGCCCAAACATGTGAATGGAAGCGTCATGTAAAGTGCTTTGGATGCCTGAGAATGGTACTAAAAAAGTGCTATAAAAATGCACTTCATTTACCATAACTGTCTATTAGGTGTATTTCATTATATTTGAGTAGAAGTATTGTATATGTTAATAGGAGTCCCTCACATCCACAAGACAAACTAAAAATAAACCCATAGAGGCTGCCATGGAGATACACAGAGAAACACACATTGGTCATAGTTTGATTCCAGGAAGTGGTTCTCTGGCTGTTTTTAGTCCCGGACATTAAATATTTAAGGGGACCAATCACAGGTTCTAATTGAATCTGATGCCCCTCCCTCCGGGATCCGACGGGCTCTGATCACAGCCAATTAGAGGCAGATGAGCCTGACAGTAATGGGCGCTATCTGTGAGTCCCTCGGGAGATGGGGAGGGATGGAGATGTGTGTGTGTGATAAGGTACAGAATGGTGTGTGACTCACCTATACAACTGCACACACACACGGATGTATACAGTACACACACAACTGTCCCATCTTTAGCAATAATCCTATTTGTGTAGTTTGTTTGTTTGAGTGTGTTTGGCAAGAGAGGGAGAAGGAAGGGGGACATGCAAATCTACGTTAACCTAATTATTCTGTTGGTCCCCTGTGTTTTCTCATTAGAACTCAGTGCCAGCGGGGACCAGAGGGAGACAGACAGATTCAGTGAGAGAGATAGAGATTTAATAAGGCGCATTGAGCCACAAATGAATAGAAAGCAAAGAAAGGGAATAGAGAGACGCACAGTGTTACAGAGCGACAGAAGACAGCTTGTTGAAAAGTGTATAAGCCATAAACTCCCAGAGTGACTCATGATTGGGATTTTCTCCAACTCACTACACATGTGTTAATTTTCCATATTCATATTGGTATAGATGTGCAAGTACAGTCATATCATAATGATGACTTTCTTTTTCCTTAAATGTCACAAATGACTTATGATGTAATAGCTTCCAACAATATGCCACCATAAGTCTCATCTTGACTAGTGCCTTCATAAGGAAAAGGGCTGCTACATGTTACTATCAATATACAGACTGCTGCTATTGTTACAGCCAGGGCCTAATTAACCTATCAGTGAACGCTGGGCCAAGATGGAGCCGCAGGGAGACTGGAGTGGCTTCATTCAGTCAATCCCCAATAGAGCAGTGATCCTCAGATTGTGTCAATTTATTATTGACAAAAACAATATCACAAATATTAAAAAGGGGTTTACAATTGATCTCTGAGACCCTGAACAACAACCCATCCTTATTTTTCTAGAGTGTAAATTAATATTGTGTAAGGTCTTAGGGTGAGTTAACACTTGTAGTCTGCTTCTTTTAGTCTGGACCAAAGTTTTTAGCTAGCTAGCTATAGTACATTTAGCTTCTGTTGGCTTAGTGTTTACAAGAGTATCCTCAGCACTAAACCAAATGACAGAACAGACTGAGCTTTTCTGAAAACATCAGAAAACAGTGTAAGAATTTAAACAGAATGGAATGGAATCAAATATAATGGTAAAACCTGCCTGCACCAATACTAATGTTAATAACTGGTATTAAACATCCACATTTGATCTCAAGTAACTTTGTTTTATTTCAAAGTCACTGCTTTTTCAACTTCCAACAGCAATCAGACCACATGATTTTAGCGTGCTATCTTGTAACACTCTTCCTGTTTTTGGTCCATTTGGATGTTTGTGGTCCTTTCACAATTCAGACGTAATGTACCAGGGTTCAAGTTCAGTCGCGGTGCATATGTTAGGTGCACACTGGGGTTTGCATGGCAACCAAGCATCTCACATGAAACCTCTTAAAAGGGCCTTGAATAATGGCGCCACCATACAGCAATATACCACCATCCACCAGAGGGCAGGCTCCAAAAGCGATAAAATTTAAGGAGATTACCAATGGCAACTTTACAAGTCTAAAAATCATGTTTACAGCCTGGTACAAAAGATGGCTTTTGTCTCTAGAGCTGTTTTTTACTACATGACAACTCTGGGGGAAGGGGGGATTTTTGATAGATACGTCCGTTTATGCTATCTGAAAACGATTGTTTTACTATGCAGTGACAGCAGAAAAGCCGGATGTAACCGCCATTGTATTGCCCTGTGGTAATGACAATATCGGTGAATAAGGGGAACCACAACATCCATGTTTATTTACAATCTATGATGTACAAACTACATGTAGAGATAAAGTGGTCTAATACCACTTGGTTGCTAAAGTTTAAAGCTTTCCAGACACGTCCTAATATTGTGTTCATTTTCTTTATTGGCACACCAATAAAGAAAATGCAGATATTCTGGAACATAGCGCCACTTACTGGCTGGTGGAAACTACTTACTTAGGCTCCTACACTTTCTTCCTACTTTTTCTAGATCATATCTCATGGTCTTTTGTGTGTGTTTTTTTCCCTCATGTTTGTATTCTGAAATAAATCACTGATAGATGTCTTGATCATTCAAGATCTGCAGTTCATGTGACTCTAGCAATCTAAATCTCCTAAACCCAACTAAATATCAGGGGATGTGGTTACGTACTGTATAAACAGTATGTAACAATAGACATAGTTTTGTATTGTACACTTGAGTGTGAAGAAACACAATACAGTTCTCATTTGCAGATGGTACTTTCTTAAAACTTAACTGAGTGTCCAACATTACACATTACACTTTATTTACACTCAATGGCTGCTATTTTAACTACTTAGCAGAAGAGAATTAAAAAATAAATAAAAAATGGAGCAACAATTGCTATAACAAAATACGGTTGCTTTTAATTAAGACAGTTTGGTTGATAAAGTTAAATGTTAGAAGTTATTTTCAGAGTTTAAAATATAAACTGTTGCATCATTTTTGCTTAGTGGGAATGCACCTTTCTCACATTAATGTGGAGCAACATATGGCACACCTACGTCCATATAAAAAAAATGTATGTAAATTTATCTTGCCAGAGTTTACATAACCATACACTTCATTGCTGTCATCATTGACGGACAGGCCTGGATATTCAGTACACAGGGTTTGGAGAAGTTATAGGAAAAAGAATCCCAGGAAATGTTTGAGAGACGGCCAGGCAGAGTAGAAGAGCCGCGTGGGAGGAAAGTTGAATGAGTGATGATTCGGATAAAGAGAGGCTCCTGGAACACCATGGCTTAATACAAAACATCATCTATAATACATCTGCGATATGCTACAGAGAGGAGGAATCCAGTGGGAAACAGGCCATACTTAGACTGTTCACTGGTTTTAACACAAGCACTGGGTAAATAAAGTTGGCTCTGTGTTGCACCTTTGAACTTCAAAGGTTATTTTTAGTCCATCTGAGTCTGCTCCCATCCTTGAGTAAGTGTCACTCCTTCTTCTAATGTATCATAACAGTCACATTTAGCATCCTAAGTGAGATGGCAATCTTTGGAGTCCTCGGGCGTCCTTCCTGTCCGTCCTAATTAGTCCTACATTAGGCGAAAAAACATCCATTCTTATCAAATCAAAAGCTGATCATCATCTCACTTCAGGACAGTTAATAGGTTTATCATTGGATATGTATGTTTCAGTGGTGACGTGAGATGAAAGAAAATAGACTAACCACCCGAACAATCAGTGCACATCAGCTTTACGGTGTACGTGAGCAATAACTAAATGCATAATGGAGGCACTAATTCTCTGAACGGCGGGAGGGAACGCTGATGACAAAGTGCAAAAGCCGTGCCTAGAGCTGTGATGTTGGACAACAATAGGACACAGCGTTTCACCTTCAGCCCTCTGCCTTCTCTCCTCGCACATTTATCTGTCAAGAGTTAGTTTAATTGTAGAAGAATGTTGCAGACAATGAACTTTCTACTTAGTAATAGCTTGATACAACAGTTTACAATATTCATGAAGTAATGTCTGTAGGCTGAAGGCTTCTACAAGTCTGACAGGTTCAGAACAGAATTGGTCACTTAGAAAGCTGTAAGTGAGCCAGCTATTTAGCATGATTATCTAAGATAGGGCAAAATCTTCTATCACAAAGAATGCTTTTACCAGGACAATGCTGTAAGCTTCCAAAAGGCTGATAAGAAGCATATAGAGTCCAGAGCGAAGAGATTTTTGATACACATCATTTAAAAGTGTATTTTAAAATCGCTCACCTCTTACCACTTCTTTCTAGAGCAAGTGACCACCTATGGTGGCCCTGTGGGGACATACCTTTTTTGATCAAATCCAGTGGCAATAGGTGGGAAAATGTATTAACTTAAAAATTTTAGAGACCAAGTCTGATTTTCTTTTTGGTTCTATTTTCCAATACAAAACATGGCATGTACTGTACCCTCACCATGACAACCCTGGCTGCATTAAAAGTTATGATTAGTGCACGATGATGACTGAAGAGCATGGGACAATGAGACACCTTAATGAAACAGAGCCCTCGTTAATGTCATTATCTACCTTTGTGTTTGTGCTGCTAATGACACATCGCTGAAAGATATTGTTATGTTCTGTAATACTTGTTCCATGCCGCTAGAGGGTGTACATGCGCTAGAGAGATGGAGATGTAGGAGAGAAGAAGAGTGTTGCTGAGATGTGCTCATGCGGCTATGTTTGTACTGACTTAACAATTATGCACACGTTCTGATAAATTGTTCAACGGTTTTCATAAACGAATTGGCTTCTTTCTTACACACGACACCACAAATTGGCGACGAGTGAACCTGCCGTGAGTTTGTTCAGTTTTTCTTCAGAAGTACGAAGCCAACATGTCTGCTAACGTACCACCGCCGTCTTTCTTTTTGCCGTGTCCGGGAGTGCCGACCATGCCGTTCGAGATGTGGATGCGAATGTTTAACAATTACTTGCTGGTAATAAATGCAACGGGAAATGCCTGGCCTGAAGGGCGCAAACGAGCCACTTTACTACACTGTTTGGGAGCCGAGGGACAACGTTTGTTCTACTCCTTGCCAGACACAGGTGATACAATGGCGACTGCCGTCACTGCTTTGGGAAAATACTTTACCCCAAAAGTAAATGTCGTGGTGGAAAGACATGCATTCAGAAAAAGAAAACAAGCACCACATGAAAGTATTGTGCAATATTTGGCTGCTTTACGTGATCTTGCTTCAAAATGCGGTTTTGAGGATAAGATGGACGAAATGATCCGTGACCAACTAATCGAACACGTGAGTACCTCCCGCATCAGAGAGAGACTTTTGCTTGAACCTGATTTGACCTTGGATAAAGCAATCACACTTGCTACACAACTGGAATCTGCTGCTCATCAAGCTAAAACTATGGTAACAGACCAACCAGCGCCAGTACAAGCAGTACAACAGCATCCTTATAGGCCTAAAAAGAAAAGTCAGCTCAACAGGCGCACAAGTAAGCCTACAGACATTACCGCTTCACCTGCTCAGAGCTGTTTCAGGTGTGGCTCAGATAAACACCTGGCAAGCTATCCACAGTGTCCTGCTGCCAAGGCAAAATGTAAGTTTTGTTCAAAAATTGGTCATTATGCTCGTGTTTGCCGTTCTGCTAAGACAAGAGATGTGCATGAGATACGCTTATCAACAGTCACCGTGCTGTACTTAAGAGACGCTGGCCATGCACCAAAGAAAATACGCTGTGGTATTTCCGCTTGCACTGCTACCTCTTCAAACATTGAGTTGAATCTTGTAGTGGATTCAGGATCTGCAGTGTCTATTATGCCCTACCACACCTATGAGAAATACTTCAGTGACACAGCACTCCAGCGTCCTGAAGTACAACTCGTAACATACACAAAGCGAAGAATTCCAGTGCTGGGTTGCCTCCGTGTGAAAGTGAGTAGAGGAAATGCATCATCCACAGGGACCTTCTACGTAGTCAAAAGAGGTACACCTATACTAGGAAGAGATCTGATAAAAGCTCTGGACTTATGCATTAAAGGTGACACTGTCCTGCCACCACAAGATAACCACCCTTTTCCTGTGATGAGTACAGAATCTGCACCTATTCTGAACGTGCCTGCTCCTGAAATAGGCTGTGTGAAAAACTTTGTTCATAAGGTAAAACTGGACCCTACTGTTAAACCAGTGAGACAAAAACTGCGACCTGCCCTTTGCAGTAAGAGCTTCTGTTTCAGCCGAGCTCAATCGTCTTCTGAAAGCAGGAGTGATTGAAAGAATCGATGCTTCTCCTGGGTTTCGCCAATTGTTGTGACTGGACGTAAACGGGTGGAATAAGGATGTGTACAGACTTACGTGAACCAAATAAAGCTGTGATTACAGACTGCTACCCGTTACCTCATGTAGATGAGCTATTCACAAACCTACATGGTGCCAAAGTCTTCTCTACAATAGACCTGGCCAATGCTTACTATCAACTAACTCTTCATGAAGAAAGCAAAGACCTTACTGCTTTTATTACACACGACGGACTTTTCAGATTTTGTAGAGTGCCGTATGGACTTGCATCAGCCCCTTCTGCATTTCAAAAATGATGGCTGAAATCCTTAAAGATACTCCTGGTGTCCAAAACTATTTGGATGATCTCATTGTCTACGGTAAAACTCTACATGAGCATGACCACAACTTGGACACAGTCCTATGCAAGCTGAAAGACGCTGGACTGGTGTTGAATGACAACAAGTGCCATTACAGAAAACACTGCTTACGCTTCTTAGGTCACGTCATTAGTGCAGATGGCATTCTTCCAGACCAGGAACACATTGATGCAGTAAATTCAAAGCTCCTTCTCCTTCAGATGCTGCTACTCTCAGGTCATTCCTCGGACTCGTTTCATGGTATTCAAAGTTCTTGCCTAACTTTGCAACAGTTGTAGCTCCAATGAGAGAATGTGCCATCAACAAAGACTCTTTTATATGGACTGCTGAGGCACAGAACAGTTTTGAGGAAGTAAAAAAATTACTTGTTAACAGCCCACTTACACTGTTTGACCCTGCTTTACCTGTAGTCATTTCCACTGATGCGAGTGACTATGGTTTAGGAGCTGTTTTCACTCAAGTTCAACCTGACAACACAGAAAAAACAGTTGCTTTCGCCACGTGACGCTTACCTGTACAGAACGTAAATACTCCACAGTCGAGAAAGAAGCTTTGGCATGTGTGTGGGCTACAGAAAAATGGAGAACTTACTTATGGGGACGACGCTTTACTCTCCGCACAGACCACCAAGCCTTGACGACCCTGCTCAGTACAAAAGGTATGGACGTGCTGGAATGCGCATTGCCCGCTGGTCTGCGCGTCTGCTCTGCTTTGATTACAATGTTGTATACAGACCAGGTTCACAAAACTACACTGCCGACTGTCTTTCACGCCTTCCTTTGCCCTTGTCCACAGACATTGAACCTGATACTGAACCTGACATGGTTGCACAAATATCTGCTACACTGTCATCTCTGCCTGTAGTTGAATTTGACACTGCTTGTGCTACTTGCCCCGAACTGTCTGCTTTGCGTGCACAAATTCTGAAAGGTTGGCCTGCTACTATTAAAGCCATAAATGTCACGCTTGCACCTTACTACAAAATAAGAGATGAACTTTCAACTAAAGATGACTACATCCTTCGTGGTTCCAGGCTTATTGCACCACTTTCATTACGTCAAAACTTGATCTTACTGGCTCATGAAAGTCACCAAGGAATTGTCCGCACAAAACAGCGCCTGAGAGACCTCTACTGGTGGCCTGGAATAGACACTCAAGTACATGCAGCAATATCCTCATGTATTCTCTGTCAGTCCAATGATAAAACGGCTTGTGCACGGCCTGCTCCACTCCAACCTGTGCCACTACCTGATGGTCCATGGAGAAAACTTGGACTTGACATAGTTGGACCTTTTGAGACTGCTGCACCGGATTGCCGCTTTGCTATCACTCTCACTGACTATTATTCAAAGTGGCCTGAACTTGCCTTTTCACGTACTGCCACTACAGAAGATGTTGTTCACTTTCTGTCTTCAGTTTTCAGTCGACATGGCGATCCTGAAAATATAGTAACAGACAATGGTACACAATTTACCTCTGCAGCGTTTGCCTCATTCCTTCAGTCACGAGGCATATCGCACAGCAAAACATCTGTCTACTATCCAGCTGCAAATGGTGCCATTGAAAGATTTCACCGTGCTCTCAGATCCTGCATTCAAACTGCCATCCAACAGTCACAACCATGGAAACAAACTGTTACAAACTGGCTTCAAGTTTACCGTGCAACACCACATGCTACCACTGCTACATCTCCGTATGAACTTCTGTATAACCGGAAAATGCGCACTAAACTCGACATTCTGCCATTGCCACCAAACACTTCAGCAATGCATGTGTTTGCTCGAGACACTGTTAAAAAAAGACAAACCAAAATGCAGCGCTACACTGACTCCAAACGTGGTGCACGGGTACCGTCTTTTCGGCCTGGTGAGAGAGTGAGGGTAAGGAAACCTCAACATGTTCCAAAAGCACATCCAAGATTCACTGCTCCAGAGACTGTGGAAAAAAATGTAGGTGCACATTCGTTCTTGTTGAGTGATGGAAAAGTTTGGAATGCTACTCACCTTGCCTACTGTCCTCCAGCCGTTGAAAATGACTCAAACAATGGTGCTTCTCCTGAAAAACGCGCCACCCCAGAGTCTCCAAAACAACCACGTGCTAGATACAAACCTAACTGGCACAAGGACTATGTTATGCCTTAACATAGTTATGCAACTGACTACGTTCAAGGGTTATAATTAAGTCATGTAGCTTCACATACTGCTAAGATAACAAATTCTAATAGTGAATGAAAATGCTTGTTATTGTTCAGGTTGTGTCACATTTTCTTACTGTTACTTACTAAGGAGAATGTACTGTTTTACAGAGAGAGGAAATGTTATGTTCTGTAATACTTGTTCCATGCCGCTAGAGGGTGTACATGCGCTAGAGAGATGGAGATGTAGGAGAGAAGAAGAGTGTTGCTGAGATGTGCTCATGCGGCTATGTTTGTACTGACTTAACAATTATGCACACGTTCTGATAAATTGTTCAACGGTTTTCATAAACGAATTGGCTTCTTTCTTACACACGACACCACAGATATCCTGTTAAAAATCGAATCCAGCTGCTTTGTTTGTCGAGTAGTCACCGCCAAAAAAGGGGTGATGTAGAGATGTTAATCCAGCAGGTCTACTCAGTAACTCACAGGAGAACGGCATAGTTCTGAACATGCCAACATGGAGAGTACATTTGCACTGAGGCACCAATGCATCAGCTGCAAGCAAAAACAGCAACAGGTGCTTCTAAGTGGAGGATATTGTTTCTTGACCTTGTCAGGTTTGTTTTGTGTTTTATTTGTTTGCAAATTGGGCAAAATTGCCGCTACATACATTGTTAGCATAAGTTGTAATTGTGTTAGCTAGGTAGGTTTAAATTTCATAGTATTACAAATAACAGTTGTTGACAGTGTTAGTGTCTTTATGTGCACATATAATAAATAAACACCTTTACTTGTGGGGCCTAGTGAACTTTGCCAAGCACACTTCAATTGTTCTACAAAAGGAAATGTGTAAATTGTCAGATTTATAAATGTAAAGGAACAAGACAAATAAATTGTATAGACAAAAGGAAGTAATTTGATTATAGCCTGGATTCTCTGGCAGCTCTGACGGCTAACTGCTAGCTGCTGTAGTTTGTCGTTGGAGAGCTTCTTGCCACTATATCCCAGACTCCTTACTCACATATAACTCTTGAATGCACACTCTCACAGAGATATGAGTAGTTGCTTACTGTATGCTCCCACAAACAAAAGAGCTTCTGTAATCCAGCCCTTGAGAGCTTGAGATAGTGGACCGTGCTTTAGCACTGCATTGTGTTGAGTGATAGGCTGTGAGATTCTTACAAGTGCCGACCAAAACAACTAGGGTATGGGCTTTTATGGTCAACCATAATTTTCTGGGAGTTGCTGATTTCATAACAAGTCATGTTGTATACCCAAAAAAAGTAAATGTAGGTCTATAAAGGAGATTTTAAGCAGCATCAGTATAAGATGAAGGATCTGAATTGAGATCATAAAGCAGACTTGATTTACATTGTGCCTTTGCTCTTTAATAAAGCACACTCATGCTTTGAAAGATTTTTTTTAAACAGTGAATAAGATGCAGGTCCTTCTTCTGATAAAATGTAATACTTACATTTCTAATATAGCTCAGCATGGAGTGTATATGCTTTAGTTATACCTGTAACAGCAATGTATGTGGATGGAGATGTGTAGGCTGACACTGTGGAAATGTAATTGCTTTCCTCCAGCTGTGTCATACCAATAGAGACTGAACAAAGAAACCATAAGCAAGGAGTCTAGAGAAAAGGCAATATAAATATTTATTTAAGTTGCAAACATCTGAGATTGCATGTTGCACCTCCAGGACGGTTATCATAATAGATGGATTGTGCAAACAAAGAATGCTTTGTAATATACCTTTGTAGAACTAAACTGTATATGTTGTGTGTATTGTAATATTAATACAAATTGGTCATTGGCAAGTGAATGAAAACATCCAGGTCCTATTCAAAAGCCTGGAAAAAGAAGAAGCCAAAGTCCCAGTGTGCGTCTGTGTGTGGAAACGTCCCATGTAGCATATACTGTATGTTGTATGATTAATGTCCCTTTAAATGTGATGATATGACTCCTGGCAGTCGCTCATACATGTGTCACATTTGAACAGTTATTGGTGAACAGCTAGAGAAAAAGCCATGCACCTGATCTTTTGACCCTGTCTATGACTTAATGATACTTACTCACTAACACATTCACTGGCAGTGGCACATGTACGTAAACATCAAGTTACAAACTCCTGCTAAGTGTCACTCGGCAAGGTGACAGGTCACCCGCTTTAAGGGAGGCTTGAGAGTTAAGAGGTTCAATGGGGGGACAGCACTTTGGCTGATTGGTTATGGTCCCAGGGGATGTGGGAGGCGCTGATACATGACATCATAGTGTCCTGGAAGAGGAATGAACAAGGAAGGGAGAAGAGGTGGAAGATCAAAAGGTCATCAGAAGGAGCAATTGACGGTGACACCAACGCCATCTGCATGAGGTCAACTACCTATTGTCATCCAGTGGCCCTTTACAATATCAGCTGCCATTAGCTTTCTCTGGTTTAGGTCATGTTTACGTGAGTTGGAAACCTGCCCTAACACTATTTTTCAGTCATCATAAAAGTTTTGCATTTTAGCAAAACTGACATTTATCAGCTCATATTAAAAGAATAATATGAACAGGATGTCACGGTGTTCATACCTGGATGTTTTAAAAACACAGTATACCTTGACACCGGTAATTGTATTGTGTTTAATTGCATCTAAGAATTAATAATGAAAATGAAATACAATCTTATCATATAGCAGTTAATTGTGGTTCTAAAATATAAAGTGACTGCTGGTATTTGGATACATTACAGATTACCATCTATGTCTTTTATTTTGCATTCACTAATGTAATGGTGCCTGTAATTCTATGTCAGCAAAAAAAAAAAAAAAAACATTTTTATCACTGTCATTATATTGTAAATCATACCCTGAGGAACATCTGAATATGAAGCACACCACGTCTTACATATAGTAGGAATCGTAAAAAAAAATCAAGTGTTTGCCTCAGTTTTACTACAGTATGTGAAGAGGCTGAAGAAATCTCCGGGTGATTTACGGGGAAGTAAAAACATAAAGTGGAAAGGAGGGCGGAATGGGGCTGATATCTTTCGCGATCACTAAATACAGCTCAGAGTCCTACTGCTAATGGCTTAGGACGGTTAAATGAGCGGTACCAGGACGAGTGAATATAATGAGCTGACAGGAACATGCAGTGGACTGATGCACCTTGTGACTGATGCGTGTTTGTTTCACCAACCAACTGACCTTTGACACAATTATTTCACTGATGTCCCTGACGTTGTACCATTAGCAAGAGGCTGGAGCGCAATAGAGGCTGGAGCGCAATAGTGGTCTTCTATAAAGATGTGTCTGATGTTTCTGATATTCTCTTTAATGTAAACCGCTGACATGTTTTTAATTTGGAATTAAAATTAGTTGTCCCCATATGTTCAGAGTGGAATGGTGTGAGTCATTTCTATCAACACCTGTTCCCATTACCACTGATTATATTTAATTAGGACACGTCTAATGTTCAAAATGTCAGCATTCCTGCCTTGTAACATTTCTCAGTATCACTGTGAATGCCAGTGGTGTTGTGATTGTAGCAGTATTTTAATCAGAAATAGAGTGAGAGACTTTGGAGACTCTATTACACTTCTATTTAAATCAGACAGATTGTTCCAAAATACAATCAATTCGGAGTGAATTCTTCTGTGATTTTCCTCTTGGATGCATAATGGAATCGCTTAGCTGCATTGTAGTGTATGTCAATAAAGCTTAGAGAGAGAGGAGCGACACAGAGGCCTGACACTTTGCGTTTGAATAACTGATCCATCTTGAAGTAGCTCTTTATAGTCAATACTAGCACACATTTACTTTAAGACTTGAGTTGGGACACTATAGGTGACTATGACTACTGACAATTTAGCAGACAAAATGTGATGTAATTTTTAATCTCCCCACAACAAACTGCCAAACTGAGTGGCAATGTCACACTGTATGTGTTAAGCCATGGAAATAGCAGTGCTTGACACAATTTGACTCAGTGTTCACACGCACCAAGTCTATTTCCAAAAATTGTGGTTCAGACGGACACCGCTCTTATTCTGCAAATGCTTGAAATTGTTGTATTACCAGCTGGGGGAGTATGTAAATATTCTGTGTAAAGCAGTCTAAAAAAATCTTCTAAATCTAATAAATAGCTGACTGAAAAATCTTCATTTCTATCACATAGGAATGTTAAGAGAATATTCAAGGCTGAGTCAAGCATTTTGTGGTTGAAACTGGATGCTTCGGATACTGCAGTGTTTTTGATTGGCAGAAGACCACCAGGCAGCAGGAACAGGTGTTTGCTTTATTGTTTGTGAAGGCGCCATTTTTGTTCAATCTAATCAGTCTAATTATAGAACATTAGAAAACACACTAAAGTGGACTGTTAGCATTTTTAAAATGTTCTTGGTTTGCCTATATCTGTCCATGGTAACAAAGTTTATTTTGTGCACTGTTGCTGCAAGAGGGAATACAAAAGTGTAGACTTGACACACTGAACCTGCATTTAATAGTTCGTTACTGCCCTTGTATAACAAAACTTACCTTAAAATTGAATTTAGCATTTTCTGTCATTATTGAGATTGGGTCAGTGCTGTAGGAGAGAAAACACAGTGTTGCTGTTTCTTTTTTGCGATTCAAGGGCTACATTCACAATGTATGGCCAGAGGGCTTAGATTTTTGTCAGATTCTGACTATTCAGATAACTTGGGATGCACGGTGATAAGGAAAGCTGTGGGTTTAATACCCTGTTGCCAATGTGGGGAGTTTCGAATGGGTCTATCTGTCACACCCAAAAGCAACTGGGATAAGCTCCAGCCACCCACAGTGAATAAAGCTGTTTTATATTATTCTTTATAAATAAGACTACAATGCATATATTCAAACTACATTCATTATTATAATTATTTCATGTCTTTTTGCCTTTTCGCTGTAACGAGCATCCAACCTACCCACTGACTGAAGTGCCATAGACATGCCAGTGTCCATTTTGTTTGGCAGCTCAATTCAGATCCATCAGTAAATCACATTTACTTTGTTTTCCCAAACCGCTAATTAACATGTCAGAGTCCAGACACATCTCTCCACCCCGTGTGTGTCCCACCAATGGCTAACTTCAATTAGACCTGTCCCTGAGCCACATCTCACATCTGTCCATACCATCATGTCCTGCACTTACCTCTGCCAAGCTAAAACCTGCTGAGAGCAATGTGTAATCACATATTATTGTTATTGCTCAGTGCTAATTAAATTTGAATTTTTTAACCAATTTGACCTTGACCTGAAAATTGATAAGTGGCTAATATGTAAATGTATATTTAGAATTATGAGTTCAACTGTACTTTTACATAAAAAAACATGATAAATTGTAAATTGTTATCATAGATTTATTGCTACAGATGCTTCATATTGGTAGTAAAAGTAGTTCTTTGCACATTTTCCCATGGAGCATATCGTTATAAAGGCAAAAGTAATCTGTTGATAGTATAAAAGTTACAAAAACAGCTTGATTTGATAAGATAAGATATGACTTTATTAATCCCACAGAGGGGAAATTCACAAAAAACAAATCTCAGCAGCAAAAAATATTTTAAATAGAATAAAATAAGAAGGTTAAATTAAACAAAAACAAAAGCTATCTATATACATAATTACAAAGTAAAGGAGGGAGAAAAAATTATCTTAGCTTATTGTTAAATGCGTGGATTATAAAGTCTCATTGCAGTAGGTAGGAAAGACCTGCTTCTTCCTGCTCTAGGGGTGTCTCAGTCTGCCGCTGAAGGAGCTGCTCAGTTCCTCCACAGTCTGATGCAGGGGGTGAGAGCTGTTGTCTCTAATGAATGTCAGCTTGGCCAACTTCCTCCTCTCACCCACCTCCTTAGTTGAGTCCAGCGGGAAACCCGGGACAGAGCTGGCCCTCCTAACCAGCTTGTTCAGTCTCTTCCTGTCCCGGTCTATGCTACACACGCATAGCAGACCACAGCGTAGTGGATAGCGGAGGCTACCACAGAGTCATAAAAAGTCCTTAACAGAGGTCTGCACACTATCTTCGGTTTATAACAAAAAACAAATATGAATGTCTCAACTAACATGTCATAGGCTTTTTATATATGTTGCAAATATTGCTCAATGTGTGCGACCAAGCAGCTGCAAAGAGAGCCCCCTCCATTCTCCAAGGACGTGTGGCCAACTGGGAGTCCAGTGCTTTGTCTGCCACTCTTATACTTTTACTTTACCCCCGTCTTCTTGGCCTCTTGAGTCACTCTTACACTCGTCATGCCAGTCTCTATATCAAGCTGTTTTGCCTTCACCTACTCTTGCTATAATATATATTTTCCCTTCTATAGTTCCCCTCTGTCTGACCTCATATATCACCTGCCTCCCTCAACATTTGTGTTTTCTATTGAAACTCAATCTCAAGGAGGTCCAATTGAGGAAAAGTGAGAGGCCTATTTGAAGTGTTTCAAGTGCATCTGTGGGTGAAGTCTTTATAGTGGAACATTACAGCTCTGGCTGAGCACAGACAGTCACTAGTCACATGTTTTTTTTTTTATTTCTGGTGTTGGCCTGACACCTTGTGGTTACAAAGACAATTACTTAAACTACTATGGAATCCACATTTCTTACACCAACGTTAATATCAAACTTGATCTGAACTTACAGTATAGATCATTGTAGTTACTTATAGTTTTATTATTTGGCATCCTGAAATTTAACACATTAGAAAACTTAAAAAGTTATGTTTTATTCTACTAAATTCTATTTTATTCCACTGTTTATTCCAGTTTGCCAGATTTAAGGATTTTTATCAATTATTTCCATCAATTATTTACTAATGGCATTAGTTCACATTACCATCATAACAATTAAATATTACAAACATTTACTTTGAACACCTAACCTAAAATGGCACTAAAGTCCCATGGTTTTATTATTTATTTTTTCACAGTGCAGTTAGAGTTAGTTTTTAACGTTTTGAAAGGGAACTATATTCTGGATTAAAACATATCGATAACCTGTGTCTTTCTACAAAAACAAATGTGCAGCACTCATCTCAAGCAGGTCACCTATACACTATTTATGTATTTATACAGTGCAATTGATGCAGATAAATGAAACTGTTAGCAATGGCATGCATGTCTCAATTTACATTGGGTCAGTGAACTGCTTTTAATTTGAAGGGAATCCCCAGGAAGAAGAGCAAGCCTATTACAGTTTTGACTTACCTTCTCCACGGCAACCAGCTGTACACACTGACATTGCCCAGACAGATACAGCCTATTAGTCTCCACAGGTATGTTACATTTTACAGTGTTTGAGAGAGCATGCTCCATCATACATTTTGCATGAGAATTGAATTGAATTCTTGTGTTTGCAGATTTTAAATATGGCTTTTGGTCAAGGGAAGAGTGACATGGAGCGTCTGGGTATCTTTAAAGAGATGAGTTACATCTCAATAGGGGACACGTACAGCCCTCCCACCAACCGTGAGCAAGACCTTCTGCAATTAATTAGTACATGCCACGTGTCTTTACTGTAAACCTTCATTTAACTACACTTGGATAAAGTTGTTTTTTTGAGTCAGGCATTAGGGCACAAAGTCGAACCATAAAACCGCAAAGGTTTTATTTTTTTATTTTATGGTTTGCTCCATCATACATTTGTTTGTTTAGGTCTTATGTAAATCAAATTATCAAAATACCATTTGTACATTTATCAACTTTTATCAAAACGGTTTATTAGCTCATGTTAGAGTTAATAAACAAATTGTCCATATTGCCCAAACTCCTTAGACCATTTTTTTTAATAAATAGATTCTTCAAATTGAAATTACAACTAATTGTGTTTATACCAAACTATATTAAAACTTTAACCAAACCAATTTGACGTCATGATTTTTTATTTCTGATATTCAGGTCCTTTCAATGAGTCAGCCCACCGCAGCCGCCAGATGCAGGCTGGAATTGCCGCGCAACGCTGCGCCCTGCAGAGTGGCTTTTTTGAAAAGACATTTAATCGGATATTTGAACATGAGGCGCTGAATGATCAAATAAGACTGGCTCGGCAGTATCGGAATCAGCAGGCCAAGAAAAACCTGGCCAAGGCCTTCCTTCCCTCCTGTGGAGTCAAGAATCCGTACGAGACCAAAAATACTCACTTAATAGACCTGATTCTCGCTGTATTCATTTATCATATTAATATAGATAAATATTGTCTCTGTGCCACCTCACATTTTCTTTTGTGTCTAGGTGTGGATCAGGAAGTTACTATGGGACTCTCTCAGGACCAGTGGAAGCTATGAGCCCACAGACTTTGCCCCGGAAACCCCATCGGTCCCCTGGACGCAACATTATAACGTCACCCAGCAAGGAAGGCAGTGGTTACAGGTTTATGGCAAGCAAAAGGGCACATAGGCTTTTGTGTAATTGTGAAACAGCAAGTTAAATATTTTGAAAGCCATCAGTGTACTTTAGTTACGTATTGCATTTACAATAAAAAATAAGCGGTCAATACTTCATAGATAAAATATGGTGCATAGGCCTACTGATACATAACAAATGAAAATATTTTCTTCTACAGCTATCCTAATCTAACCCTGTCCAGTATAGACATCTATGCCTCAGATCCATATGACAGAGCCAAAGAAATACTAAAGGTAAGAAAAATTTAATGCAGTAATAGGTTTAGGGGTGACATTATTTACTACATTGTTATTTGTAACAAAGAAAGAGGCAGCAGTCCATCACTCCAAAGCACAGGCTGGACCCTTCAAGCTCAACCTCCACCCAAAAGACTTTTTCCAGGACAACCCATACCGCACTAACAAACCAGCACTACCTGCTCACAAGACCCTTCCTCCAGTAAAGAAAGTCTCTCCAGTTCCCTTCAAGCCTTCCTCTCCAAGTAAACGGGTGATTATCGCCTCTGCTTTCTGAAAACCTGAATTAGTCTGTGGATGCTTTAATGGCACGTGTTAAACGTAAAGGCACACGTTAAACAAAAACTTCTCTTGTCAGATTGGAGGATTGAAAGCTGGTACGTTTGACACTTACCCTTCACATTCTGCTGATCCGTACACTGTCCGCCGTTCCAAACCCACTCATCGAGAGCCAATCTTCCACCCTGCTCCTGGTGCCAAGAGCACCCCTGTTAAGAGTATTATCATGCAGAATGTTAACAGGTCAGACTTAGTTTTGCCATTATTTACAAGATTACAATATTTGTTTACCCAAATATAAATGCAGTCCCTTTGTGTTTTTCCTCAGGAGTGTGCACTCTGCAAATTACACCTTAACCATCCCAGCTGTTCTTACTTTGTAAACAGGACAAAGATACCTCTGCTTGCTATTGTACAAGTTTGAAAAGCATTTGTTGTAAAATGAGATTGATCTGTGGTTTCTGCCAGTTAGTCATAAATAATTGCCTTTTTTACCGCTGACCCTCTGTTTCATTGGTGTAGGTCATGTGAACTCATGAAGCCTGTTCTGCCTTAAACACAATGACGTAAGCTATTAGATGCTGTTTAAAAATGTTAAAATGTAAATAAAATGCAGAAATTGATCATGTGGGGCTTATTTTTTATCTTTGTAGCAACTGCGTTTTATAATTTCCAATTTAGCCTAACAATTTAAACATAAAAGAAATTGCTGAGGCACTTTTTTTGCAGTGAATTCTTTAATTGTTCACCAACGCGTTTCGACTGTGAAGTCTTCATCTAGGCTTATCCTATCCCTTCCTGTAACAATTTGTCGAGAGTTGAACAGAAGCTTTCGCCCATGTGACCCCAAACATACTAACTCGAGTTCCCAGAATGCACCGTGGAACTCTGACTTTATAAGCGTCCTCGCAACTTCCGCCCTGTCTCTCCGGCTGCTATAATCATGCTGTTAAGATCGTATTTTGAGGCTTTCTGCCTGATGGTAAGAATTTTAAGAGTTTCCAGTACACTATTGTTCACGTTTAAGGTGAAGAATTGTCTTGGTTGAACAAGCTAACTAAACCAGTTGTGGTTTTATCACTCTTATGATTTTAGCCACTGGTTTGGTTAGTATTAAATTGCAGCACGTGTGCTCAATGTTAGCTATAGCATATTTTAGGTTAGCTCTTGTTAAAGACGTAAAAAACGCTAATTTACGTGCGGCTGCTAGCTTTTTACTCTTGTAAAAAATTGCTTATTTTACATTTGACTAATAACCAATGATTTTTTTTTTATAGCCACACTTGGTCACCAATCGGGTAAACCTGGTAAAGCGATGATGATAACATGAAGACCATGAATACGCTAATCCACTGTCTTTGGATTAATGGTAAAGTAACAAGCTCTGATCAAGAATATTGCATACAGAATATTTACTGCTCACCCAGTTCTCAGTCAGCTGTCCAGTCGTTGCGTGTCTGGCTCAGTGTTACGGGGCTGGTAGATAAAGTCTCTGTATACGTTCGCAGCACGGCAGGTTCTGTTTTAGAGTCTGCTGCTGCTGAACTGTTGCAGAGCACGGCCCAACGAGAGTGGCCTGCCCTGGTCAAACATCAGGGTAGGCCTAGTATAGGGCTGCACATTAAACACTGCTTTAATTAAGTTAATACAATTTATAGAAATATTCTAACAAACATTTATTATTTTACAGGTTAGAGGGGCTCTTTGATGTCTGGCTCTCTGTGGTGCTCTCAGATGTGTGGCTAAATGAAGGTATGAGATGGTGGTGGGATTAGTAATTGTTCTGCTGTGATGACAAATGTAACACATCATGCTGACATAACACCATGGTGAATCTTGATATCCTGAGCATACTGCTAGACAGCAGAGGATATGCTTGAGTGCGTCTCTATTCTGACCGCACCCCTTTCTATTTTTTTTACAGCTGCATGCAAGGAGATTTAGTTGGGTGAGTACTGTAGCTCAACTATGTAAACCCAATCTTGTACTGCCATGTCTGAGAACACAAGATCTCTTTTGTGGAATCATAGGATTGGGAGAGAAAATCGGGTCTTTGGCACAGGTTTACGTAAATCTCCTTTACCATAACCTGACTTAAGACCTGAAACATACTTAAGATGAAAACTGGGACTTTTACCATTGAAACATGCCTATATTGTCTGACAATTGTTGTGGTTTCAGAGCCTAATCTGGATTATGAACTGGTGGAGCCAATTTTGAGAAGCTGGGGCAATGCAGTTTTTTGCAACTTCAAATTGGTCTGTATTGGTGGCAACTGCAGAACATCCATTTGCAGATCCAGAACCTTATGCATTGTGGTTAAAAGCAAATGTTTTGTTTATCCTAAATTCTGTAATATTTTAATAAAACTTGTAACTTCAGTGGCTTCAATTTATTTCACTAGGTTGGAGTTAATTTTTTGTAATTTGCCTATATTTCTTTGCAAGGTGATTTAAGGGCTATTTTATTAAACACACTAACACTTGAAATGTAAATTTGATCAGCATCTGTTGCACCTGCTGACTACTTTGTGCTAACATACTACTGACCAGTTAAACCTGAAGGATGTATTTGCTGTAAATTCAACGTAAAGGCCCCTGGCTTAAATGTGCGTCATCAGAATTTACCCTGCATACTTCAGTGTGGGGAAAAACCTGTATAAGCCATGCACACCTGATGTACTGGGCTGCCTAAGTATCTGGTAAGGTTCAAATGGCTGAATGTGCTTCAATAGCCGGAATGTAATTATGGTAGAAACAATACTGAAATGATCGTGGGTAAATAAAGCTTGCACTGTATTGTTTACGACGCAGCATGCTTAGTATCGACCCGCTCTAAAGAACAAATGGGCCATTGTCTAAAACTTAACCTAATGTAATCCAGTATCTATACTTTAGCCGTGTAGGGCTTTAAGACGACGCTTAAACACGGGGAGGACCACGGAAGGGATCCACTAATGGGACAGGGTAGAGCTATGGCGCTTTTTCCAGTACAGTACATTTCAAGGTATCCACCGGTAAAGGGTGAAGTCAATACATTGCAACTAGTTCAATAGTCCTAAATCTACTTGACCTTCATATGTCAAAACAGACCATGGTTTGTTCACTGTTGCCGTAACTGGGTATCGACTATGTAGGCTTTCCTAGTTTGTGTGAATGAACGTTTGAGACGTATAATTGTACAGTGTTAAACGTGCTAATTAGACATGGGCATAATTCCTTCTTTGAATCGTGCATATAAAGAAGTAGAACGAGTCAGTGCCTCTCGTCCAAAGGGTAAGAGGCTGGTTTGAGAGCGAAGGCGGAGTTTTTGCTGTGTCTAAACTTTCTGAAGAGTTTTCTTCCACAGACAGAAAATCACATACTTTGGGAATATTTGTGACAAGACAGGTAAGCCACACTTTGGTCATAGCCTTGAACTTTGTTACTGCTATTAGCGCAAGCGAAAAAGGGTATCGCTTTAACGTTTATTGTGCGTACATGCTTGGTTGGCAAAAACAAAGCAGCCGGATGTTTTATCACGAGATGTGTCTTGTATCCAACACAACTGGGAGCTATAAGTTTAAGTGGCTTTCCTCTGTAGAAATTTGTCGAGTACAGATTTCCTTAGCAAACTACTACAATAGAATTTGTGTATTTTGATTCAACATGTCTAAAGCATTCTTGGCAAAATCACGCATGACGTAAATTTTTTGCAGACTTTTTTTCCAACAGTGGAATAACTGGTTGGTTTGGTTGTAAGATATTAAATAAATATGTTGGACAATAGGTTTACACATGTAACAAATATAAAATAAGATAGCCCCCATATTTGTCCCTTTATGCAATGACACTGTCTAGGAGGACTGTTTCAATATCATGATGCAAATGTAGAAAAGAAGAAGTATACAGAGATTGTCTAACACATGTAGAAATCTGCAGGATGCTGACATAAATTGCAAAATCAATCAGAAAAGACTCCTTTTGACATACATTTGGCAACATTTGTATACATGTAAACCTTTTTTAAACCACTTTCCTTTGGTCTTTAAAGTGGCCAGGAGTAGTGCTCAGTCCATTTGGGCAAACTGACATGGCTCGCTACCTGCAACATTTCACCACTGTGGGCGACAAACCGACGTTTAAGTGGGATGAAGCGGATGTAGCTGCATGTGTGGAGCTCAGCCAGAGTTCAGCCACCAGCCAGATTCCCAGGACTCTGACCTTCAGAGAGTGTCTGAGGAGACTCTACAACGCTGAGCGCTTTCAGGTACATAACCCTTTCTTTGTGATCACAAAATGCATTGAGGATTGTGTAATTGAGGTTGGTTTGGTTTTGTGATCTTTCTTTCAGGTGGCTGTGGTGTGTTTGGTGATTCTTGATGCCTTTTTTGTTTTGGCCGAGCTGCTAATTGATCTGTCTATTATTAAGTTGGAACATGGCCATGTTGCTCCACAAGTAAGAAGCAAATTTGTTATACATTTATAATTTATATTGTCTTTACAATGAATAAAAATGTGTCATAAGAAGCTCTTGTTTATTCCTTTCAGGTGTTTCACTACCTGAGTCTGGCCCTTCTCACTTTTTTCATGATAGAGCTGATTGGAAAGCTGTTTGCCTACCGTCTAGAGTTCTTTCATCACAAGTTTGAGGTGTTTGATGGGGTGGTCGTGGTGGTCTCCTTTGTGCTCGACATTGTCTACGTCTTCAGAGAGGATGCCTTTGACGCCGTGGGTCTTCTCATCCTGCTGCGACTCTGGAGAGTGGCCAGAATAATCAACGGTAAGGACGCTCACTTGTCAAACATTATGCATAAGTAAAAAAATGAGGTGATCTGAGGGGGAAGAGTATATTTAGTAAAGTGACATGTACAGTTTAAATGTCTAATGGATCAGTGACTGGCGGACTGGTGGCATGTAGATTTTCCAGAATCAGTGAACTTCAGAGTAAATGTTTTTCATCCCAGATTTCAAGGGTCACAGCAGAGACAGGGGAAGGACTACTCAGAACTACTGTAAACAAGTGGCCCTTCTCTCTGCAATTTAGAATTAGATTTGACCTCTTTTCTTCTTTGTTAAAGTTTCAATGTTTTCACTTTCATTGTAAAATAGTATGTTCAGTTTAGACCTTGATACATACAGTCAGGTCCATAAATATTGGGACATCGACACAATTCTAATCTTTTTGGCTCTATACACCATCACAAAGGATTTTAAATGAATTGAACAAGATGCAGCTTTAATTTGAGGATATTTACATCCAAATCTGGTGAACGGTGTAGGAATTACAACAGTTTGTAGATGTGCCTTCCACTTTTTAAAGGACCAAAAGTAATGGGACAGATTAACAATCATAAATCAAACTTTCACTTTTTAATACTTGGTTGCAAATCCTTTGCAGTCAATAACAGCCTGAAGTCTGGAACACATAGACATCACCAGACGCTGGGTTTCATCCCTGGTGATGCTCTGCCAGGCCTCTACTGCAACTGTCTTTAGTTCCTGCTTGTTCTTGGGGCATTTTTCCTTCAGTCTCGTCTTCAGCAAGTGAAATGCATGCTCAATCAGATTCAAGTGATTGACTTGGCCATTGCATAACATTCCACTTCTTTCCCTTGTCAGCAGTCACATCATCAATAAATACAAGAGAACTAGTTCCTTTGTTTGCCATACATGCCCACGCAATGACACTACCACCACATGCTTCACTGATGAGGTGCTATGCTTTGGATCATGAGCAGTTCCTTTCCTTCTCCAGACTCTTCTCTTCACATCACTCTGGGACAAGTTGATCTTGGTCTCATCGATCTATAGGATGTTGTTTCTGAACTGTTAAGGCTTTTTTAGATATTGTTTGGCAAACTCTAATCTGGTCTTCCTGTTTTTGAGGCTCACCAATGGTTTACATCTTGTGGTAAACCCTCTGTATTCACTCTGATGAAGTCTTCTCTTGATTGTTTGACACACGTACACCTACCTCCTGGAGAGTGTTCTTGATCTGACCAACTGTTGTGAAGGGTGTTTTCTTCACCAGGGAAAGAATTCTTCGGTCGTCCATTACAGTTGTTTTCCGTGGTCTTCCGGGTCTTTTGATGTTGCTGAGCTCGCCGGTGCGTTCTTTCTTTTTAAGGATGTTCCAAACAGTTGATTTGGCCACACCTAAAGTTTTTGCTCTCTCTCTGCTGGGTTTGTTTTGTTTTTTCAGCCTAATGATGGCTTGCTTCACTGATAGTGACAGCTCTTTGGATCTCATATTGAGAGTTGACAGCAACAATTTCCAAATGCAAAAAGCACACTTGAAATGAACTCTGAACCTTTTATCTACTTCTTGTAAATGGGATAATGAGGAAATAACACACACCTGGCCATGGAACAGCTGAGCAGCCAATTGTCCCATTACTTTTGGTCCCTTAAAAAGTGGGAGGCACATATACAAACTGTTGTAATTCCAACACTGTTCACCTGATTTGGATGTAAATATCCTCAAATTAAAGCTAAAAGTCTCCAGTTAAAGCACATCTTGTTTCATTTCAAATCCATTGTGGTGGTGTATAGAGCCAAAAAGATTAGAATTGTGTCAATGTCCCAATATCTATGGACCTGACTGTATATTTATTTGTTCATTGATAGGTAATGTTAAAGAACGGTTCAAAGTATTGTGATTGTATTGTGATCCACTGTCTTAAAAATGAAAATACCTGTTGAAGTTGACAATGTGCCCATCTGTTGCAGGCATTCTGGTGTCAGTGAAGAACCGCGCTGACCAGAAGCTCCACAAACTGAAAGAAAGCTACGACCACCTTGTGCAAAGAGTCACCGAGCTACAAGCACACACTGATAAACTGGTGCTTACTCGTCATCTTTATATTACATGATAATAGTTATTATACAGAATATCAATGCTATGCTTACATTTTATGATGTGGTAATACAGAAACGCTTGTCATAGAATGAGGCTTTACAAATCACTAACTGTCTTGTCTCTCTGCATCCACCCTAGGAACTCGAGAACCAGAAACTTCTAGAGCTCCTGAAAAAGCACAACATAGATATCTAGATGGAAAAAGCTACTTTTACGTTACTGTTGTCCCTTTAAACCTCAAGAATGTAATGAACTGTTTTAGATCTGATTATTACAACATAAACCAAATCTGTTACTAGGTATATTATGTTGAGAAAGCTGATATTTTCAATGAATGTTTGGTGCAGATATGTTGAGGTTTTCTGTTGCTAAAATCAGAGCATACTGTACAGAGCATATATTTCAAACATTTACTTAATGTTATTACTGCTACTGTGAATCACTTTCTTTTTGTCTGTATATAGTGCAAACATTTAATTACTCTGAAATAGTGTACATGAGTGAAATAAGGGTGAAATGATTGAAACATACAATAAAATAATAAAGTGATTTATATTATTTACATAAAAGGTCTGTCACATTGATTTTTACAAAAAAACACTATTGTATTATACAATACAAGATAGACAAAAGTGAAAAAACCTGGATAAAACTGTATTTTAAATTATTTCTGTGGTTGTATCATACAAAAGGGAAGAAGAAGTCAAAGGGCAGTTTGGCATCGATGGTGGGTATAGCTCTGGTAACCAGGACTGGCAGGTGCAGACACTGGTATGAAAGCTACAGAGTTTCTGATGGGGATAATGCTACTTCCTCCAGACAACAGGGCCTGATTTAAAAAAAAAAAAAAAAAAGACTTGAAGTTACTTTTTGTGGCTCAACTCAAGTCCAACACAATAGTTTCAATTAACAGGTATTTCTTACCAACTGACTGGTATTGGTCCGGATAATTTCAGTGACAGTCACAATCTGCGACTGGGGGTTCACCAAGGTTCCATATTTGGTCCATTCAATTTCTAAATGAAGTGACAGAGGGATAGTGCAGCTCTGGGACTCCTGGAGAAATATAAACTTGTGAGATTGTATAACTAATTTAGATAAAACAAGACTTTTATTTTTGAATAGCCCAATATCAATTTCAATCCAAATACAAAGAAGAATTTATTTTTAGTTTGTTCACCTGTGGATTAAAATCTCTCTTGATAGGCACCCAGTCTAAAGGTTTCTTTAAAGGAGAGTTTCCAAAGGAGGCGACAAACTGTGGATAGTTTGGTCCTCTGAAGAACATCCAGAAGCACCTGAGAGATTAGGGAGCAGTTTGTTGTATCCTCTAGTCTGCAGGGACAAGACAAAAATAATAGTCAAGTACTGCTCATTTATCTCTTTAGACATTTATCTCATGAGAACTTTAAAAGTTGAGGATGCCATGCCTTAATGTACAACCAGACACAGAGTCAAAGCCGAATAAAACTGGGGAGCGCAGCTGAGGACCCCGAAGACAGTCCTGGTCTTCTGAACTTTGCAGAAGAGACAGTGTGTCTTCAGGGTTGCTGCTTCTAGAAAGTCCAGTGAAGATGACTGTTAAGGAAACTAAAAAAGGAAGATCATAATACCGAAACTGACAACAGTACTATCCAAGTTCCTCTTCTGAATGAGATGAAATAAGAATGATGCAAGGATATTCTATTGTTTTTTGTCCAGACACAAGTGGAAGTCCAACCACATAACCTGGATTTCCACTGAAATGAATAGTCACCTCTGGTTCATTCTCCTATTAAGCAGAAAAAAACATATTAGATATATTATATGTCTATAACATATTACATATCATCACTCATAATTTACTGAACAAAAAATTAAACACAACACTTTTGTTGTTTCTCCCATTTTTCATGAGCTAAACTCAAAGATCTAAAACTTTTTTCTATGAATGCACAGACATACTGTGACGTGATTGTGATGCTCTGGATTGGGGTATACTGCAGCGTGTATACTGCCAATATACAACATATACAAACTTTGCACGGCCATTGAAGAGGAGTGGACCAACATTCCACAAGCCAAAATCAACAACCTCCCTCCCCTTCAGCCCAAGGCACACCTGTGCCTTAGGCTGCCTCATGCTCTCTAATCAACAACTTGATATGCCACATTTGTTGAGTGGGTGGATTATCTCGGCAAAGGAGAAGTGCTCACCAACACAGATTTGTGAACAATATTTGAGAGAACTTGGCCTTTTGTGTACAGAGACAAAGCCTTAGATCTTTGAGTTCAGCTCATGAAAAATGAGGGCAAAAACAAAAGTATTGCGTTTAAAGTTTTGTCTAGTATATAATCTAAATATAACTTAAAAAATAACTTTCCCTACTTGGAAATATTTTATCTGAAATGTTTGTTCCAGTGATAGGGCAGCTTCTTGGACAAATCCAAGCACAAAGGACACTGTCACACTGACGATCTTCCCAGCAGTGTTGTACTTGACCATGTACACAACCTAAGACAGAAATGTTTTACTGGTGTAGCAGACGACTAACTTCTTTCTAATGCCCAAACATGTTGATGAGCTCACCTTTAGCACCACATTGGCACACAGACTTGAGTTCAGAAGAACAGGGGGAAGTTTCTGTCCATCGCTGAACTGCACCTCTGTCTGAGTCCCCTCCAAAGACTGCAGCACACAGACACTACTTCAACAAGAACAAGCTGAAACAACAAGAAAAACAGATTTACATTTGGTGATTATGCACATGTAGTCATTTACATCCTTTTTTCAATAGAATGAAAAGTATGTTGTGTATTATACATTGTGCCATGAGACATTACTAATGTGAGGTCAGCGTGACAACACCTGGTTACTTCCTTCTTCAACAACTTGTGAGAAAATATTTTGTGAATTCTTCACAATTCTTGTGTAATATAGAATTTTCTTCCACATGTTTACAATGACTCAGACATAAGTCTGAATAAATAATACGTACTGCTTCATTAGTGGTTTTCCCCTGCAAAAGAAAAAAGTTTGAATCATTAATATTTACTGATGTTCACTGAACAAACACAGAGGAAGGGGAAGCCTAAATGAATACAATAAATGTTAAAAGTATTAAACTCACAGAAAAGAGCTGGACGTTGGTGTATGTGTCCATGTTTAGAGCCAGCAGACTCTTACAGTCCTGCTGCAGGGCCACACGCCTGGTACACTTACTGCTTTGTTCCTTTAGGAAAGCTGGGAAAAAACACATTTGTAACTTTCTGTTAGATTTCCACTATTTCACTAATCCATGTTTGGATTAAAGAAATATTAAGTTGCTTTAACACTACCGTATTTAGAGATATATTTGTGTGATAATACTTTTATAGTACAATATTATTAACTGTCCTGAACTTTGCCCCCTGCTGACAAGTTATGACAACTTAAGTCTATACACCTTCATTTTTTATACTGACTCACTAAATTTCAAAATAAAGACTTAATAATATACTACTGTATTAACTATTTTTGAGTGTTTGTGGTGTTTATTTTAAAAAGCTAAAATATCAGATATACCACCAGTTTTATTAACTAACTCAGCAATTGTTAAACATGGTGTTAGGTACACCATGAATGTGATGTATGTACAACTGCTATTTTGTAGGTTCTATACTGTAGTTAGTTACAGTGGCTTATATATTTAACACATTTTGTTATAAAAACTTTAATAGTCACTTTCCCTCATGCATGACAGCTGTGAGCCCTTTGCATAGTCTTTAGTGGACATTATTAGTATATAGTATATACCTGCAGGGCTTGTATCTACACAGTCAGCAGTAATACCAGAGGCTGGGAGCAAAAAGACCCCTCTCTGTCCACCGTTTACAGCCGTCATTACATCTCCATACTGAAACCAAGACATTAGACTTATTTTTAATCAAACAGCACTCACACTAGAGAAGATGTTCAGTCCAACTCACCTGATATCCAGACAAAGCTTGAGACTCTGTGGTAGACACCTGACTACTGCCCTGTGAGCTGAAGGTAAAGCCGGTGAATTGTTTAAAAAGTGAGTCAAAGTTTCTGTCTGTCGGAAGAGCTGGTGATGGGTGAGAGAGACCGTCAACACCTGGTCAGAAAAAAATGGGTCATTACGTTTTTTAAATCACAATACGGTTTTGTTAAAGCACTTCTTTAAAAACGTACGATTCTGGTAATAAATGCAAAAAACATCATCATTTCTCTCGTTTTGGACGGATGACTGCAGCTCCGAGTAGCCGTCTATTGTAGTCCTTAAAGAGTAAGACGCCACATCACGATTGCACAGCTTCTCACTGCCTCTGCAGACACACAGCATGAATACTGTATCATATGATCATTTTTAGTTGCTGTCTTGTGTTGGTGTAAATAAATTTGGACTTACTTGACTGTGTGCACTGAGCAGCTGGTAAACAGAGCCACCTCGGGGCCACAGTCACTGTCACAGCAGCAGTTCATGTCACACATATTTTTGTGCTCATCACAGGACACAAGAATGCCACTGACACAACAGAAAACAAAGTCACAATTAGATTGACAGACATTACACACTTTTTTCAGTTAACATACTAAACTAAAAAGTAATTCTTATTTGTCTGTCTTTAAAGTCTAGCATATGACTTTTGTTTTTGGAGCTAGGTAACATACAACTTAGAACAAATAATATTCCTTTATAAGTACTATAAAGGAGAAATACTTTAGTTGCCTGTGTATCTCATAGACCCTTTGTTTTGTTTTTTAAAAATACTAAAGAATTGTTTAAAAAAACCTTTCCCATAGTATTTGATAAAGTCAAATTACCGCTGGTGAGAGGGGTAAGCAGGCGGCCGGACAGGGGCAGGGGGTCCTCAGGCAGCACTGGAGCAGGCGCCTCGGTGCTGCTGAGGGTCGTTATTAGAGTTGTGGACTCAAACTGTGTGGATTCTGTTGTAGGATAAATATCGCTGGAGGTAAATGTGTCGTTCTGATCAGGGAAAACTGTCGAATTCAAGCTGTAGTTCGTATTATTTTCGGTAGCAATTAGTAAAATGAAAAGGTTTTGCAGCACAAAGCAAAACACAGACGCGAAGGGCGCCATCTTTGTTTAGCTGTTGCTATGGTTCTTCTTCTACGAATAAGACAAGTTCACTCCATTTGATTAAACATTACCGCCCCCTTCAGATTGTAATTATTTTATATGAACCCAAAAGAAGAAGTCATATAATGGATTATTTAATTACATCATATATTTAAATGTTTCTTTTACCGGTATTAGGTATTAATGCATGGTGGCCACAAGAATAAGACCCAAGCTTAGTCTGAAGTGTGTGTTTCCATGACAGGTTTAGTCCACAAGATGGCAGTCTAAGACATTATAACATTAAAGTTTTTGGTTAAGCGCTGTGATTACGCTGCCAATAGTTTAAGTAGTAGTTTTAAATTACTTAAGTTTTATGGTAGAAACTAAGTGGTCTTATAATTATGACAACAAAACATATCTGATAAGCAATAACAATAGGAACAATAAAGGGCATAACAATTTTAGCCACAGCTTTAAATAGCCTACACTTGATACATATGTAATATTACCTTTATGTTGTGATGACCACTCTACCCTACAATTATAGCTTAATTATTTCTTGTATGTGCATTATGGCTTCATATTATTATACCTAAAATGTCTCAAGTTGAGTAGCCTGTAGCCTTTCAAGAACTTCCTAAAACTCCTGCTCCGGGGCTCCCACAGTTTCCCAGTGACAGTTTTAGTCAGTTGCTCAGGTCTGTTGACATACACAGTGCCATATATAGATGGCTTTACACCTTTTTCTTTGACCACCCTCCTCATTGGCATTTAAATTCATAAAGGTTAAATGTTTTTTTTATTTATGACATATATTGTCTGATCAGGTTTGTGTAGCTACATTACATTGCTATTTAATGTTCTCCCTATCTCCCTCTCTCTGTAGACTCCCCTCACACTCATTAATTAATTCTTAATGGCTATTAAGGTGGCGTGGGTTGAACCCCTGATGAATTAGGCTGTCTGGGACCTTGTGGATATTATCTTGCTGTCAGAGGGAGGCACAGCCGCACTATGGATGGTAGTGCGTACGCAGTGAATGTGTGAGTGTGTTTTACCTGCACACTGTGTGCTCAGCCATTGAACAATGAACACACAGGTTATCACAAGGTCAACACCTCTCTCCCACAGTGCATGTGCGTGTGAGAGAGATTGGGGCTCTCAGCGCAGTGGCAGTAAGAGGAAGGAAGTCTAATTAGAGCATTAATTAAGAAGCAAACGGCTTATTGAATAAATCCTGTGGTCATTAAGAGAGCCCACAGTGACTAGCCTCCCCTCACTGTCTTTTTTTTTTTTCATTACTGCGAGTCTATGCAGTGTGCATTTAAGAAATGTTATGTATATTATGTATCCAATACTTACATACACAGTACACTGACTATAATAATTAACTTCTTAAAAAATGTGCAGCAGCTTCATGTAGGGTCTAGCTCAGGGAACAAAAGACCATCACTTTATCCATGAGTTTCCATGAGAATTTGATGTGTAGTACGGTAGTGAACCAAAGTTTAAAGAGATTAATTATTAACAATACTTTTTTTTTTTTGTAGCAACCCAAGGAGTAAGGCAATGTGTAATTAGCTATTGCTTGAAAGATGCATTTAAAGTTGTATTTAAAGGTTTTTTTTGCCAAAGCATGGGGGCCTTAAAATCAATACAACAATAGCATTAAATTGATTTTTCTTCTTGACATGAAACAAAGAAACTAACCCCTCATTAAAGTGTTCCTGGTTTGACAGATATTCCAATATGTCACTGTGAGTCTCGGGGCACATATCAATCTAGAGGATTTATAGAATATTTGTGAATTATCAATGGTTAGTTTTTCCACAGCATTTGTCTTTTTTAATCTTTTATTGGATATAAAGTCTAAAAAGGTTGAATACTGTTGCTTTAACTAATTCTTTCAGTTGAAAGTTTAGTGCTAAACTATATGACAAGTTCTCAAATGTGTGTAGTCAGAAAACAAGGTCTTAGACAATCAAATATAAAGTTAACAGTTATTTATGACAAAACTTTGCTAAAGGCACCATGTAGTCGACAATGACATCTCAAGGCTTGGAAAAGTTACCAACATAGCCAAAAATACTAAAGTACAGAAGAGCACTACATATGGGATTTGTTTTACGCCTGGCCTTCACTGTACTGTACCATCAGACAATCATCTCTCTAACAGCACCCCCAGCTGGATCCACAGGTGTATTGTCATGTACTATATGTGCTGTTCGCAGTGTATCATGTTGCGGTGCCACAAAGCGCCACCTCTGCCCTGCTAATCCTGTCGGCCTGCCCCTCTCTCTGTCTCTGCTCCATCTATCTGTTCACTTATCTGTCCATCTCTCATCAGGTCATCGTCTCTACTGTTCCTACTTTAAACATCATCCTTCGCTCTTTGCTGCTACCGCTGTCCTTCACAGGTCAGAGTTACTTTACACAAGCCTTGTTGTGGCGCTCCAGATTTACACTTATATCTTCACAAAGATCTCTGACATGAAAACTATAGCTTTTTTTTTTTTTAAACTACACAATAGCAACAACAAGTTAGTAAAATTATTTACCTATAGAAGCTGTGCAAGAGTGATTAGAGATGTTTTATTATCTGCACATCAACTCCTCAGCACTGTGCATCTCTGTCTGTCTCTCTCTGTCAGTCTGTCATCTCTGGCTCCTGATAGCATCATGTTATCTACTTTTCAAATTAAAACAGCAGCCCTATGCCCTTCACTCGCACATCCCTGCTCTGTGCTCTCCCTCTGTGTGTAGGTCATGGTGTTGGGCTTTTGTCTTCAAACTAAAGTCAGGTTGGACAGTCAAGTGAACTCTAGTCAGTAGTTTTCCATTTAACTTCTCAAATAAATTACACTACTTATGAAGTCCAAAGAGTGGAGATATCTCAGTCTATGCAAAGTGGCAGTTGATTGACCTACTGAAAGACCAACAGAGCCTCGTCAGCCTCATGCTACTGTGGCTTAATTCCGTGCTTGCTCAAAAAAAGGCATGCAGACATGCAGAATTTAAATTGTCCATAGTGAATAAATTTAATCTAATATTACACAGGTACAGGTTTTCATCTCCAAATGTAGTTTGAAGCATCCACAAAAAGCAGTGAAATTGAGAAAAACAGTTTTTCCAAATAAAATATGCCTTGTTCTTGTAAAAAAAAAAAGTTATATTATATATTGTATTTGCTTAACACCTTTTGGTCACTCTGATAGCTGTTATTGTATGTGTGTAATGCATCTTTTGTTTTATCTTTTAGTCTAATACAATTTAGCTTTTTTAAGTAGTATGTGTATTGGTGATGGATGTTGAGCTGGCAATAGAATTTACCTTTGTGGGATAAATAAAAGTATCTATCATCATAATCATCATCCTTATTCCAAAAGGAAACATATTACATATAGGGGCTATATTTATTAGCAAAAGTTGTGGTTCTAAACAGAAACAGTACATTTATTGCCTACATTGCATAAAACCACAAAAGGAATATGTGATATTAAATTGTCCTTAAATTGTAGGAAACTGACGCGCTCTGTGAACTGAATGTGAATAAACCCAAAAGAGTTCCAAAACCTCTCTGCTACACACTAGGATTTCTTAAGATAAATTATTGCCAACACATCCAAGTTTTTAGAAGACAGATTTATATCTCACATTGAAACAAAACTTTTGACGTCACTGTTTACGTAGAAGATGTCGCTCTTTTGGTCACAGCACATTGGAAATGCACTGTACCATACCAATTCAATGAAAACGAGTGGGAAGACGTCAACTGGTAACCCTGCGATTAACTCCTGGGTGCACTCTGCCACAGTAGTTGGGTGAGATTGCAGCCCCAAACTTTTACTTTAAGATATTTAACTGTGCTTGTGTGATAATGTAACCTGACTAATCTTATAAACACATTCCAACAAACAATAATCTGTTCACAGACGACCGCCCGGTGTGGTATTGATCAGCTCAGAAAATATGTAATCACTCAAACCAGGGCGGCCCACTTCATAATTGGGACAATCTCAGTTCACCAACTTGAATAAACATACAGTAAATAAACAGACATTCATATCATAGTCAGTCAATCAAATGTGAATTATCCATCATAACAAAGACCTTGGCTTTGCCAGATTTCCATCCAGTTATTACTGGTTATTACTGCCAATGAAAAAATAAAAACCCAATCGTTGATTTATCCTCTGCAGCTGCGTGTGCACAGCTCAGCTCATTTCAATCACAAACGGCAGCATCTTGATTTACACCAGTCACTGTTTTAATAGAGCTAGCCATGGTCAAATTTAAACTAGCCCAATTAATCAAGTAAACATTCAATATCTCCCATTCAGCAGGCGACCGGCAAGCACCCACGCCTTTTCAATATGAATTTTCCAGGAGATTTCATTATTGATCGACAGACAGATGATTTGTGAGATACATTGTGTGAGGATCAATAAATGGCCAGTCAATAGCTCCTAGGGAGAAATGAACTGTGATGACATGAAGGCCACAAAGTCAAGTCTTCATGTAGTCACAGTCATTTAAAAATTAAGACCGATGTACTGTTGGTTCAGGGACTTGAACCCACTGTACCTTCTGCACACAACTACCATAGCTGCAGTGTTACAACCAGGAAAGAAGCAACCAAAACACTGGCCGGTGTTTTTACTGCTTTAAGGCCTGTCACACACTTTTACACTGTGCTGTTTGACTGGAGTTTGAGCTCTTTAGGGAACAGTATATGCAGGTGTTGTATGTGTGAATTCAGGTGTTTCTATTACTTGTGTGTGTTCAGTTATTCAGCCCACTTGGTTTGCCCTGACAGCTGTGTGTGCATGTTTGTGTATATGTGTGAGTGAGAACAGTCAGTTTAGGCCAGTGTCAAAGCCAGGCAGATAATGAATGGCATTAGTTTAGTCTGTCATTACAGACTGGTGTTTTATGCAGGGGTCAACTCTAACTAAAGAGAGGACAACAAATCCTTTGTACCCACAAAAGTTTGAAGAGTTTTTACTGCATTTAATAAAAGTGAATATTTAACATTGCCTTATTCCTTCCTGTCTTTGTTTAAATGAGAATTCATTATAATTTGTATCTGTCAAAACAAATGAGAGCAGGAATTATCATGAATAATGTTACCATCCTAGCTTCAAAAGATCTAGGTTTGCAATGAATTCTTAAAGAATAAATGCCATTTAATGTTGATATAACTTATCAACATTAGACTATGCATGGAGGGTCAAGAAGAGGGAGACTGGTAAAAAGACATAGTCCCTGTGGTCACTTTGGATGATGGGCCATGACTGACCCCAATCACACACACACATCATGTCTTTGGGGTGGCAGAGTGTTGCTGAGAGCGCCAGGATGTTTTAGTAATCTCCACCAATCAGCTGCCTGCTAGTCTGTGTAATAAAGAGTGAGTGTAAGAGAGAACATGCGGGCCAGACAAAGAGAGAGACAAAGGGGGATTTGGTCTAGTTGTTTTAAATTACAGCCTGCACTCTCTAGGTGAATAACCCCTCACCTACACACTTTATTTCCTCTAACACACACACCAGTGGCCCTTCAGTGCTGTATTAACCACCTTGAAAAAGGAGCCACACATATGTGGCCAGCTTCAGCTCTGCTCTGTGAGACAGAAACATGGAGGACAGCAGGGTCCTGCTGGCTGACCAACCTTGTTATTAAGTCAGGGTGGCCAAACACAGCCTAACGGTGACATGAATTAAAGTGGCCCCACAGCAGCCTGTCACTGGCAGCCTGTTCCACTCAGGGCCACACCACCGGGCTTTGATGGCTTTTAACCCTGAGTCAGGTGAGCAAGCCAACAAACACAGCATTTCCAGCACTGCTTTGGGATGCATGCTTACAAAGAGTACATGCACAAACCCTTGGCCAGAAGTTTGTTACTGAAACCTCCTGAAGCTTGCATTTTCCAGAATATAACAAAAATATGTGAAAAAGCCTATGGCAGATAAAGTGTGCAGAGCAGGCAGCCTCTGTGTAAATTTTAAGGCAGACAAAAATAAACTTAGATAATAGAACTTTAAAATTGTAAGTGAAAATATTGCACGGGGCATCTGCAGGAGCCAAATCCTTGTCTTTCTTTTTCAAACCTATAGTTGTGGACCTCTAAGGTTTATGCCTAAAACCATCAGGTGTGTGATCTGGCAGGTGAAGAGGGTTTTAAACCATTTTGCATTTGTAAACAGTTTGCTCACTGTGTTACCTATGGCTGCGTCTGAGCATATCACCTGAAAGTCCTTTTGGCTCCTTACTTGTCTCATCTCTGGCCCCTAAGAGGAGTGTGTTGGTGTGTGTCCAGAGCACTCTGTGGGTCAGTGTAATGCAGTGGGTTCAAGCACATCCCACTGCCCTCAGCTGGATGTCATCCCCACTCTGCCTGGTGGGCTTCAGTCGGACTAACCTCTGCCTACGGTGAGGCTACAGGGTCAATATGGTGTTTTACCAACAGGAAAGTGATTCTCCGCAGCTGTCAACATCTATCAGCCTCAATCACAAATACACACACGCACAGGTCAGCCACTCAGCCATACACACACATACACTCCAAAGCAGACACACAGGGTTCAGCCGCTCATAAAGCTGTAAACAACAGAAAATGGTATGTGGCTGAAAAAGTGTCAGCTCAATTGGATTCTGCAAACACTGCTCTGTTTTTCCACAGCCCCTTTATTTTCTCTGTCCATGTTGATATGTCTTCTATCTTCTCCACTCGCCGGGAGGTTTTTACTCCATCTAAAGGCTATCTGAGCGGCTGATGCTTATGGCCCGCTATTTTTCCCATTTTACTCACCAGTTGGCTCTCTCGACAAGCACCATTTTCTGTCTTATCTCTGCCCAGAATGGGAATGCTTGAGGTAGACTCAAATTGGTCAGACATTTTCAGCTAATTGGGTTAGGGTCAAACAATAGTTTTTTTCCTATATATTCAATTTCTTATGTTTACAGATTTTTATTTTTATTTTAAATTGATCTGAAAACATGAGGTTTTTAGTGTAAGTATGCCAAAGATTTGTGGTATTATAGAATATATCAACTGAATACTCAGAAAGTGCAGCTCTGGGAGGCCTGTAACATCATTATGTACCACTAGGTGGAGTCCTAAACCACTGACGCTATCATTCTTCCAAAAAACAAACTAAACATGGAGGTTGTTTATGGTTTACAGTGGCCTTTTCTGTCACAGGCAGAGTTTCTTGAGCTATGGAAACTGTATAGGCAGATATGACCCCTATGCAATTATGGGCCTTACTGATACAACTAAATCAACACTAAGTTTTGATATTTTCTGTATCTCACTCAACTGATAGAGCCATTGTGTTTATTAGGGTTTCACATTGTGGAGTGCTACTCTTCTCCAGTGCAAGAAGCTTATTCTACAAATCAAATTATTAGGGTTAGTGTTATTAGTTTTTACGAAAAGAGAACTTGCAAATTGGGGTGATTCACAGACTTCAGATTCTTTTAAGTTCCACTGTGTAGAATCTTGATCTTGTAGTAGAAATAAAGTATCAAAAATGTATAATCACCTCAGGATACACCTTGGTTGTTTAGTAAAAATAGACACTAAAGTTGAGCCGACACAACATGGAGTGTTTCCAGCTCCTCAGGGGTAAGATTTTCAAACAAATTACATAAAAATAATTTCACAGATTCACTTTTAAACCCCTCTCTGCTAGCCTGGCAAGCTCCTCGCTGATGTGGCAGAGAGGCTGTAAATGACTTCTGTCGTTTATGCTGTAAAAACCTGAGGATTATTTTAAACTGATTGAAGAGCAAAGGTGAACAAACTCTCGGCAGTCCTGCCCACCATCTTGATTATTTTGAACAAAGAACTTCGCCTAAGTCTGACGCACGGCAAAATTTCAGCAACATTCAAATGTGATTGGTCGGTACGGAACATATCTGAGGAACTGACTGGCCTACGGAGCATTGCCAGACTGAGATCCTGTTTATAGAATATACAGGGAGCTCACATCAGGCTAACTGTGCCAGGCTAACTCTTTGCAGTGTTTTGTTTAAAAAATAAAATAAAATGCAGAGCCCCTGTAAGACGTGTAAACATCTGCCAAGCCAGATCTGATTTAAGTGTGTACTGTACTTACAAAATGCACAAAATGTTGTAGAAATGTTAGTCAGCTTCAAAGGAGCATTATTCTCTCAACATGCATGCAAGGTACAAAATAAGATGAGCTGGTAGATAGACCTGTGTTCCCTATGGCAGCCATGCTTTCTATGGACTCAAAACAGAATGATAATACACTTCATAAATAAATATGTCCAACTACAAATATGTTCTCTTCATATTTTCTGACAAAGCCAAACAGATGATAGAGTAGCATTATAAAAAGGTGATTGTGTGTTGAAAAACTATTTAAACTTTACGTATTCCTAAATTATGGATGGATAATAATACACACACAAATAAATATGTAATATATTTATATATGTGTGTGTGTGTGTGTGTGTGTGTGTGTGTGTGTGTGTGTGTGTGTGTGTGTGTGTGTGTGTGTGTGTGTGTGTGTGTGTGTGTGTGTGTGTGTGTGTGTGTGTGTGTGTGTGTGTGTGTGTGTGTGTGTGTGTGTGTGTGTGTGTGTGTGTGTGTGAGTTTGTATCTGCTTTTAGGATTAGTTGGAGGGTTAGATCTGTGTTGTCTAATGGGATGACTTGTACTGCTGTGATTTAGATGTGCGGCCCTATATTCTCTCTGCCATCTTCATTGTTTTATCTCCCGCACACGCAAACACACACCTGACAGGCCCATCCAGCCTAATAGATAGTGTTTTAAATCATATTACCTCCATTACAAACTGTTTTATTGTCCTAGCACATCTGTCAACCTACTGAGTGGCTATGATGTCTAAGTGTGTGCGTGAAAGGGACCACAGCGTCGACCCCCCACCCCACCCTCCCTCCGCAGCACTCCTTTCTCCTCAGATGGTATCTGTTTAGGGGAATTGAAGCCTGGCCGGAGGGGAATGTTGGAGCAGTGAGATTGAGCTGCAGGACATAGATCAGCAACAGGGAAGAAGGAGACAGAGACATAAAGACAGAGCAGGAGACACATAAAAGAGGCCAGAGGAGAGAAGGAGCGAGGGATGGTCCAATCGCTGCAAAGTACAAACATATAAACTGCAGCTGGATTCAGTGATGCTGACCCCACTTTGTCAGCGTTGTGTGTGTTACACTGATAATGAGAGAGTATGATCACAGCATTGGCACCAGGTAACACAGAGCAGGGGTCAAAGGTCAATGTGTCTGGATAAGAGGACTAAGAAGAATATATATTAAGCCACATATGTTTTGATTTTAAAATTATATTAGGGACATATTATAAAACAATTTGCTGCAAGCTGATAACTGAACTAATAAAAACTCTTCTAGAAACTTTTTCAGTTTCCTCATCAGGCTTGGCACTAAATTAATGATTTGATCTTATGTCCAGCCTTAATATTAGGTGTGAATATTCTGAATGTTCCTCGAAAATATTATATTGTGAAAGATTGGTTCTGAGGATGGTTCTGGAGAAGGCTTGGGTTGAGAATCCAAATGTATTCAGAAGTGTTGGGTATGTGTCCCCCAAAGACCTCCTACTTTCAGATTGAAAGTTCCATTTCTCTATTGTCTATCATAAATACTTATTATGATCCCATTTATAAGTTACATATATTCCAGATTTTCTCAAAACTGTATGAAAAAAAACTCTCATTAGTTTTAGTTGCTTGATCCAAGAAAAGACTTCTGTAGAAACAAAGAGATCATCACATTCATTGACTTAACTGTTCCCCTTTGTGCCCACTATACACTGCTGGGTCTGGTTCTGTTTATTAAGAATAAATGGCAATAACATGAAAACCTTGTATGTGTAGATGTTAAGTTCATATAGTGCCTGAGCTTAAATTACCAGTGGGCCTTAGTAAGACTGTAATAGAAACAGAGAGTGTAGATTAACTTTGTGGAAGTTTAAATTAATGCAATTGGAAAATTGGTACAGTTTTCAAATAATATCAGTGCTAACTGGATACTACGTTATATAAAGTTTAAATTGCAATGTGAAAATTACTTATTTTTGAGTTATTTCAACATTGACTTATGTTCAGGGTCAGTGTTGATGTAGAGAATTATTGTCAGAATCTCACACAAGACACAAATTAAGTGTTAACCAATTGTCACATTGCCCCTAAAAGATCAGATATTACATAATATAATATTATTGAGACATATTCAGAATATTCACACCTAATATTACGGCTGGACATAAGATCAAATCCCTCAGTCTTCATTTTTCCACAAAGCTGTAATTTAGCACTGATGATTTTGCAGTGTACTGATACACACCCTTATATGCATTGCACATTTCATTCTGCTAAATCACTGAATAAATTCTTTACTTTTCAAAAAAGTTGCCCTAATAGTACATAGTGCTTGGTTATGTTGAGGACTCCAATAACATGAACATTGAGAATCAAACATGTTGTAGTTTGTGTTGGTAAAAGGCCACACCATGCTCACCTGCTACCGCTCTACAGTCCGTACATGTGTTGTTTTGCACAAGGTCACAGAGTGGAGCATTAATTTAACCAGTGCATCCAACACATCTGACTAGGAATGGCCCCTCTGCACACAGAGGGACAGAGAATGCTTGCGTGTGTTGATGCATAAAGCCAGGAGGCAGGACACACTCTGATGGGACACACACACTGACATGCTCCGACACACACGTCGACGGCGGCTCTCTTCATCCAGAACGTTCTCTGATGGCTTTATCATTCTCCCCACCGCCCGCACCACGCCGCTGATCGCTGTGTGTGAGAGTAATATAGAATAATATTCATGGGGAATATTCAGATTTATCGTTGGGATATTAATTGTGGCGGCACTTTAAGTTATCCCTATTTTATGGGCCGGAAAGATAATAACCTAATAAGTTTCCCCTTGCTAGTGTAAGTGCGTGTGTGTGCAGGGGCTTTGTATGTGAGGTCAGTGGGGTCAGTGTGTGTTTGTATTGTTTCCGGTCTGAATATTCACCATTATGTCTGGGGGAGTTGAACATATAGCTCATCATTAACGGCAGCATTCGTTTGACTTATTCTGTCACTGATATAACTATTAGTTTAGTGCAGAGAGCGCTAAAGGGGCCAGAGCGCTTCTTTTAGGAGTGAAAAATGGTCAGTGCGATAGTGTAGAGTGCCACTATCAGTGACTATGAATGTGAACGCTCTCCTTTATGGGATGTCACCGGGCGAGCAGAATTAGAGAACATTATGAGGGGGGATCTTTTGAGGAATAAAATGAAGTCATGTGTCTTGTTAAGCCTTTTAGAGGTCTGCAAATAAAATGCTGTCAAGGGCCAGACATGACAGTGCAGCGTTTGAGCTATGTGTGGGATTTTGCAAAGGATAAAACACATACACCTTGATATGACCTTTGCCATGCACTGACAAAGTAAAATATAAGAATATTGTATAAAGAAAATGTATTATTGAGCTAACTAATGACTATGCCATTTAATAAGATATATGCTAAGAAACAGAACCATCCTCTTGAGAGGTGAGGCATTTCCATGATCTAAGATGATAAGAAAGATCCCAAGAGTCAGTTGGCTGACTGTTCAGCTGTAAGAATTAAAGAAAACTATGAAAAAAGACAATCTGCAATTTTATGTAAATAAAGCTTGACTTGTTTCCATAATTGTCAGAAATAAAGAATAAAGTATGCTAAGTGTTGTAAAGATATCTTTTAAGCCCTGCTATTACTAGTCTTAGATAGCATCTAAAAATTGTACACCTTTTACTTTGTGTATTAAAACACAATAAAACACAATCAGATAATACTGAACCATAATTTTCTCCTACAGTATATTGTTATGTTTAACAAATATATGGCTGCACCAAAACTGATATGGATTTACTCACATCTCCGCTTCTGTTCTAGTTTGTGGCATGCTCCACCATTGTAAAAATTCACTTAGATATAGAAACACAACTTGTACTTGTGTAATGTCATGTACAATGTTTACGTAGCAGACGTCACTATCCAATACACAGAGAGCTGGAAAAACAACCCTCTTTAATGGTTACCTGTAACAAACCATGCTGTACCAACCCCATATCGTACTACTCAGTGGAAACATGTCTTTGGACACATGGGTGCACATACTAAAACAGATGCTACATCATTTTTAGGGCACACAAAGTTTGCTTGCACTGTGAAGGTTTGGCATTTTCCAATTACTGAGAATTACTCTGCATAGACCTTTACTCAATAATGAATCTGCAACCGAAGGGATTGCAAGCTGCTTCAGATAGCCATCAAATTACTCTTGGTTCATTTATATATACAGTGTCCTCTATATAATTTCCCCAACAATAGTTTAATTTACTAATTTACTAATTTATTACTGGTATCTGCTCATACCACTCATTAAATATAATTTACAAATGCAACATGTTTTCAATTTGAGATATTTTGTGCATGTTTTCATTAATATGTGGTTGCATGTTGTTTTAAGACTGCCAGCTCTGTCAGAGAGCGTTCTGGTGGTCACTGTTCTTGTGCAGTTCTCAGACAGGGCCAATTAGCAGCCAAATGAAGACTTATCGACCACCCACCATCAATAGCACCATCGGCACCGGCATGAAGAGCGCCTTTAACACTTTTAACTTTGACCAATATTAAAGCCATTGAGCTACAGTATTTGTATTTAACAACCACTTTCTGGTAATCACGCATAAAGTGATAACTATAATGTCAATGGTGTAATTTGTGATTTGAGGCTGTTTGGGGGCAGTTTATGTAAATGGCTTCTCCTGTGTGTGTGTGTGTGTGTGTGTGTGTGTGTGTGTGTGTGTGTGTGTGTGTGTGTGTGTGTGTGTGTGTGTGTGTGTGTGTTTGTTTATTGCAGGTCAAGCTGTCTTTGGCCTTTCCATTTTGTTTGCCATGTGATGGGTTCATTAAATCCCCACGCCCCCCCAACACACATCCCTACACACATATCCATAAGGGATGCTGTAAAAACTGCTAATTTGATCAATACTTAATTTTTCCTCCACAATGCTTTTTTTCTCTGTGGCGCTGTGATAAGACACGGGAAGGGGGCGGGACTCCAGTCTGTGTGTGTTATCAGGAAGTGTGAAGTCTTATAGACTCTGGCTGAATTTCCACACAGCCTCCTATTACCTGTGAGTGTGTGTGCGTGCCGACACTATCGGGCCATCTGGTAAATGGATAGGTTGGTGAGGTGTCGTCATAGCAGCCAGTTAGCCGGGGGATCCAAATGATGTCATCCCTCACCGTGGCAACACTTAAAGAGATAAGTTCCCTAAAGAGGCAGCCATTTATCAGCAGCCAATACACTGATACACACCCAAACACACACACACAGTCAGTGGTACTGAAACATAACACAAACACACAGTCTATTGTTGAACTATCTGACCACTCTGCCACCCCCCAACCACCCTTCTCCATTTGTAATCACCCTGTCATGGCAGACACTGACGGGGGCATTGGTCACATGGGTGTGTGTGTGTAACCTATATATCTCGAAGAAATTCAACTTGGGTGTAACACATTGTCTCACATTGCGTGTGAGTACTAGGGACCATTCAGCAGGAGAAGTGTCAGATCCATGGTGTAAAGATTAGAGCCAACTTTATACAATTAAAGATGTATGTAGGGTTCAGAAATATTAGTCTAGATAAGTGGTAGGAAAACTATGGCCCGAGGGACACATGTTGGGCTGTTTAAACTGGCCCGTCAAGTATTTTCTAATATTGTATTGATAATTAAACACTACATATATATTTTTTCTTTTCATTCAATATTCTGCAGTGAACAGTCCACTATACAACATGCTCCAAACGATAACAACCTCTCCTAAAGCTATCATCTCTTTTTAGCAAGAGATAGTTTTCACTGGTTTTAGAACAAACTGTAAAGAGTGGATCTAAAACGGAGGAGGTGCAGCTGTGACTGTGGCATTGAATAAACAGTGTTTATTGTTCAAACTTTAAACTATAGGCAAAATAAATGTGTTTTTATTGAGCATAAGTGAGTTCACCGTGTTGGCCCGGCCCTCCACCAAAGTCCCATGTTCTATTATGGCCCTTGGGAAAAATAATTGCCCACCCCTGGTTTAGATGGTCATGTATAGTGTGATGAACAGCTTGAAGTTTGTATTTTTTGCTGCTATACATAAACAGTGCCACACAAGTATAAAAAATTTCAAGAAACATTTATTTCAAGAAAACTTAGATGGCCCAAAGGAGACAACCAAAAATCTCATGAGACTGTTTTCTTTTCCGAAATATCTGGTTGTATTGTAGATGTAATGTAAATTTGATTTGAAGTGTAAATATATACAGTATATATATATAGCTCTAGTAAGATACGTACTATTTGTTCTCACTAGACGGTAGTGTGCCCCTAAAACAGAGTAGAGTATGCATTAAACCAGACAAAAGAGGGACATGATTCCTTGTTTTATATCAATACATCAAACATCAAAAGGAATTTAATTGTTATTGTTATGCTATTGTTGTAATCCTTTTCAGGCTTCATATTTAGGTAGAAAACGTTAAATAGTGTTGCTTTAAATTCAGAGCATTGTCCAAATTTCCTGCATTTTATGGACTCACTATTTATTGTTTCAAATAAAAACTGTGTTTTTTAATTTGACAAATTGAGAGACATAAGATGCTGACTTTAAAACCAGAAACATTTCCTTCCAATGCACACCAGCTTTGTATTATTGCTTTTTTTCATCTTGGAATATTTATTACAGGGGCGCAGTAGAGCGGTTGTCCTATAACTGGAAGGATGTTGGCTCTCCCCAGTTCATCCTGTCGTTGTGTCCTTGTGCAAGACACTTAACCCACTTTGCCTTCAGTGACACAGCACTGGTGTATGAATGTGTGAGAATGTTGTGAGAACAGATGGAAATTCCCGGAGGCTACAATCCGTCGTGTTTACATTCATGTGGCTGTGTCTCATGTATTTTCATTAACATGCACTGTCCAAATTAAATAAATAAAAATAAATTAACAATAAGACATGCATTACTTAAAAAACACATTGCCATTTTGCCATCACTCATTTATTTTCTCCTTCTTGCCCGAGTAAGGATTCTCCAATCAACAGCTTCACTGTTTGAGCCAAAGCTGAGGGGTTGTCAGGAGCATGGCACTAATACTATTTGGGACACTTTGTACTACTTTTGGTTGGAAACTGGCTTGTGCCATATAGCTTTAGTTGAAAGGATAAAAAGTGTATTTTTGTTTCACCACTTTGTGCCAGTAGGGGGTGTCAAGAGCTTCTGCAAAAACTGTTGGTCTTTTAATTGTACTAAAGCTGTTCACATTTTTACTGTCCGTTCTGTTTTTTGTTGTAAGTAAAAGAAGTATTTTTTTTCTCAATTACAAAACATGTACCCTCTTTGAACAACACTCGTGTTTTAAGAGGACAGTCAAAGAGACGAAGTGTGTGCGCAGCTCCACGTCCGCTGAAACAACTTACAAAATGGGCCCATGGTCTTTTGCCCTGTAGATATCCACACAGCGTTTTATTTCCCATCATCCACTGGGGTCCCCCGGCACCCCTGTGAATGTGAGTGTCAGCAGCAAGATGGCCTCTCTCTATTAGCTGTAATAGAGTCAGACTGAGATGTCAAAGAGAACAGACTCTTATCTGGAAGCGAAGGAGGAGATGGGAGAAGAGAGGGATGTGTGGAATTAGAAAGAGGGTGAAGAGCACTGAGGAGTAAAACATGTCGTACTGAAGGAACGGGAAGAGATGAGAGCTGTGGAAGTGGAACCATTAAGACTGAGACATCTTCATCTTGTGCCACACTGACCTGCTCCACTTCTGCTCTTTGGTTCTGAGTGTGGAGGCAAAAAAAATACCCCTTATGTGAATGTCTTTAGCTGCACACTGCAACAACACTGCCCTAAACTGTTCTTTTCATAACCAAAGCTCACATTGGTTTGAGCCAGCAGAGGGCGCAGTGAGTGCAGTCAGGGCCTTCATAGACAGTAAAACACAAATAACACTGCTTAATTTTTAGATTCACTTATTATAATTCTTCATAATATGCGCAACTTTGAACTTTAATAAATCCTCACATAATGGCAATCCCTTGGCTCTCTAGAAACAATTTGGAGGTGAATCTGCAAGCCTACTGTCCTCTGCTTATCATTACACAACATTACTCATCATTACACTACTTTTTTACAAAGATCAAATGTATGTGGCAAGTGTGTAGCTCTCAGCCAATCACAGCTCACAGAAATACAGGGCAAAGCTAGGTGTGATTACAAGAGGAGATGTAAAAAACTCCATAAACCCGAAATTGTTTTTTACTCACTGACTGAATTATTGTATAAGTGTAATATTGTGAATTGGATGATATAGAAACACCACTAGACAGTACAGTACAGTGATATTTATTCTAGCATGCTGAAGCAGAGTCTCCAAATTTGACATAAAGTGAGTTTTTTTGTATTATAGCTACATTCATCTGATGTGTAAACTTTGTTGTTTGGGTCGATGTATTAACAAAATTGTCCTAACTTCTGTTGTTCCTGTGATATAACCTTTAGTAAAATATCTATTAATTATCAAAGGAATTAAAATCCAATTTATATTGTTAGCTCTATAGCCATTCAACTATGGAGGTTGCTTTCTATGAATATGAAGAGCACAATGAGAATTCAAATTTTTTTGGTTGCATTTTGTAATCTCACCAACTGAAAATTTTAGAAATATCCAATACATTTTATATTTACGGCCTTATTTTTATACAATACAAAATCTAATACAAGCATTCACAACTTAGCATATTAAGTAACTGCATAGATGCATTTGACTAAATTGGTCTTGGTAACTATGAAGGTATCACAAAGACACACTGGTGCTGCTCATTTGCACTGTTCCTCTGAGTGGGTCTTGTCATAATTCCAGGTAATCTCAGGGATGTCATAGCGCTGCCTATTTAAAGTTAATCACTGTGCTGTGTTATGCACCGAGGGAGGCGTGGCGGTCCTTTCATGTGTTTCAGGGGGAAAAAAATGCGTGAGTGAGCGGTGGAAACATAAAAAAGATCAAGTAAATGATGTGTCCCCAGGATAATTCAGTGTGAAGACAAGATCCCGACAGAAGAAAAAGCTGACATCTCACTTCAGAGACAAAGTACAGGCACCTGCCGCAGCACCGGGCGTTACATTGACATCTTTTCTCAAACTGTATTATTCATTTATTTCTGACACAATGGACATCCAAAGATTTGACCTAAACATTTATCATTATGCTCATTTAATGTGGTGTGGCATTGAAATATTTTTACAGCATCTCTGCCCAGACAGTTTTGCCAACTGTATAAAGGTATTTCATAAAATATATGTTTGATGAGTAATATTGCATTTAAGCTTTCATCTGATAGACTCAAAGTGGCTTCTATATCCCTTAAAGCCCTTTCCTGAAATTTGATTGACAGGCCTAAGCTATTGCACTGTTGAGGAAAAAAAGAGTAACTTGAATGTTAGTGTTCTGAATAGTGTTTTAAAATAAAATTATTAGATGTCTTTAAATTTATACATTTTAAAAAAGAGTGAGACTTTGGAACAAGTCCTGGATTCTCAACTGGTGGGGTGGGACCCAAAAGAAGGTCACAGACAGGTTCTTAGTGGGTTGCAAAATGTGTAGTTAAGAAAAGATTGTGGAAAAATATAGCCTCAATTAGAGACTTTTAATCTGATAAAAACACAGTTTACTGGTTCTAATGTAACAACAGTTAACAAAAAGTGAAATGTTTGAGTTCAAACACCCATGTCAATCTTGAAGAATAAAAAAATAAAAATGGGTCAACAAAATTGTGTCCCAGTTGAGAACCACTCTAAGCTTCAAGTTTATTCCATTTCAAAATGTGTATACAAACTTACAAACATTTCCCATTCATATCTTATTCTAAAAGTATGTGAAAAATATATTTATATTATATTATATTCATGTTTTGTTTCACCATAAAAACTAGAAGGCAACCTTTATGACTCACAGGAGGAAAAAAAATCCTGAATAACTGAATAAACTGTAGCAGACACTGAGAAACCCAAGTCTTACATTGGAAATGTTGGAAATATGGGACGTGAAAGGAATTTGAAATAAGATGCAGTTATTTGTACCAAAACTTAGAACATACCATTATGATTTGTGAGTAATTGTCATTTGCAGATACCAATATCTTGTAGCCTATATATACATACACACATCGTCTGACACACAAACACCTCGGTTCCACATATGGTGCTCCCTGGGCTCAGTGCCACGCTCCTCATCATGTTTGTCTAGGCTAATCGCCCGGTCGCCTCCTCCTCCAGGCGTTAACTTTGTTAGAACAGAGACACCTCGTTAATGACACCGGCTAATTGAATGAAATGGCCATACTAACGAGCATAAAAACTCCCACTCACATTTTGCTAATTAACAACACACTGGCTTAATTACAACAGTAGAAACACGTGCAGCGCTGCCTCGTTACTGTTAATTGCCGCGGCTAACAGGGATTTATGGTAATTGGCTGCATGAGCGTTGTTAACGAGAGGCTGAATTAGCTAGACACAGCGAGACAAGGGAAGAGCGGAGATGTGCCAGTGCTAATTAACACTGGGCAGACTCATGCTCTGTTGGGCGGTCCCAGGCCTTTTATTGATCATGTGATTGGTCCCTTTGAAATCAGTCTCCTCTGCTTTGAATCAGGAAATTTTACACTGCCTTTAGACAGAGAGAAAACATTAGAAATAAGATCAATACATATTTTTTTTAGCTGCTCCAAAACCTTCATGCAAGTATCAAAGAGAAACATGAATCTGCCTTTTTTCCAGCAGTGCACAGTTTGTCCACTCTGGGCAGCTGTACATTTACATTTAGTTATTTAGCAGACGCTTTTATCCAAAGCGACTTACATTCACCAGTGTTACATTTTAGTTGACGCTTTCATTTTAAAGCGACTTACAGTAGGGTTCCATTCACCAGTGTTACAGCTGGAACGCCACTGGAGGCAAGGGGGGTTAAGTGTCGTGCCCAAGGACACAACGACAGTATGAACTGTGGGGAGAGCGGGAATCGAACCACCTACCTTCCGGTTGAAGGACGACCGCTCTACCACTGAGCCACTGCTGTAGGAACATAAACAGGAAATAATAAAAAACTTACACGTCTATGAAGTTTTAAATGTCAATTTGTTTATCCAAGATGCAGAGTGTTATTTTGATGCTGTTAAATATAAAAAAGTCTTTGTAAATAGTTGGGTCGGCTATATGCTACAAACATTTACACAGTGCACCTTTAACATAGGCCAACCTACAGTTTATTGTTGTATAAATTTACTAACTAAAGTGTCTATAGTTATGTTCTCTTTTTGGAATTAAAACCATCCTTCATTTATTAATTTGTTTGGAAATAGGAGTTGGAAATTTACAAGTTACTAAGCAAAAATGTTCATTAAATTATCAAGGCTCTCTGGATCTTTGTTATCACACTGGTAGAAATACACATCCTGTATTTTTGAGCCTACCTGCTTTAATGTCTGTGAGAGTTAGTTCCAAATGACATATGAAGTCATTATACATTTCCTGTGACCTTTTGGGAGGGAAAAAAAAAATTGTAGGACAAAAAAATAATAAATTGACAGTTGTCTGTCATAATTGTGCATTTTCAACAAACACAAAACTATGACAAAGAGAGTTAATCCCAGTTTGAAATGACTATATTACTAACAAATGCCATCATCAAAAGTGACCATTTATTCCTTCTCCTGCTCGACCACCTCTATCATTCCTCACTTTCCTTACTTCTTAATTTGCCCATTCTTCGTCTCTCTGCCTCCTCCTCTTCTTTATTCACTGGCTTTTATCCTCCTCCTCCTGATAAAGTGATTATGGTTATGTGTTCAGTAGAGAGCACTCAGGCAGATACGCTCTAGATTAGTACACTGTGCATGTGTTATTGCTCTGCTGCTGCTTCGGGCCCTGCCAGCGCTCACAGCTCATTGGTTGTAGATGAGTGAATGTCAGTTAGTCATTGGTTAAAAGCTCTGGTTAGTATTCATAATGGCCTCTCATTACCGCCTACGCCTGATGAATACATACAACGCTGTCTCTCTGCGGGGATGCATGTGTGATAAGTTGACAGAAATGGTTAATGTTTCTTGATGTCTTTATGGTGTTATTTGGGCCGTCACAAACATTTCACTTGCACTGCTCCATCTAGGTCTTCTCAATAACACCAGCAGAGCGTCATTATAGTCTGCCTGCCGCCGGGCTTCTCTGTAGTTAGTGCATAAATAAGCAGTTTACAATTTGGTACTGCATGCTTTAAACAAAGTCAACTTCACATCATCTGCCTGACCCAAACTTTTGAGAGAGAATGTTTTTGCAGCATATAACATGCAACACAATCTGTAAATATTATCATCTGTCATGTCTTATAATCTACCAACGTACCTTTTGTTCAAATAAAGTCAATAAGGCCAGGACATGGAGAAAGATTTTGATGATTTTTGAAAAGTGGAAGTGGAAGTGAAAAGGAATCTGATGGTTTCATGGATTCAATTCCCACTTCTGCATTAGATTCCTTGTCAGCAAAATATTATCCTTTGGTCTACTACTACAACTGTTTTCAGACTTTTCTCTGGCAGCAGAATTAGTATTTTATCCAGGATAAACTGCAAAAGGCACATTTGCATGGATATAACGGCTAACCAAATGTCACTGTCTTTAAATGGCTTTGTGATTGAGCCATAGACCAGGGAAATATTGAAGATGTTTTGACTTTTTACTCCATAGTATTTAACTTTTTACAGGACACTTACACTTGGAAGAGATTTTAATCTATTGAAACAGCTTGGAGTAATGAAGATAAGGCAGAAAAGAAGTTAGTCAGAGAGAGTGCATTTTAAAGCACTTTGTATAAATTTGGGCTACCAGTGGCATTTATTTAAAATAAAAGTGAAATAGAGTGTTCATACAAATGAGAGCCTCGATTACAGAAACAAAAGGAGAGCAGTTGTAATTGATGACTTCCATTGGGGCTCTGTGTGTATACAGTGAGTGTGTGCCGTGTGCATATGCAGATGAGCTGTGTGTCAGTGAGTTGCGTTGTGACAGGGACTAATGTCTAAATCAGCCAGACTCCATCGCCCTGTCGCCCCGCTCCCCTACAAATGTCACCTGTTCCCGGCCAGTGATTTGCATAATGCAAAGCTTCTCAGTCGTAACGGTCCGATTAGCGGAGGAGCGCAAGACCATTCCTGACGCACCAAGCCGTTAACGGCTCCTTTTGCCGGGAACAACTGTGATTAACTGTAGGGAGCGAGGGGACGGGCCGGGGGGGAGAGTGGAGATGGGAGCTGGCCTGAAAACTCTCAATAATGCTGTATTAATTATAAACACACAAGTCCATAGAAGGATCTGAGGTGCACCGAGCAGGACAATGCCTACTTTTATAAAACATCCCTACATATGGGATATATGGGGCAGCAGTAGCTCAGTGGGTAGAGCGGTCTTCTTTCAACCGGAAGGTAGGCGGTTCAATTCTCACTCTCCCCACAGTTCATACTGTCATTGTGTCCTTGGGCAAGACACTTAACCCACCTTGCCCCCAGTGACTGTAACACTGGTAATTACATTAGAACAATGTAAGTCACTTTGGATAAAAGCGTCAGCTAAATGAATAAATGTAGATATATAATATTTCACACTTTTGTCTGTAATGTACAACAAAACAATTTTAAATCTATAACATACTACCACCACCACCATTCAGCAACAGTTTTAAATCTTCTCTACATTTAAGTGTTGGAAAAGGACACTCTCTGGATGATAATAATAATAATAATAATAATAATTGTTATATTTATATAGCGCCTTTCCAGAGCTCAAGGACGCTTTACATATCAATTATTCATTCACTCCACAGTCACACACTGGTGGTAGTAAGCTACATCTGTAGCCACAGCTGCCCTGGGGCAGACTAACAGAGACGTGGCAGCCATTCCGCGCCTACTCTCCGACCAACACCTTCAACATTCTTACACATTCATACGAGGCAAGGTGGGTTAAGTGTCTTGCCCAAGGACACAATGACAGTATGAACTGTGGGGAGAGCGGGAATCGAACCTACTACCTTCCGGTTGAAGGACGGCCGCTCTACCACTGAGCTACTGCCTGCCGACAATGATGCTTTGTCCCATCCACTGTAGCAAACAACTGCTACAAGGTCTAACCACATGTGTGTACCAACACAAATAACACCTTGACACAGCTTACCAGCTCTTTTTATCCATCCATTTTAGTAAAACAAAGTAGTAAGTTTGATTTTAAGCCTGTAAGTTCTAGCAATGAAGAAAGAAGCAAAAATCTGACAACCTTTTCAATACTCTCACTGTCTTTACTACCACTTTTCTTGCCAAAACTGTTTCTAATTTACTAAATCTCCAATGCTTAGGTTTAAATGAGGGTATAGGCCTACAGTAGAAAATTTTAATTTGATCTAATCTTTCATAAAGTTTTGATATGAGGTAAAAACTAATTTAGATGAACAACATACTAAACATCTTGTTTTGCCATGTTTTATTGAAAATAAATTTAATTTAAGTTTAAGTCACGGCATACATTCAATTTACAAAGTGTTGCTTTAAGAAGATGCAACTAGGTGGTGCTAATCACTACTGATTAATTGATCATCACACTGTTGCTTAATAGTTGATGTAAAGTTTTTGATTCTAATTGTTGCACAAAATAATTTAACTTGGTCTATTTTTGATTCTAATTGTTGCACAAAATAATTTAAATTGGTCTAGAAACAGCAACACCCAGCACACTTACAGCATGTTGAAGCTTCTATAACGTCTTGACTACTTGGCGTGCACAGGACATCTTGTAGACGGGCGGTATTTGTGTGATTGTAATGTTTTAAGTTGCCTCTTTTTCTCTTCCCTAATGTCTCTCTGGGCTGTGTGTCTCGCGCCTCCCTCCCTTGCCTCTCCGTTTGACGGATGAGGCCGGGATGTGAGGATGAGAGGATGAGAGGGGAGATGTGTTGCACCTCACTTCTCTTTCTAATGTCTCCCACTGCCGGCAAACCATGCGGAAAACTAAAGACTATTAATGCCACAAACAAATCTCTCCCAAAACGGAAACCTCTTTTACATGTTTTAGTGCACTCAGGCTCCGGGCCTAATGACATGGAGAGAGGAGGGGGACGCACAGAGGGAGCAGTGGAAACAGATGACATAAGGTCCAGTAATCAGGCTCATCAAAGTGCAGCGGAACTAACAGCTCACAACAACACAAAGAGGAGCCCCAAAGCCACGCTGTTGATTGTGCGTAGTATGTTTTAAATGGATATTATAAATCCTGAAGATGGTTTTATTAACGACATTGTGTTAAAGCATCAATCAGGTTTTGTGTTGCAGAATTGTGTAAAAACGTCATCTATTAGAGCACTTTACGCAACATCCATGGCCTGCTAAGTCACAAAAGCAATGGAAAAACCAAGGGACCATCATTGTAACTACAATGCTAATAAGTGGACGCATTCAACTTGAAGTGCTTTCAATCAAGCCATGATTTAACAAAAACAGAACTATATGAGTTGGGTCAATGGTAGTCTGTTTCCATTGTCAAAAGAGGTTCTTAGTGTCTCAAATAAGTGTACTGTACTGCTTTGGGGGCTTTTGTTTCCATCAGCTAACTAAACAGTGCACTCTGATGATTTAGGATAGAGAATCTTTACTCAGAAAACACAAAATGCCGGGGGTGCGCACATCCCGGAAGGGTCATTTGCCCAATGTCATCCCCCTCTCTCTTGCCCTGTCTGCTCTCTACCTATATACTGTCAATCAATCAATAAAGGCAAAAAGGGTAAAGAATTATCTTAAAAAGAAAACACAAAATGCCAGTGTGTTCTGTCATGGTCTTGTTCTTGTGATGAACTCATTTAGAATTGATCACTTATGATCAGGAGATGATGAGAATGATAAATGTTATTAGCAACAGGTCATATTATATCCATTTTTAGAATCATTTTAAAATCAGTGTCTTATCACTTCATAATTCAAAAAGTCACATTTACAATAAACACAAAAAGTTTTGCCATTTGACATTGAATAGTGAGTGATAAAAGTCCCAACATAGAACATTGACTCAACTGATGCAGCTTTCTAATTTTAGGAACATCTCCATCTTTATTGCAGTGTACTCAAATCTGGTCACTCTGGATACATTCGGAGCACTTCTGGGCCAATTGTGACAATTTACACTGTAGGGGTAGGATCAATGCGTCCCCCTGGAATTATGAAGTTCTATCTGACATTTAGAATTTTAAAGTTTGATGCATTTTGGGACTTTTTATTAGAACAAAACCTGCACCACATGTGATTCTTACTAATTAGACTTTCAAACTTTAAATCTCGAGATCTCAAAACTGCTCAGAACAGAATTACAATTGTAAAACATTAGAGGATGTTTTGGTAATTTGAGTGAGGAGGTGAGATTTGATTACACATGAAATAAGAGGATATATTATGTTAAGCTCTCTGTTGGTTTTGGCTTGTTAAGTCTGACTAGGATGTTGTAACAGACTGACATTCCAGACATTTTTTTGAAGTTTTATTTCCATAGTTATGTTACCATGTTTTCGAATGTAGCAAGTTTTTATTTTTATCACTAGTTGGACAGATGGTTTGACCTATGTGACCCCAAACCCCATCCCGATGTCATGACGGCCTTGTAACTCTGTCGTAGATGTGGTCCCAGTCACTGTATGCAGATGTTTTGTTGTCTGCCTGTGTGAGATAAAAGATTTCACAGAACCATTGTGGTTATGATGAAACACTCCTGACCACTTTGCGCTGATTTAAAAACAGAGGTCTTTCCACAGACATCAGTCAAGTCTAATCCCTTTTACAGCTTTCACAAAGTAACAGCAACTCCAGTTATTAACCTGCTCCACCTCAGATAGCCCCAGTCGAGCCCATCCAAGTCTTAACCAAGCCTTCAGTGATAGCATCGCTGTGTCGGAGTGGAAAAGAAGCGCTCCCATTAGATGTCCGGCTAGATAAATAGACTATAATGGGTTGCAGGGGGTGCGTTTGGTCGTTTGGCCTGACGCTCTCATCAGATGTGATCTCAGGGTCGCAGCCATGAATCAGGCAGAGGTGCGACGCCATTGGTCATCCTGACAGCGAAACAAAGTCTCCGAACTGGGGAGGGACAGCCGCCGCTAATGGAGCCAGATTAGGATGGGTGTGCTGTGTAACTAGCACTGGCACTGGCGGACTTACTCTGTTAGACGTGTGGGGTCACTGACTTCTTTATGAGATACCTGAGCAAAGCATTGTGGGCCAGTGGAGCTGTGGCGCTGCATGTGCATTTTGTATGCATTGTGCCCTGATTGTTTTTGGGGGGTATTTATGATGCGTAAGTGTGCGTTAGCGGCTCTGTGTATGCGTGTGTATGTGCAGCCAGTGATGTGGTAGCGGCGGGGCTGATAAGGAGCAGATAAAGCTTTAAGGGCTAATGGTTTCCACTAATGAGAAAACTGGCTGTGATTATGACAAATAGGTGGAGAGCAGCAGGCTAAGCAGCGACACATAGCAGCTATTGTTAGGCAGCCGAGCCTTAGCATCTCATTACAGCAGCTCCTGATAGAACAACCTGCTTCAGATACGGGCCCGCTCCGCTCTTATTCACACCAAATGGATCTCAAACTCTCATGACCCCGGCCCACTGTTCTGTCTGGGATGTGCTTACACACTTGGTGGCCAAAGAAAAGAAATTCGACTGCAGTGTCCTCGCAGCCCAGGTTAAAATATTAGATGAATTAACATTGCTTTAAAATAATTTTGTAGTAAAAATGCATCATATTTGAAAGCAGTAGCAATATATAGTATGTTAAATATAAATATAGTCTAGCATCCGTTCTATGTTCAGTCAGGCTGCAACACTGCTATTTAGAATTGTTTTGAGAAAATGTATTTATTATTCATTGATTCTTTGCTATTTTAGAGGCTATTTATCATCATGTAATTTGATTCAAAGCAAATTTCCGGTAGAGGCTCTTCAGTGTATCCAACACATTCTGACTTATTCTGTCTCATTGGAAACAGGCCTCTCTTCAAAAGACAGGTATGACCTCTTTATTTAGTGCATGTTTTGTTCAAACATGTGTATTGCACCTTAGCTCCTCTTATAGAACCAGGTCTACAGTCCAGGTCTGGGAGGCAGACACCCTCTACAGCTTTAGGTGTTAGACATTACATTTTGATAGAGCTTATATTCTGGACACAAATTTAAAGGCAACACTTTTGTTTTTGACCCCATTTTTCATGAGCTAAACTCAAAGATCTAAGACTTTGTCTGTGTACAAAAAAGGCCTATTCCTCTCAAATATTGTTCATAAATCTGTCCAAATCTGTGTTAGTGAGCACTTCTTTCTTTGCCGAGATAATCCAGCCACCTCGCAGGTGTGGCATTTCAAGGATGCTGTTTAAGAGCACAAATGTAACAAGCACAAAACTCAAAGCACTGATATATTTTTATAACTCTGACCGGGTGCTGATATTATCAAAATATAACCGTAGGAATAAATAATGTAACTTTTCCATGGAATGCAACTTGTAAAATAGCCTTAGAATCACAACACTGTATCTGGAGTTGAACAACAAAGTTTTCTCATGTGTTTAACTGCACTGAAGACTTTACTTTTCACTACAAAAGCTTGTCTGTGTCGGGTTATTCATATATTCATATCACTTATCAGAGCATGCAGTGTAGTATATTAATATTCCTTAACCTTTATTCAACCCTTAAAAACCCAACACCACCCTTTAACCTTCCACTCTTAATCATCCACCGCTTCCCTCCTTCATTCCTTCAACCTTTCCTTCATTCCCTCTCCCTCCCTCCTTCCTTCCCTCTTCCTAACCCAAAGCCATTTCAGCATGAGATTATAAATGGAGCCTTGGGAAAACGTGATAAATCAATTAATCATTTGTAGCTATGTAGCCTAATGAGTGAACTGAGGTGTCATAATTAGTTCTCCCCGTATCAATCATTAAAGTGCAAGTTTGCTGATAAACAGGCCGCTGATGAGAGGCGAGACATGGCTCTGAGGAGGGCTGCCGCTGCTGAAGTATCACACGGGCGCAGCGCTAAACATGCAGTAATGAGCTACGTTTATACTAGTTAGGCCTCACACACTTCCCTACTACAGCTCAAGGCTTCTCTAAACGGAAATGGTAGGATACAAAAAGATCAGCTAGAACTATGAAATGATCCCAGGAAAAGCAAAATATTTTTCACAGTAAAGATTGAGATAAGATTAGAAAACCTTTATTAGTCCCAAAATGTGGAAATTGCATTTTGCAACAGCAGTAGTACAGTGGAGAAGTAAAGTATCACACAGGTAAAAAGCCAACCTGGCCACAAAAGTGAGTTAAAAATATTCTAAGACAGGATAATCAAAAATAAAATAGAAATAAATAAAAATAGATACATATGTACAATTAAATTATGCCCAAACAAAATAAACTGAAATAGACTATACAGCCACTTTGAGATGATGTGTTAAAACAGTTTTTATTTACCCTTCATTCAAGATCATGTTACATTATGTTAAAAATTATCACAATATGCTTCTTCTAAACTTGCTGTTCGGTTTGTAGAAATTAACACAAAGGCCTTTTAAATTGAACAAAGTAACTGTTCAGCACCATGGACAGCGAACAAGTCCATTGCAAAATGGGCACACAAATAAATTGGTTCTGAATCTGAAACTGTAGGATTTGTATGGAATTGAAAACCAATGCCACAACTAAGACTGTCTGTCTGCTATATAAGTAGAAGAAACACAACTTCTTGGGAGTCGTAATCGACAGCACACGGAAGTGGTCTAAGCAAAGCAAGTGTACTGTTGCAGTTAGAGGGAATCTGGTTCTTACTCATTTATATTATTGCCCAATGGTGTGGTCTCTAGACAAAGCTGTGGAACTCTTGCTCGTTCCAGAAAAACAGTCTTAGGTTGGCTATTGGCGAGGGATCATACAGACATATTACTGTAATTAGCTACATGTAATGAGACATCACTATGACTACAATCCCTAATATACACTGAGCTCTTATATAACAACAATGTTCACAGTTTAATAGTTAATGTATCAAAATAAGGCTCTTACATACATTTGCTCTTTAAAGCTCCATAAAACCCAGTGGAAGGAGTACATTCATTATTTCCTGCAAAACTAAAAATGCATCCATGTTTGTTTGGTTACATTTATGAACTAAATTTATTTGGATTCTTTGTTTGATGATGGGCCTGTGATCTGTTTGCTCATAGGCATGGATTTGCAATCTGGAATATTGCAACTGGATGCCACAAAAACTACACACAGCACCTTTAATTCACTATTACAATTTTGTCAAGACACCAAAAAATCTTTAGACTTTAAGATGTCAATGATTAGCCACAACTACATGAAGACTTTTCATTTGGGGTAAATATGTTTGGCCTTGTACAGCTATTAAACTACATAATTCATTGAAAGAAAAAAAAGATGGTTTAAGATTGAATGCCAGGTTCATGTCGAAACTGGGAACTCAAGTGTCTACTATTATGGTTTCATGTACTTTTGGTAATCTCATTTAAATCACTGATATGAGCACTGGTACATATGACTGATGGAGACTTCCCCCGTCCACAGCATCTGTAACGTCTGTGTGTTTGTGCTCCTTCATCAGCGCCAAGAGAAAGTGTACAGGCAGAGGTTAAATAAATGAAGTGCTTATTACAGCTCTGGCTCTGAGGAGTTAAGCTAAGCCATGCATATATAACACTTAGATTTAGAAGGGGGTGTGACTGTGTGAGGGGTCAGAGTGGAGGTCACCGTGTGCTTATATATATATATATATATATGTGTGTGTGTGTCTGTGGGTGTGAAGGAGTGCTAATGGTATTTCTGCGCTGGGAAATGCCCCAGTGAGCAGCCTAACTTATGGAAATCACAACCTCAACGCTAGAAGCCATTATCAGCCTCATTTGCATAAAGACTCTTTTAAATAGGCTCCTGAAGGCCGGGACACGCCCCCTGTCCCAATATTCCTTTAAGGTTCCATTAAGGTTTGACTAAAGTTGAACCTAACCCCCCTGTCGCCCTCTCCTATCGACACGCAGCAGCCCGGCCTGCTCAGACCAATCACAGTGATGTATGAGTAACCGCGCTAACACGGGCAGACAGGGCCACACACACCTACAAACACACACACACAGACACACGTAGGATGGTAACAAGCCATTAACGAAGCCTTAATTGATGAGCTCGTTAAGATCTGTTATTAGAGAAATTGATTTCAAATAGCCACTTTAATCTGCTGGCCAAGGGGAAACAGGCCACAATGCAAATTGAAGCCGCTAAAGTACATAATGGAGCAAGTAATTCATAGATTTCACTTTCACTAATTAATAATTGGAGATTAGAAGAGGTGTTGGTGTGTGTGTGGTGGTAATGCGGGTCTATTGTGCATCTCGTGTTATTAATTAATGAGCTTTATTCCCAGGCAACCTATTAGTCATTAATGTGTGTGTGTTGTGTGTGTATGCCCTCTGTTTGTGGGTTTAAGTGCATTAGGCTGGGAGTGTTTATGATTATGCTACACATTTTGGGTAAACATAAGTTATTATGAAGCAAGACTTAAATGAGCTGATACCAATCATAGTATTTTGTGCCATTTTGTTGGCTGAAGGTGGCTGGAAATGACTGATGATGTATTTAAAAGAAGATGCAATATTGTACACCTCTGGCAAATTATGCCTCTGCTCTGGGTACTGGGTAAAGCACTACTGTTATCTTTACAAGACTAGAAAAATGTGCAAAAAGTACACACAGCAGTTGTAGAAGCTCCTAAATGTCTGTTTAACAAAAGAGTGTTGGATCTTGTTTTTAATTATAGGTATTCCACAAATGACTCTATCCCAATTTAATATGTCTGTAACTTTCCTTCTTTTTCTGGAAAACTGATTAAAACTGACTTTCAGGTGCTTCTCAAGTGCCATTCAGTCTATCTCTAATATAGAGGAAAGTAGAAGAAGATTAATTTGGAAGATTAATTAGCAAATGCAGCGTTGGACTGGACATGGATCACAACAAGGACACCAGCTGAAGAACGAGAGCTTCTGTTGGCTTGTGTGGTGTAAGCAGAGAGTTAAACAAACTGTACCTGCTTTTTCTTCTAGTTTCTAGAAAGCTTCTAGAAAGATAGTTTAAACCTCCTATTGTAAAAACAGCTCGCTTCCAGAAAAAGGAATGCTCCCATTGGTCTACACCAAGGTTGTCATATGATGTTCCAAGAAGTGTAAAACAGAGAAAGTGTATATTCAGCGCTGAAACGGAGAAAAGGGAGGCAACAATGAAAGCAGCCAAATACTGTCAATTCAATTACGTCATGTTTAACAGTCACAGTAAGCTCAAGGCTTCTCTAAACGGAAAAATTGGCCCAGTTGAATTTTTTTAAGAAAAAAGAAGCAGGAGAGGTCCCTAGGCTGCTTTTGGGGGTGAGTGGGTCTGAGACAGGCACAACAAAAAGGAAAGCATTGGAGCTTTAATGTAATGGCTGTGATATTACGTATTAATTCTTACTGGTTAACATTTTACATTTACATTTACATTTAGTCATTTAGCAGACGCTTTTATCCAAAGCGACTTACAAGTGAGGAAAACAATGGAAGCAATTTTAACAACACAAGGTACAAAAAGCATAAGTGCACAAAAAACTAGTCAGTTTAAACCCAGCGCAGTATACAATGCTAAGGATAAGAGAATTTTTATTTTTATTTATTTATTTTTTTTTTAAAGAAAGGAATCGATAGAAAGGAAGTAGAACTCAGTGTTTGTCAGTCAGGTGTTGACGGAAGAGATGTGTTTTCAGGTGTTTTTTTAAAGATGGCTACAGAATCTGCTGATCTTGTAGCAGCAGGTAGATCATTCCACCAATGTGGAACAGAGCCAGAGAAGGTACGCGAGAGTGATTTTTTACCTTTTTGGGACGGTACCACCAGACGTTGTTCATTTGCAGAGCGCAGGGATCTGGTAGGAACATAGGTCTGTATTAGTGAGTGGAGATATGGGGGTGCAGAACCAGAGGTGGTCTTGTAGGCCAAGAGCATAGCTTTGAACTTGATGCGGGCGTCAACCGGGAGCCAGTGTAGCCTAATGAATAGAGGAGTTACGTGCGCTCTCTTCGGTTCATTAAAGACCACTCTTGCCGCTGCATTCTGGATCAGCTGCAAAGGTTTGGTTGTGCAGGCAGAGAGTCCAGCCAGTAGAGCATTGCAATAATCCAGTTTGGACAAGACAAGAGCCTGGACTAGAATTTGCGTAGAGTGCTCTGATAGGAAAGGTCTAATTTTTCTAATGTTGTAGAGAATGAATCTACAGGACCGGGTGGTGCTGGCGACATGACTTGTGAAGTTTAGCTGATCATCAATTACCACTCCCAGATTTCTGGCAGTGCTGGACGGTGTAATGGTTGATGGGCCTATTACATATTTAACATTTTTAGATTTTTTTTTCTTCCAAAATTTTCACAAACATTTTTCACAAAAGAAAAGTGCAAAAAAATTTAGTCCTATCCTACTCGAGTAAACATGCCCGTAAAGTCCTAGACTATAAAAATGTATGGTGGATGACCAAAGTGTATGTGGTATAAAAAAAACGAAGATAAAAATCTGAACTTCAAATTCAAGGAACTTAAAAACTACTCACCACTTGACACTTGTCACTCTAGTTCCATGCTTCTGTGTTAGATTACATTCATGTCAGAACTGATTTGAAAACTCTTTTACTGTCTATAAAGAAGGTTGATCCCTGGCCACAGACTCTCTGTTTGGAGATTACCCCCATTGTTAAAAAGCAGCAGTAATAATTGGAATAATTAAAAGTGGTATTAGATTTTGTTTGACTTATTTATCTATTAGTTTTAGATGCACAATGGCATCGTGATTAGCTTAGTTTCCTGAGTCAGACGAGGCCTTTCTGTGTGGAGTTTCAATGTTCTCCCCGTGTTCAGGTGGGTTTCTTCCCACAATCATCAATCGATCCCTTTTGTTGATATACTTAAGTAATATTATTTCATTGAGTGCAGATTTTGATGATTTCTCTCACCTCTGTGTGTACAATGGCAGTGGCTCAGTGTTAGAGCATTTGTCCTTCAACCGGAAGGGTGGTGGTTCGATTCCCGCTCTCCCCACAGTTCAAACTGTTGTTGTGTCCTTGGGCAAGACACTTAACCCACCTTGCCTCCAGTGGTGTTCCAGCTGTGACACTGGTGAAATGAAGCTTATTGTAAGTTGCTTTGGATAAAAGCGTCAGCTAAATGAATAAATTACATGGCCTATCAACAGATGCATTTTTGTAATTTTCTTCATTTAATAAACAATAGCATTGTCCATGTAGTGAGTTGACAGGTGTTATGTTTCAAAGTGTTCAGTAGATCTATGCACTTTTTGAGATAGGCTTTTTAAATTGACCTGAGGTTTGAGTAGACGTTTGAGTGGTTGGACTTCTTGTAGACCCCGAGCTTAACGGGTCATGAACCAGACTGTATGCAGTGGCTGCTTGAAGCCAAGGAGCACCGTTTAATCTCATCTTTTTTATCTGTCTTCCACACACACACCCAAACACACACGGTGTATAATTCCAGTATTAGTGGTGGTATTAGCCAGAGTGGAGCAGGTACTTAACACTGAAAGGACTGAAATCACTTCCCAGGGGAGCTTTTATACAATGCCTGTGTGTGTGTGTGTGTGTGTGTGTGTATGTGTGTGTGTGTGAGTGTCTGTTAGTGTGGGAGATAGCACCCATTGTGGCAGCGGCGCAGCTTTCTGATTCTTGTGCGTGGCTTAAGCCGGAGGAAGTGCGGTCGGGACGGCTCTGGCCCCCCTGCCTTGATTTAATGTGGAGAATTGGCTGATGCTGTATTGAATCAGGCTGGGGCCCATATTGTTCGGCTGCTGGGGATTACACGTTTAGCAGCTAGTGATCTGGCCTCAGTTATAACGCCACTCGCCAAAAGAAGCAGCTCTTATCAGCGACTGAGCCCGCTCTCTGCCACATTCACAAGCCTCCAATACACTTTAATTGAATTTCTTTTTAGAGACAGAGAGGCTCAGACGGCTCATGGCATTCAATTTACCACCTCCCCTGTCAACGTTTAGATCCCTCAGTCGTTCTCCTCCTCCCGGAAAAAAAAGAATCGCCTCCTCACTACAAAAGGGAACTTGCAAATACCATATTTATCTCTGTTCCCTCTCTCTGCCTCTCTCTGCTATCCATGTCAGTTATTATATCATTTCAATGAATACTCGCCAGGAAATGGGCTTATCTCACAGGCAAAATATCTATTTCTTTCAGGCGTTGATTTAGTGTGTTTAAAGCTCACAGCGAGGACAGACAGACTGTCAGCTCGGGCGCTGCACTAAAGCAACGATGCTATCGGCCCCGAGCTGAAATACTGATGAATGGAGAGACGGGGGGTGGGGGGGAGTGAACAGAGGAGGCAACAGAGGGAGACAAAAGTACAGACAAATAGGTGGAGAGGAGTGAAAGGATGGAGGGGTCGAGAAGAGGAAGTGACAGGAGGAGGGAGTCCATCTCAGTCTTCACCTTTCACCTTTTTTATGTTGATTTGTCGTAAAAAGGTTGTGTTGCAGAATGGTCATTTGGAAAACATGGTGCAGCTTTAAAAAAGTGACAAAAATTGAGATCCAGTGACACCTGCAATCCAAACAGAGTTACTCTCCTTTATAAATGTTTGAAAGAAGGTTTTCCCATAAGGTGACTGCGTGTACATTGTTTTGGATCTCTGAGGTGAGGTTGAGATTAGATGGGAGACAAACATGGACTGTATAGTTCAATGGACCAATCAGTAGATCTATGGTACCAGCTACTTTTTCAGCCAAGAGCCATGTAAATAAATGTAATTTTGCATATATCTTCTGCTGATTATGTATTCTAGGCTTGACATGCTTATACATGTTTATACTGCCATGATGATATCTTATGGGCAGCAGTCAGTATATCCTGCATGCTTCAAGAATACACACGTGGACAACAATGTTGGTACCCTTCGGTCAATGAAAGAAAAACTCACAATGGTCACAGAAAAAACTTTATTCTGACAAAAGTAATAATAAATAAAAATTCTATGAATGTTAACCGATGAAAGTCAGACATTGCTTTTTAACCATGCTTCAACAGAATTATTTAAAAAATTAAACTCAAGGAACAGGCCTGGACAAAATTGATGTACCCCTAACTTAATATTGCGTTGCACAACCTTTTGAGGCTATCACTGCAATCAGACGATTCCTGTAACTGTCAATGAGACTTCTGCACCTCTCAGCAGGTATTTTGGCCCACTCCTCATGAGCAAACTGCTCCAGTTGTTTCCGGTTTGAAGGGTGTCTTTTCCAGACGGCATGTTTCAGCTCCTTCTAAAGATGCTCAATAGGATTGAGGTCAGGGCTCATAGAAGGCCACTTTAGAATAGTCCAATGTTTTTCTCTTAACCATTCTTGTTTTTTTTTTGCTGTGTTTTGGGTCATTATCCTGTTGCAAGACCCATGACCTGCGACTGAGACCAAGCTGTCTAACACTGGCCAGCACATTTCTCTCTAGAATCCCTTGATAGTCTTCAGATTTCATTGTACCCTGCACAGATTCAAGACACCCTGCCAGATGCAGCAAAGCAACCCCAGAACATAACAGAGCCTCCTCCATGTTTGACAGTAGGGACAGTGTTCTTTTCTTGATATGCTTCATTTTTCCGTCTGTGAACATAGAGCTGATGTGCCTTGGCAAAAAGTTCCATTTTTGTCTCATCTGGCTCCCAGAAGCTTTGTGGCTTGTTAACATGTAGTGGCATATTCCAGTCTAGCTTTTTTATGATTTGTTTTCAACAATGGTGTCCTCCTTGGGTCTCCCATGTAGTCCACTTTGGCTCAAACAACGACGGATGGTGCGATCTGACACTGATGTTCCTTGAGCATGGAGTTCACCTTGGATCTCTTTAGAAGTCTTTCTGGGGTCTTTTGTTACCATTCGGATTATCCGTCTCTTTGATTTGTCATCAATTTTCCTCCTGCAGCCACGTCCAGGGAGGTTGGCTACAGTCCCATGGATCTTAAATTTCTGAATAATATGTGCAACTGTAGTCACAGGAACATCTAGCTGCCTGGAGATGGTCTTATAGCCTTTACCTTTATCATGCTTGTCTATAATTTTCTTTCTATTCTCCTGCGACAACTCTTTCCTTTGCTTCCTCTGGTCCATGTTGCGTGTGGTACACACCATGTCACCAGACAACACAGTGACTACCTGAAGCCCTATAAATAGGCCCACTGACTGATTACAAGATTGTACACATCTGTGATGCTAATTAGTGCACACACCTTGAATAAACATGTCCATTTGGTCACATTATTTACAGTCTTTTCTAGGGGTACCATCAATTTTGTCAAGGCCTGTTTCATGAGTTTATTTTTTTAAATAATTCCGTTGAAGCATGGTTAAAAAGCAATGTCTGACTTTCATCGGTTAACATTCATAGAATTTTTATTTATTATTACTTTTGTCAGAATAAAGTTTTTTCTGTGACCATTGTGAGTTTTTCTTTCATTGACCGAAGGGTACCAATATTTTTGTCCACGTGTGTATATCATCAATCATTAAACATCACCTCCCCAGCCAACTCCTTTTACCCTCATAGAAACTCATGTCACTCATAATCACTGTTATGGTTTTCTAGAATAATCATTTATTTCATTGGCCACATTGTGCCTACTCCAGCTTTAGAACTAATGCCGAGAAAACAAGACAAACTCGCTTTGATGTGTAGAAATACGGTATTATTTTCACTGACCGATTCCTTTTAGATGAAAGATGTGGGTGCGTTTGGTGTCGTGTTCACAGACAGCTGACGTTGTTTGTGTCTCGTCCCGGCCACTTTCCATTTCCATAATGAAGCGCTCCTTGCGTGTCATGTGGCGAAATGCCTTCATTTGAAATAAGTGCCACACTCCAGACAATTGTTGCCTGCGTGTCTGATTGACAGAGAGCTTCGCTGGCCACAGAGCTCTGCACCAAATGCTCCCATAATGGATTTTCCCAGCAGCAATTAGACCAGTGGCAAAAGAAATTTAGTTCCTAATCCCGCAGGAAAAGAGCTCTGAATGTTATCTGTGTTCAGCTGCACGTCAGGATTTTCCACATCAAGGATTTTAGGAGAATATGTCGAAAGGAACTGTAGAAAGAATTGAATATATGACATAAACAGTAAAAAGGATTGAGTTGTCTCCAACAGCGTGACAGTTGAATTACTTTATTTTTCTCAAAATTTGATGAAATAATCCACAGATTGGATCTTCTGAAATTACAAGTGACAACAGAATGAAAACCGAAAAAACATTATAAAGGTAATCTGTTTGTATCATACTTGCATGGTTCATTAGCCCCACGTATTCCCCCTTCTTGATTATTAAGGGTTAAGTCTAAAAGAAATAATGGCCAGAGAACAGATAAAACCCATGCTGTAGTTTGAATCTATTTCTAAGGTTGAGAAATAAATCCAGATCAACCTGGGGCTTTTTGTGACCACAAATACCAGTGTCCTGTTTTAATGGGGCCCTACCTGTCGCCCAGCCCACATTTGTCTGCTGACTGTGTGTGTGTGTGTGTGTGTGTGTGTGTGTGTGTGTGTGTGTGTGTGTGTGTGTGTGTGTGTGTGTGTGTGTGTGTGTGTGTGTGTGTGTGTGTGTGTGTGTGTGTGTGTGTGTGTGTGTGTGTGTGTGTCAGTGACACGACTGGCCACAGGCCCTGAAATCTAACATGTTTTAACAATGTCACAGTGTCAGCCTTGTGCCGCAGCGACACACACCGGCCCAGGCCTATGCTGTTGTGTGTGGACAGGGTTATAGAGTACAGCAGCTATTTTTCTTGCACAATGACTGACCAAGTGGCCCTGGGAAGCACAAACACACCAATACCCCGCACACATACACACATGTACGCAGCCATCTCATCTGGCCAGTATAATTCCATTTGTCTGGTCCAGCAAGCAGTTGGCTAACTCCATGAATTATTACAATCCCATAAGGCATCTGGGGTGCAACGTGCTGGGGGCCCAGTGTGTGTGGCCTCCATCTACTATTTAAGTCACCATGGAACAGTTACACTCCCGCACACACACCCTTCCTCTCTCTCTTATCACACTGTGTGTATCTTCTATCTTCAAATAATGTTTTGTCTCTTTCCTTTGTGCTATCATGCTGCTACAAATGGAAAAACGGCATCTCATTCCTCTCTCTGGGGTTTTTTAGCAGCTCATTTTTTCAGCCGGGGTCATGTGTGTGTGTGTGTGTGGGTGCGGGTGGTGGTTGCGGGTGGCACGGTAACAGTGGCAGACAGATGGCCATTTCTCTCTCTCTCTCTCTTTCACCATGTTGAACATTGCCTTGAAAGATCATCGGAGCAAAAAATGGATTTCATTTCAGCCTGTATTACAGGATTTAAAGTACAGCAGGCTCTGTGTAATCTGAGAGCCCTTTGTATTATTCTGCGCTGATTGAAGTCGAGTTTTTGAAGTGGACAAGTTTTTTTTTCTCAAGTGAAATAGAGCTAGTGCAGCAATCCAGGAGGAGTTTTTGTAAGTGTGAAGCAGCTCCAGAGAAAGACGAAGGAGTTTTCAAATGAACTCCAGTGATTGCAAAGAGTTGTTTGACAGAGAGAGCCGAGCGGCAGAGATATAGTGGTGTTCTCAGTCCATTGGGCCCACATTCTGTTACTGTAATGTTGGATTGATTGATCAAATGAAGCATTTACAGTGTGTCTGTGGAATCCCGCAGTGTCATGACTGGATTTGAAATAAACGCTTCATCTTGGCAGCTTACTTTCTTACTCCACAACTTGAAATGTAAAATGTTGCTCCTAAACTCGAGCTCAAGTCCTAAACATATCACTTAGCTGGATACACCACATGTATCATTGGTGTTTTCTCATTCAAATCTATGCCCTTTTGCCTTTTAGCTCAACAACATGTAGACCAATAGTGTCTTATTGAATTTTGAACAGTGTAAATAAACTGTTACAAAGCTCCCTGTCTTCTGTTCAGACGCACTGTGTTGGAGTCCTACTTTTATTATCCCGTCCATAGATTGTATAATAGACATTCTGCGGGTGTTACCGGGGGAAGTGAACATGTGCTGCACACATTCTTCATAGACACTAATCTTAAATTGGATCTGCTGGTCGCTCTCTTTAATTATTCTGTGATCCATGAGAGAACTAGCAGGAGGTGAGGAGGGGACACAGGGCCAATGGAGAAGGGGCTATGCACAATGTGCTGTGATTGAGTTTATATTTTACCAAATTGATCAATACTTTACTGTAAATTAGTTTATCTTTCATTATAGAAGTTTGATTTTGTTTTTAAAACTGGTAATTATTGGCATTTCCACATCTTTTTAATGCACTAAACCGTATATAATATAATATTGTCTTATTGTGATTTCACCTTCTTTATCTTAAAATAAATGTCCCAAACCCACAAACAAGAAACATGTGGTTCTCCCTCCTCAATAGTGCTCACTTTGCCGTCTTTGGTTAACTGTAAAAACAGAAAATAAATCATCTTCCCCTGGGTCCTCTGTCGCGTTGAAATTTTATTTCATTGTGACAAAGAATAACAAGTTGTAAATGTTATTGTGACCACCTTTTGGCTTAGTGTAAACTGGGTCTTTCGTTTCACAGAAGGTAATCTAAACTCTTGAGTCAGTCTCTGTACCTGACTTGGTCTGTGACAGGTGTTAAATCCTCCTCTGCTGCTGAAAGAGCTCTAAATGGATGATCTGGTGAGTTCTATGCAGAGGTGTATGGATTTAATCATGGAACAGGAAACAATGCATACCGGTTTGTTTTTGTGTTTGACTTGATTTGACTCATTGAGAGTAGACTAAACTATAGTCATCTTTATAGTTTATTCCAATCTAAAGCTTACATTCTCAACTAATAAGAATATTTCTATTTATATATATATTCAGGTGTATTCACTCAGTATAATCAGTTCTTTTACAGCAGTAGCACTTTAACACATGTGCTAAATGTCAGGCTGTATAAAGCCCAGGAGTCTACTAGAAGAAAGTAACACTGTTAAATTGACCGTGATTTACAGAAAAGGGCTAGAATGTTGTAGTGTGTGCATTACGTTAATATAAATGTAGGCCTATAAAATGTAATTAAATATTAATAGTAATACATAAAAGGTAAGATGATGTCTGTGGGTGCTTGAGCATCCTGTCACCATCTAAAGACATGTGTTCCATTTTGTGGAATAATAATATTTTTATCTTTAACTAATAACTTATTATTATGTATTATTCGTATTGTCCTCCTCAAAATATAACATATTGTTGTTATAGCAACAGATGTCTGATGTTTTCAACTTTTAGTTTAAATGCTGCTGATGATGGCTAATGATAGTCTTGATATGATCGCACATTACTAAGCAAATTGGACCTTTACAGGCTAATACCCTCTGAATGGAGCATTAACTGTTAAGTGAACTTAATAAGTCCACCTCAGGACTGTTTTAATGGGAAACCCTTTAACGAGTGAGAGTGAGAAAGATAGAGATAGACAGAAATCACACAAACTAAATTGAGAGATGAAAAGCACAGAATGGAAAGAGTCTGATGATAACGTTCGTTAAGTTTTTATATCATTAGATGCTGCGGGCCCATTTTGCACACACACAGCTCTTATTACAGCCATGCTATTAGCTGCTGTGGATACAATTAAGGCCTAAAGGTAAAGAGACGATCAGATGAAGAGGACTGTTTAAGTTAAAGCTGAGAACGTTTAGCTGATAAGAGTTAATGGTGTGTTGAACCTGGGGACAATGCTGACTGCATCTGCTGACGCTGAGCAGAGGCCTGCATTGGTGCCAGTGTCCCTGTTAATGGGCTGTTTCTTTCAGGTGTTACATTTGTTTAAAGGTGCATTGTGTACGCTTTTGTAGTCCCTTATGTAGTAACCCAATGGAATAGATCAGTCAAAGTATGTAATACTTTTCAAGAATTATTTATGAACTAAATAGATTTTTGACCATAGTCATTTGGCAGAAGAATATTAGCTTTTTTAATTCACAGTCAGCTGTGTCTCATCATTCATTCATCATTCATTCTCATCATTTTTGTCTGATGAGTCATTATATATTTTACTATAGCCACCTCTTTCTTTATTACAGTATAACCTGATTTAAGTCAAGACCAGTTTCGTAACAGTCATTGACATAAGATGAGTTTAGAACCAGTCACTAGTCACTTATCTAGTCTCTCATCCAGTACCAGCCACAGCCAGGATCAGTTTAGGGACCAGTCACTGATCCAGGATCAGCCACTGATCTGAGACTGTGGTAAAAAAGTTCAAGGACTACTCGAACTTTCAAGAACTGATGCAGAATCAGTTCCGTACTTGTCAATACGGTCACTAATTTAGGACCAGTCTAATACCACCTACTGATCGAACAACAGGCCACTTACCACTTGATTACCACTGATTCTGACTTGGTTCATTTGGTTCCCTTCTTTCTGTTTCCCTATCCTCCATTTCATACTTTTTTTATCATGATAAAGACTAAACAATATAAACTGATCCTGAAAAAGTGACCAACGGTTGCCTTAATTCTGGAACCACTTTCACCAAACTCAGCAGGTTTCCCTCTTCAGGCCTGCAGTGCAGTTCCCCATCTACATTGTCACTTATTTATTGATAAGGCCAATAAAGTGGTTTGTTCCTGTTGCTTGAAAGCAAAACTAAAAAATGTCACCAAAATGTTTTGGTGCTTTCCCTTCAGCCATGAATTATCCCTTCCTGCTTTTCCTGCTCACTTTCTTTGGATCTCTTTTACAAGACTTATTCTTTTCTGACACATTTCATCTGTCTACAGTTTCATTTACCACTCTACTCTTCCTCTATTCATTTAACTCTTCACACTTCCCCATCTCTTCCCACTATCTCTTATCTCCCCTCCACATCTCTTTCCTCAGCCCCTACCCCTCCATCCTAATAGCGCGCTGACAGAGCCGGTGTTTCTAATCAGAGGTGAGGAGAGCGAATGAGCAGCCGTCCGATCCTCTCTGCTCTCTCATCAATCGGCTCTAACTGAATGGGAGCAAATCTCAGCAGGGACAAAATTAATATGTAGCAGATCTGCGGCGCTCGCCCCGGCCTGGAATTGAAAATGGCTTTGGTGCTGGCTGACCCGTATCCGTCCCAAAGTGTGTGAGAGTGTGCCGTGCATGAGTGTGTCAGGGGCTGTACCGGCAGATTATTGAAGAGACAATTGGCTGTACAGCAGTAATCAGGAGAACACTGAGGTGTGTCTATCTTATGACTGCTCTCTGACAAGCCCTTAGACACACACACACACATATACAGCAGGAGGTTTTTTCCCCTCTATCCAATTCAATCAGACAGTCCATCCGCCCTGCAGAGCAATGTGGCACTGCCCCCGTGCATGACAGTATCAATTCAATTACCCAGGAAATGGATCCATATTCAACCCATATAAACTCATACACAGAGCCAGGAGGGGCTGCTGCTGCCTCCGAGACAAAGAAATGCGCATTTACCCTGTAATAACTTTCATTTGGACTGGCTTTGAAAACCATTCTCAGCCAGGCATTTGTCGCTGTCACATCGCGTTATCCACAAATCAGGTTTACAAAATATCAATTCAATTTCTGGCGTAGCGCGGAAGGCACAGCAGAGGAGAGAGAAACACACACACATCTGGAGACGGAGCGAGCGGATCGCAGGGTGCTGAGGGGCCCCTTGTGGTTCGGCCAGATTTCCAGTCACAACTAATCAAAAGCAGAGCAGACCATGCTAATCTCTTCAATTTCATCCTTTAGACTGCTGTCTTTTCCCAAGTCGTAAACACACACAAACCCACACAGTGACATGCTCGCACAGGCACACACACAGGTCAGATAAAAACATGGACACACAGGCAAAACATATATAACACAGACATAAAGCCATTCATAACAGGGACATACAGTATATAGGCGGTATATATCATCCACACAGACACACAGCCTGCAGGCCTGTGGTGTATCGCTGCGGCTCATCGCTGTTCTGTCTACATGTGGCACTGAAGTCTGCAGGGGAAGGAATGCACTGACCACAGCCTCTGTGTTCATGTACACAAGCACAGGGGGCAGTGTATGATAGAGACTAGATTGACCTACCACTGAAGGAGATGGGAACTCAAACAGCCCACCACCAAGAATGCTTTTTACATATTGCTTTTTGACAGATTTGTAAAAAAAAAGAATATGCTGTATGTTCATGTCACTCTGCCTTAATGTTACTTTTCTAATCTTCTATAATGTACTGCATTGAAAGTGTGAAAATGTTGTTGTTTGGAAATAAACTGTTTATCCATTTCAAAGTATAGCACAGAAAATGTATTCATTCCTCTACTTTTCTCCAATTTAACTCCAAATCCAAAATGTAAAAAAAAATATTTTAATAGAACACAATACAGACAACAGAAAACTGTAATAGAAAAATTATAGAAATGGCTTCAAATAGCAGTTAGTTGAACGGCAATACTGAAGGTGACAAGTTCTATGTAGGAACATTTGGAAAGAGTAAAGCTTGATGAAGCCATCTAGTGGACAGGTGAGGTACAACACAACAGGAACATATGTTGTTTTTAAACTGTATGGTCTGAGTTTATGTATGCTGACTATATTTGATAAGAAAAACCTTCCTTCATGCACTAAAAGAAGAAGCACACAGAAGCAGCTGGGGAGGAGTAATGAGGAGTTTAGTCGATTCCTAATGAAATGCTCTTTTCTCCAATAATCAGACACATGGAGCTTCCTTCATCTGGAAACTGTTTAGCAACAGTAACGCACAGCGCTTCATGAAATTATCCACCGACACAGTGTGATGCAGACACTCGCACATATACAGCATCAGCTCACACAGTAATTACACAGCAGCACCCGGCTCAAAACGCTGTTTAACAAATCAATTTGAGAATGCTTACCTTGTAAAGCTGTATCTGGTTGTGTGTGTTCCAGTGTGTGCTTGTGCGCGGACACTTCCCAGAGCTGATCCATTAAGGTGTTAACAAAGAGCTGTGCTTGCCGCGCTGCTGGAAATGTGTAATTGGAAGGATGGCTAAGGGCCGACACACACAAATACACTTTATTGATCCAGAGCATCTCCCATATACAGCCTGCAGCGAACACACACTCCGACACAGCAAGGGGCTACACTGACTTTACTCACATTTTGTTGCCATCACCGGCACTTTATCAAGCAATCAATAGTCTTTTATTTTCTCATATCTTTAAATGGACGAATATCCTGAATATGATTTTTACAACAGCAGGGAGTAATGTGATGGAAAAGAGAGGGATGGGGAGAGGACAGGAGGGGCATAGGAAAAAAAGTGAAAGTAGTGAGGAACAAGGAAAGTAAGAAAAGGTGACAGAGAATAACAACTTGTAAGGAAACAGAGGGATCCAGGTGAGGACAAGTGTGGAACAGAACAGAAAGCTGTAGATGTTGGACCACCGCCAGCGGGCAGGAAGCCGCCGGTTGACCCAAGCGCCATTTGCATGTTAAGTGGTGTCAATCTGCATTGATTCTTAGCCAAATGAAATGCAGTGGGCTTCAATAGAGCCTGTGCTTTACAAGGGCCTTCTCGCTGCTACATCCAGCCTATTGGATTCAGATTAACAGGCTCAGTACAGCCGCACACTGAGCAACTTATCTTTAATTAAAATCACTTCCTTCACAGGATCCACCGGACTGGAATAGGCTGCACCTGGACTGGACTGGTCTTGCCGAAGCTGGAATGAACTCAGTGGACTGAAGTATACTGGACAGGACTCCTGGTACTAGAAACATATATGTATTTATTTATTTATTTATTTATTTATTTATTTATTTATTTATTATTATTTATTATTTATTATTATTATTATTATTAGTAGTAGTAGTAGTAGTAGTAGTAGTAGTAGTAGTAGTAGTATTACTATTATTACTATTATTATTATTATTGTTATTATTATTATTATTGTTGTTGTTGTTGTTATTGTTATTATTATTATTATTGTCTCAAATTACTCGTGAATAGTGTCTGACTAATAATTACTGATCACTGCTTGAGGAATTCCCAGTGCCTGCTCTATGTGAATGGCATTGAGGATGTACATTATTTAATTTTCTGTCGATGTTTGATGAAGAAGGTTTGCACATCCAACTTTTCGACAGGTGCGTAGAAGGCGCTGCTAGTGAAACTCCCAGTGCCAAAACGTTGCCTTTTTCCACTTGTAAACACATTTCACCACTGCAAGTTTGACGCGTGTCAGTTTTGCTGTAGATGTTGGACAGATAAAAATGGAACTTCTGAATGATTGTAAAAACCTTGGAGTCAGCTGCATTGCAGTCCTAAATGTTTAAAAAGTATTTGTCCAGCTTTCATCCCAGGCTAAATTCTCCAGAGTAGACCTGTCCCTTCTGTATCAAAGTTCTGTTCTTATTGCATTACTGAAGATGCTGCTTCAGTGAAACAACTCCTTATAAGGTTCAGTGACATTCTTGTGACAGTCGAGTTGGTGGAATGGTTTATGGTACATATGAAACACAATAAACAAATGAAATTGCATAATTGTTTTTATTACCTCCAACAATTTTCACATTTAAGATCTTGCAGCACATTTCAAACAGTACTATTAGACTGATAAAAAACTGTTTCATAATTGCATGTGTATGACACAGTTGTGCTCCTTAATGAATATTAGAATATATTATGAATATTATGGAGAATGCTGACAGGTGACAGTAACAGCAGTCTGTCTAACTGGGGCATTCCTACAATTATTGTGACACAACTGATGATCAGATGTACAGTAGATTTCCAGTTGCAGGATTGAGTCACGAGATCTGTGCACTAAATGAGTTTGTTCGTCAACCGCAACAGAGTTTACACACACTCATGGACACAGTCACGTCTCTAGCCATGCACTGAAACCATGTAATGAGCAGAATCTGATTACAGCCCTTAATTAACAAAGCACACACACAGTTTCTCCCATCCTCATTCTGTCAGAGTGCAGCTCTGGGTGCACCAGTCTATCATGTGAAAGGGTAATGGTTCCACTAAATGTACTTTACAATGTCTCTTTGGGAAAGGTTTTAGTTAAAGCACAACTCTAAACATCTGACAAGCACATACAAAGATCTGGAGAGTTTAAATGAGTTAAAAAGCAGAGAAGAGTGAGATGACCCCACAAACACATTTCCACACAGATAGTTAGCATGCTTGTAAAAGCACTGTATCTGTGAATAAACCATCTATACAGTAGCTTACCATGTTTTTATTTTTAAGCTTCCTATACATTTTAGAGTTAGACGATGCTGAAGTGGCAAAATGTTTTATCAAGCTGTATTTACACATATATATATATATATATATATTTAAATATACAATATATGTATGACTGTGTATGTCCGGGAGCCTGTGTGTCCTCTCTATAATAGCCAGGCTGCTATCAGCCATAGGCTCTCACAGCTACTGTGGGACAACCAATTCCCTTTATCAGGCTTCTGATAACGGGCTTTGGCTCTGCTCTGCCATCCCACATACACGCTATCACACACAGCTACTAAATAACTAATTAGCCTCTCTCTGGGGGTGGGGGCTGGGGGGTGACCCACCGCTCTGACAAAGGCATGCAGCGTTTTAATGTAAAAAAATGAAATCAATAAAGGCGTGGGGCGTCGGGCAACTAGCAAGCGGCCCCCTCTTAACATTAACAATTATAGTGATTAACAGTGATACCCGCAGCTCATTATTCACAGGCCGCGCCAGAGAGCGGAGAGATAAGCTTGTTTATTGGAGAGGGCCCTTTTCACAAGGTGCAGTCGTTCATCATTTGGGCTGAGGGGGTTGCTGGGATGTTGGGTGGGGGTGTGGAGTTGAGGGGCACCACAATTAAAAACACACAGTGACCTTGTGGCTGGAAGGTGCTACAGAGAGAGCATTTCAGATGGAAGACACCTCATCAGAATGGTCCGGCTGCAAAAGACACTATCAGAGTGTTTTAGCTTCTCACATAAATGGCATTTCAGCACTAACCTTTACACGATGGTGATGCGCAGAGCCACCTTTGAACCATTCAAATGCACAGCTGTACGCATCAGACAAATTTGATGGAAATGTTTGACTAAGGAAGAGAAAAGATTATTGTGTGACAATGTTCATTTTACTATAGGGGTCAAAATGTTATGGCTTTAAAGCTACAAGGTCCCATTAAATGCAAATAACTACTTTTCTAACGTTCTCCATAGTTTTTGTAAATTTTGTTCCAAGCTTGATATTATGTTTAGGTGGCCTTACAATTTAATTGAGTGGCATGATATCGCCACTCAGTTAGGTAGGTTTACACTGTAGCCTCGCAGCATTAGGGTTTTAAGATTGTTCTCTGTGCCTGAGTGGATTCCTCCTCTACTTTTGAAAAAAAAAACTGGCTCACCCTTCAGTCAGTTGCTCAGGATCTGGTGCCCAGTGCTGTCTGTGACTGGCCACTACTCTAAACAGGTTGCAGAGGCATTGGATGTTTAATGGCTTTTTTTCTTTTGGAATTAACTTAACGTATATGTGGGAGACCCGGGTTTGATTCCCACTTGGGTCATTTGCCTGGTGTCACTCCCCTCTCTCTCACCCTGTTTACTGCTCATCAAATAAAGGCTAAGGAAATGGTTGATACAATTATTCTAAATGCCTACCACCAAGAATATCCCCTCAAGTTTTTTAAACCTCACTGGAGCACATTGAGGAAGACATACCCCTGAACACAGCCCTACGGTATAATATTTATCTTAAAATACTCAAAAATACTACAACAGTGGAGCCAGACCTTTAAGATGTCCTCACTTTTATGTAACAATAGTTCTTTGAGACCTGTTCGCTCGTAACGGACTTGAAAGATGAGTTAAGACTATTAGTTACACTTCCCTTGAGTCTTTGTCATCATGTTGAATGTGTCTCACATTGAGCGTGTGTCAGCTCAAGCTGTGTGCAGTGTGTGTGTTAATTGGTGTTAATTAAAGCCATCTTTTCATTAGTGTAAATACAGTATGTTTTTAGGAGGAGGCGTTCACCTCCCTGAGCCTCACTTCATATTTCTCCGCTCGTTTCATCAATCCTGCCTCCTCCCCTCTGCTTTCCCTCCACTCTTCAACGCTATAGAGGCTTAATGAGCCGTAAAATATCATTCAGAAATGATAGTGGCTCAAAGAGATGGTGAGAGTGAGAGATGGAGAGATGGCAGGACAAAGACAGTTTAGTGTCAACAGTCCTTTCAACAGCAGAAGCTCCTCTGCTTCTATTCTGTCGTAAAGGAGGCCCGGGATGTTTTCAGATGTTCCCTATGAACCTTTGTTGCGACATATGCTATGCTGTTTTCAAGCTTTATTAAAACATCCCTTAAAATCAACTTATTCATTTTGGGGAGGTTGTCTTTTGGGGTAATTGTCTTCTGCAAAATGTTAGTACAACACAGATAAATCAAATTATATAAACACTATACACATGTGATTTAGAAAGCTCCTCTGTAGTGGAGAAGTTAGTGCACCCAGTTTGGATGTGGAAGATTTTGTGTTTGAATCCCCTGTGGAGCCTCTCCAGCCACAGTCTATCTGGAGCCTTATTTTACATGTCTCTGAAGTTTTTGGTGAGTACAACAAATCTGAAGAAGGGGATGCATACAATAATGAAATACAAAGGGCTCTAAACTTAAACACCTTGGCCTGGCCTTTGTCAAAGATCTGATAAAAAATACCGTATGTAACCAACTTAAATTGAATCGTATCCGTACTTCATCATAACTTAATATGAGATAACGAGAAGTACACATCCATGAAAGAGAAGAAAGAAGAGACAAAGCCGACGCAGTTGTCCTAATATTCTGATCTGCTCAGTGGCTCTCAATGGCTCACATTATCCACTGATGTATTCTACACTTTAACTGCCTCGCTCTGACAATGGCCAGCCTTTCTCCTTCAGCTCGACTCTACAGCTTCTATTGAGGGCCGGCCTTCATATACCAGTCAATGATGGGTGAAACTGATCTTATTACCACTACGACTAGAAGCCATACTTTAAATGTAGCAGAGCTGCACCGGGCTGCCCATTGTGTTCCTTTACCTATTATGGAGCACATCAGGAGAAATGAAGAGCGCGTCTGGTTTTTACTCACAGTTCGTCTATAGCATTCAAAAGGGTGGTGGGTTAGAATCACATTTCCACGGGGTCACTGCTCTCAAATAACGTGGCTGTGATGAAAAATAAAAGACATACTCATACTTAGTAGGGCACCAGACCTATCCGTACACACCACCAGAGCAGAAAAGACAAAAATGTGTAGTACATCTGCATGTGGTGGAAATGTCTATCATTGCAGGTCAGTTTATTACAGATTATGATTTATAAGATAGTACTGTAGGCCTAAATACTTATTAATAAGGAAAAAATCCAGAAGAGCGACATCAAATAGCTTTGTCTGCATTTAACATTATGTTCACCTGTGTTTCTAGTTCAGTTTTACATGTCTTTCATCTACTCATTCATCTTCTATGGCTTATCCCATTAGGGGTCACAGGAGGCTGTTTTGGGCCTGAGGCAAAGTACACCCTGAACATTGGCCAGTTAGTCACAGGTCGAACGCACATATTTCAAACATTCATTTATTAGGGGTGTTTTGTAGTCACCAATTCAACTAGACATGCATGTCTTTGAATGGTGGGAGGAAACCTACAGTTACACAGGGAGAACATGCATACTCCACACAGAAAGACCGACCCAACCCACAACCCAACCAAATCTTGACTGTCATGATTTTCCACCATGTAATTAATAAAAAGTTCCATCAATCCATTTTCATTTGCTTTTGCAGGATCACTGGAGAAGTATGAAAGCATTCCCCTGCCAACCGAGACTTAGTTCTTGGGTTGGCCCAGGTGCCTCCACCTGGTGGGACCTCTCAATGGAGACATCCAGGAGGATTCCAGAACAGATGCACAGACGTCTGTCCCGGCAGACAAAACTTACATTGTCTGATTGCAATCTCTTGTCGCGTGTTGCCTGTGATTGAACTAACATGCTGGTAAATGAAGAACTATTTTCTTTGGAAGAAGGACTAAAAAAGTTAATTCTCTTGTTGTTTACTTCATATTATTGAAGATGTGGATGACGTAAGGTGACTGTAGTTCAGAGGAGCGTGTGTATGTCATCATTCACATGATCACACATCAGCTCTCCCATTCTCCTCCGGTTTCCACCTTCGTCTCTCCTATCTATCTGTCTCGATGAAAGGCCAGTGTGAGCACAAAGGCCTGCTGTGGTAGCTAGTTATAGAGCTCCATTGTCAGACGGCCTTTCTCTATCTGCTCCATCTTAATAAGAGCAGTCATCATTTAGAGTCTAAGTCGCTCTCAGCCTCTTCGCTTTAATTATGACGTATCGATTGTCTCGTTAAGTCTAGTTTGGCTTAATGAAATCTATTGTTACCTCTAATTCTGTCTCCCATTGTCCCGCCCTGAAGCACTGTGTGTGATGTGGACCTGGGCTCTTTTGTGCTATCTAATCTGACTGTGTGTGTGTGTGTGTGTGTGTGTGTGTGTGTGTGTGTGTGTGTGTGTGTGTGTGTGTGTGTGTGTGTGTGTGTGTGTGTGTGTGTGTGTGTGTGTGTGTGTGTGTGTGTGTGTGTGCCACTGTGTGTTTGTCTCTTGGTCTATCGTTCTTCTGTGTTCCTTTGTGTGTGTGTATATATCTAGCCTTAAAGCTGAGTGTGTGTTTTTCTTAAAGCCAGTGTGTTTGTGTGCCTTTGCGTCGATGGGTGCCCGCTCTAAAAGGCGCTGCTGTCACCGTTTATCTGCTGCTTCCTGATTCCCTTCCATCGACTCTCGGCCAATCAATTCACTAAATGATGCAATTATACGCCCTCCCTCTCCCCCCTACATTTAAAGTTGAGAGGTTTATTTTGGATCAATCCGGACCACTTTGTGTGCAAATTACACAATTGCATTGCCTTCAGATTTCTTAGGCAGCCCAATTGGAGCGAGTCCTGGGTGTGAATGCCTAATGAGAGACTCTGTCCTTCAAAGAGGCTCTGTCGAACACAGGCAGAGACAATTAGAGCAGTGGCAACAGAAACAAGCTATAGCGGATTCTTTAGGGAGCTTCGTTGCTCAAGGTGGATTTACAGTGTATTGGATCGACAGGAAAGTTCTGTGCAACAGAAGCCATTGGTTTAAATAGGGCTTCAGTACCAATGGTCTTTGTTGTATTGAACAGATTCATATCTTCTTTAATTGCCATATTAACGACTAAAACCATTAGAATAATTCCTAATGAGATAACATAACTGCATGACCAATGCATTAGACATTCCAGTCTTGCACAAATGGCAGTGCTGTTTTGAAATGACGTAGCACTCACTCAAAATTACAGAATCAGAATCAGCTTTTTTCGTCAAGTATGGTGCCACAGGGACTTGGTTCCAGCAGTTGTTGTCTCTCTCTACAAAACTCAGAGAGCCAGTGGAACACTAACTACAGAATTAACAACATGCACAAATGTTCATGTTTTCATTAATTCATAACACTTGCAATAACAAAATAAAATACAAAACAGACAACATAACAATACAGAGCAACAAAACAATTGTCAGCAAGCAATCTCTCCACTATTGAAAGAAACTTGATCAAGAAAATGTATATTTACCATAGACTGTACAGTATACAGCATCTGTTAATGTTATTCTAATATTTATATTTAAGTAAACTTTATTTACATGCACTTTTCACAGATAGAAATCCCATTGTGTTTTTACAAAGAGCAACAATTTAGATAAAAGAACAATTAAACACAGATAAAACCATAAAAGATAAAAACAAAATGTAATAGTCCAATCAACTTAAAGCTTGCCTAAATAAAAGTGCCACATCAACCACACACAACCACACACAGCGACAGAGCCAGGACGTTCCAGAGTCTGGGGGCGACTGCTTGGAAGGACAGTGTTTTAATACATATCTTGCAAATCGAGATCTGGGCAGCCTATCCAGACGAGGAAAAAAAAAACTTTGATTTCTGTCTGTTCCAAAGTGTATAACTATTTACCAGTTACTGCAATAAATTTGACTGCTTGAGTAAAAATACAGAATGGTACCTTTACAAAGAGTCCAACGTTTTATACTGTAACTCCAAAGGGTTCATTTTAATTTGGGTATGCTTTTTTTTTAGACGTTTAAGGCAAATTTACCTGAAATGATGAGGGGCTACGCAACGAAACATGTCAAGTGATGACATCGGCTATATGAAATGTTCTTGTTCCTGCATCAGATGAATTTATAACTGCAATTGCACAATACATTTGTTTTTGCACAATTTTAAAATGTATGTCACCTTATACAGACACAAAGAAGTGAGATGAACTCAGCAAGTCATAAACCATCAGAGGATTTAGTTCAAAGAAGCGGGTCCATCTCCTATGCACCTGGAGAGTTGGAGGTATTGGCACAGTAGGAGGAGAAAGTACTTGGTAATGCATGACGTCTAAAGTGAAACCTCCAAATGCATGTTACTAAAAGTTAAATGTTACTAAATACACAGCCTCACAGCAGCTTTTGAAATCTCTCTCCTCAGTCTCCTCCAGTGAGAGGCCCTCGGACAGGGCAGCCACCATGCTGGAGCTTTAAAGGAGTCATTCACCCTAATCCCTATCTGACCCTGGCTCTTTGCTCTCTCTTAGCTCAGGTTCTAACGCCATTCAACTAGAAAACACTCTGATCCCAGCCGTGAAGTCCCATGTGTGTGTAAGAGGGAGAGCCGGACAAATCTACCAATCTATTCTGCAGCAGCGGGCCTGACCACTCAAACATGGCGTGCAGTGCAGGCTGACTGGAGGGATGATGGATGGAGCCAAGGTTAGCTCTGCATCATGTACTGAGCATCAAGAGTGCACATGGCAGGCTGCAGTTACAACATCACAGGTTCCAACTCCAAGATCACCGAGAACCTCAGGAGGTGCAGAAAACAGAAGTGACCCCAGTAACACAAACCTAGACAGAAACAAATAAGGTTGTGGTGGGTAGCTCCCACTGAGCAGAGGTACACGCCAAAATCCCAGAGTGCACTGGTTTAAGCCTGGGCCTGGTCTGGACAGTTCCCAGCAGAATGCAGGTTGTAAAGGCCAGTTCCCCAAAGCACCGCTACATACTGAGATTATGTCTGACATTGCTTTACACAACAACATTATGTTCACTTTTCATCACATGTTGGTTATAAAGGCTTAAAGGGAAAAGTCCACTGATTTCTAATTATAGTGTGTTTTGAAGCAATGTGTGCAGTAAAAAGATGAACAAAAGTAGTTTGTTCGTTTTTTTTTATTGACCTAATTAGCCTGACAACCTTATAGTCAGTCATGGATGAAATAACAAGTCAGGTCTGTGATGGTTAGCTCACACAGTTCAAGACATTCAGGTTCTAGGTATATGTGTAGAAGCCATCATGTGAAGAAAAAAAGTATATTTGTTGTATGTTTCTCACAAAAATAGGAGTTTTAAGACAATTAACACTTTTTTTAACTTTATTTGATAGTAGACAGACATGAAACAGGGTGAGAAAGAGGGGAGTGACCCAACCAAGAATCAAACCAGGGTCTCCCCTGTGATTGGAATACACTCTACCAACTGAGCTACTATAAAGCCCTTGTGTAAAAACCTTTCAATAGACAAATTAATAAAACAAATATTCTGTCATATTCGGCCAACTGGGATATAATGGACAAACATTGACTTTAACAATGGTCTGTCATCTTTCTTTTCTCAACATCTGCAGCAACAGTGGATCATTTTCATTTATTACTTCCCAAAATTTTACCAAGAACATCTTTATGTCCATTTATGACTTATATTTAGGACTCAAGTTTGAATGTTTGACTTTAGGTGGAAGTTGACAGTGACATGAAACGTCTAATAGAAATTGAGTAAGAAGACATATTGGGACTAAAAGTAAAAGAGGACGAACGCAGCGCCCACAGCTCGACTCAGTGCTGGGAGAGGAGGGGGAGGAGGTGGCCCAGTAAATCAGCCAGCCTCTTGTCAACACCTCCCACCAGCTCCCCCCGAGGGGCTTCTGAAGCCACTGAGCTGAGAATAACAAATGGCCGTCATTGGCCAGGCAAAAAGCTGTGATTATAATTATCACATCCCACACTGACCTTGCATAAACCTTAATCCTTCTCCAATGGAGCATTTAAATAGGCTGCCAAAAGCGACAGAGATGAGGAGCGAGGGACCGCAGGGAGGGAGGCAGGGGGAGAGGGGAACGCTGGGAAGAGAGGCGGGACAAATGTAAAGAACGAGGAGACCGCGGAGAGCGAGTGCCCAGGCGGAGGTGTAGTGGTTCGGACCCACTCCTAGGAAGAACAGGGGACACTTGGAGGCACACAGAAGAGCCCTTCATCTGACTCATCTGTATTTATTACCAGATTATTTAATTACAAGTGATTATACCACCGTCTTACAAAGGAAATCCAATTTAACTCAAGTGCCTGTAGTTTATTATGTGCTTAGCTGCGGCTAATTATTATTATTTGTTTATAACACAAGTGTCAGTGTGAAATGTTTTAGAATAGCTCTAGGAGGGTTGAATTTAAAATTTATTTTAATTAGTGTAATAAATTATACTGTCACTGGGATAAGAATTGATTGATTGGAAAGATTATGCATTAAAGTAAGAAAATGACAAGTGATGGTTTTAATGTCATTGCCATGCAAATATGTGTAATATGTTCAAATAGTTTTCTTCAGCTCTTGTTTTCTCATTTTCTAAATCAGGTTTCAGCATCTTTAGATGCTAATGTTAGATGTTAATTTAGACATTTTATTGCTGCAGCTCATCCTAGTCCTTGATGAACACACAGTAGAGCAGATGACTATATCCTTTGGTCAGCACTAGATGGAGTCAAACTGCTGGCCCATCAGAGCTGTAGAGCACAGGACACTGACACAGACACTGAACCAGTACTTTGGTGTAAAAGAAGATTATATACAGTATATATATGGTCAGCTGATGAGAGAAGAACTGAGTGGCAGCATCCACCGGACAGGCACTTTCTCCTCCACTGTCTCTCTGGTGGGTGCACGAAAGTGCCTCAGGGAGATCAGAGGTCAAGTGGTTTGACCCGGGGTCAATTGAGTGGCGCTGCCCTCACTCATACAACATTTTACTCACACGTACACACACACAGAGTCTCGCACATCAGTGTAATAGGATATGAAGAGCAGAGAAACGCAGTTGAGTGTCAGCTGAGGACCCTCTCATATCACAGCCCCAATTAAACTGTGGGACAATTGTTAAAATTAAAAAAACAGTCAGATATTGAGATGAAGTCTTGAGCTCATTATGTTTGAGCAGCCATTAAATACAACAAATGCAGTAAATGTGATTTTATTTTCACCACTTGATTTGTTTTGGCCATTGTAATTCTTATTTTTATTTTTATAGCTATAAAGATATGATTCTGTGACCGTCTAATGAATTAGGTTTTATGGTCAACGTAATTAATAGTATTTGCTGTTGCCCTTTGTTTACAACTGGAGTAAACCTGGATGAAATTACCTAGATATTTTCACATTACACTCTCACACATAATGGACACTTACATCTACAGAGTGCTTCAGGTAAACACACACTATGCATAATTCCTCACACAAAGGGACACACAGAGATACGGAGCTGGTGGACACAGTGCAGGCCACCAGTGCTGTGCTCCCAGTTCATAAATCATAATGTTTCAGCAAAAGCAGAATTTCATTTCCCTGCTGGCTCTTATCAGGCCGAGGGGGGTGGGTATACAGTCCATCACTGTGCTCGTTTATTATCTCTGTGAATGGGTCGTGGTAGGGATAACGCTATAACCTGGCTAGAGCAGCCATGGGACTGGATTAGACTATTAACTGGAATAGCATATCAGGGCTGAGTCTATTACCTAAAGCACCAGTATCATGCTCCCCTCCTGATATTCACTATGCGCCCATCACCACACTGGGAAGTCCTTTTCATTTGTCCAATTATTATCTATTCTCCTTTATTGATTTGCACAGCTCAGTGAATGTGGTTCTCTGCAAAACCCACTCTGGCCCTGACCTGAAGCTTTGCCTTGTTACAGCGCTACAGTACAGTATTGTCAGGCTTCATTACTACCCTGAGGTCCTGGCTGCTAAAACATGCTGGGGGGTTTTCCTATGCCCCCTGGTTTAAGCGCCCCGATCATCAAGCAAGACTCCTCTTTGACTCTTTGATCTGACCCAGAAACGGACAAATGACAGTAAAAAGTAATGTGGTTCTGGAGAATTTCCAGCCACTTTTATTCAGGGTTGGAGGTGTTCATTTTAAAGTAAAGTATTATACTTTACCATCTTGAAAAAATATACATTAATATATACATACTGTACATATACTGCCCTATGTGATTAGAGTGAATGTTGTCAAATATAAATGTTTTTAAACAGGCCTTTACTTCTGTATTTTACAACCAAAAAGATGGTACCTGGAGAGACAAAAGATTTCTGAAGGGGTACTTGGTGTGAAAGTTTGGCAGTGTACTTTTGTTCCAGACCCATGCCTGGATAAGGAAGAACATCCAGCCTAAAAATCTTTGACCCCTGAAAAGAAAAGCTGGAAAGAAAAAGATGTCTTAGAAAACAGTATCAACATGATAACAGTTACAGCTACTACAGATATCATTACTGTTTGCATGCACAGAAGTGCAGTGTTGTGCACAGTTGCAGCTCAGCTCAAAAAACATTCTCAAAACAGTAATGTGGGCCTCTGTGGCTTACTCAATAGAGCGCTTACCACATCCTAGGGAGACCCAGGAGTATTTTTTTTTTGTGTGTCATTCAATCTCTCTCACGCTGTTCCCTAACTATTACAATAAGGCCAAAAAGCCCCCCCAAAAAAGTATGTGTTAATTATGGTCTACTTTTTAATAATTGGGTTGATGATATTAGACATAATGAGGTTATTTGCCATTCGGAGGCAGTTCTTTGCAGTAATCCATGTAAGGCTCTACAATTTGCAGGTTAGATGTTCAGAACTCAGCTTAACCAAAGTAACTACTGGTATCTTCTAAATGTAAGTTTCCAAACAACTAAATAACAAGAAGGTGGCTTTAGGAATGTCTTTTCTTGCATGAAAACCATGTCAGAGTCAGTTAGTGGCTACTGTCTGGTAAATCCTCTCTAGATTACAGAAATGTCTTAATGATGCCTTTTATTTGGGTTTGGCAGAATGTCTATTGCTTCTTTTTGATCAAAAATGGTGCTGAAACCACTAGAAAAATCAAACATTGCAGTGGCAGTAATAGAAGAAAAGCAGAGGACTATGGAAATTGGCTCGGAGTCAGTCAGATCAGATGCTAAAATGTGAAAAATCATTGTGATAAATAAATTGACACAGTTCCTGCATGCATGTTAAATGACACAATAACGCCACATAAACAATGTTCCAATCTCTTCGAGGTTCAGCCAAATCTTTGTGAGACAAATGAAATAAACTGTTGAGCAAACATGTCAAATCTACAAATCAATTCTTTAAGCGGTTTGAAGATGCACCAGCGGACCACCTCCCACAACAATCTCACACGGTAAAAAACGAATTAGCATCACAACAATTTGTTAATCTTTTCCAGATTTGAGCGCCCGCTGAGTTGGACATTAGTTCGACATCGGTGTGCTGAGATGAGAGTCAGCAGGCAGTTAATGGGACGTTTTGAGAGTGTGACACATTTTTTACCTCGTCATAATTGCATTTTTGCCATTTTCACCATTTCTATTACGCTTAAAGCTGAAACCACGGAGAATACCCTTTTGACATGTGTGACATTCTTCTCATTTGATTTTATTTCATACCGTCTGCCTTTTAACTGTCATTTGATGTGAAATCCATACCCCGCTGAGGGAGGATAAGCAGTAAAAACAACTTTCATTTCAGCTTGTTTTTTCAATACCTCGTCTCTGGGTTTA
>CM044554.2:13532837-13535337 GCA_024416835.2 Perccottus glenii
TCTGGTGCTGAATGAGGTGCGTACATCCAGGTATCCCCCTAAAGAGTTCTTTGGTCATGTAACCTTGTAGATCCTGCTGTTGTTCAGTGCTTAAGTGCCTCACATCTGGAAACACTGGTGCATCTACTGGCGATGGAAAGTACTGCTCCTCCACCTCCTCTTCATCGATGACTGCACGTGCCAAGAGAGAGAGCTGGTCTGGACGGTCAACCCACTCTTTAAGCAAATTGATGTGGAATACCCAGTGGTGGACAGTAACGAAGTAAATGTAATTCGTTACTGTACTTAAGTAGTTTTTTCCAGTATCTGTACTTTACTAAGTATTTCCATTAAGGGATACTTTTTACTTTACTTCACTACATTTCAACGTCAAATATCTTACTTTTTACTCAAGTACATTTTGCAAAATTAGTCGTTCCTTGTGTTTCCGTTAAATATTTTTGTAGAAGAAGACCTCAAAGACGCGTCTCAGTGGGAGTGTCAGGACCGGCTCAATAGAAGCCTTATTCTCTTCACGCGAGCTGATAAACATGAAAATGACAAATAAAAAATACACCTGTGATGAAGCTTTGGTATTAGTAATGGCTGACTCTGATTCTGAGGGAGAACATCTACCTTTAGAGTCTTTTCAGCCGAGTGAAAGTGAGAATGAGAGAGAGTGCGTGCGTGTGTAACTTGGAAAGCGGCGCCGCTGCTCGTGCCTTTCTCAGCGTCTCTCATAAAGCACACGCTGTTTTTCCCACATTTTACCAAACATCAGTGAAAGAAACGGGAGGAAAACTAGTCGTGAAGGATGTTGGAAAGGGAAGCCGTGAGCGCGTAGCACCTGCAGCTTTACCTTTAGCACAGGTGATAGAAGCCGGGGCGGGTGTACTGCAGTGGCCGCGGTAGTAACGGGGGTGTCGGGAATAATGCGGCTTCTATTGACAGCTGTTTGGGACAAATACGTGTTGTTCATCCTGACACTTTACCCAGTAGAGGAGGGAGAGACAGGGGTAAACATAGTCAGCGAGAATGCACTAATCAAAGCAGCGGTAGTAATAAAAGTGATGGCTGTGTGCTGTGCCTTATGAGAGGTCCCACACTCTAAAAAAATACTAACTATGCCACATGGATGGATAAGAAAAGATAAAGCAACTGCAACCACACACATACAGTACATGTGTATATTTCTCATAACTATTTGCATACGTTTTACTAGTTATGGTTTATTAGAAGTTGTAGTTATTCTTTATTTCAGAAAAGAAAAAAACTATTCTAATATGTTCATTAGTGTGTATGTACTGAAAAAAACATAACCGCCAATATATAATGTCATAGTATGCAAATTATATGCAAATTAGATGCTTAAAATTTATTTACTTAAATACTTTGGGTCATACCTGACATTTTTCTAGTTTAGAGTAGGACTCTATCTCTTATCATTTTCAAACCACAGCCTTTTGAAATTTGGATCTCAAAAATCTGTATTTTTAAGTGAGGCACCTAAAGGGGGCAAGAGACTGACAAAAATTATAAGGGCATTATAGCCTAGTACTTGGATACTTAAGTACATTTGAAGGCAAATACTTTTGTACTTTTACTCAAGTGAAAGTTAAAAGGGAGTACTTTTACTTTTACTGAAGTAATATTTTACCTAGTGTATCTGTACTTTAACTCAAGTACTTGGTTTGTGTACTTCGTCCACCACTGGGAATACCTGGTACTTCTTCCGACGTTCTGGCATACAAAGTTCATATGTTACTGGTCCTTTTTTTTGATGGATCTCATATGGTCCTTGCCATTTCGCTAGGAGTCCACTTTCTGATGTTGGCAATAACAGCAAGACTTTCTGGCCCACTTCGAATGCTCTCCTTCTAGACACCTTGTCATAGCTATGTTTTTGTCTTTCTTGTGCTTCTGCCAGATTTCCACAAGCAAGTTCTTTAAACTGTTCCAGCTTATCTCTCATTTTCAAAACATAGGAGAGTTCTGTGCATCCTTGCTCTGGAGTCGGCCCCTCCCATGCCTCTTTTAGGACGTCCAGAGGCCCTCGAACAGAATGTCCATAGAGAAGCTGGAATGGCGAAAATCCAGTAGATGTTTGTGGCACTTCTCGATAAGCAAACAATAGAAATGGAAGCCACTGGTTCCAGTCAGATCCAGAATCCGCCACAAACTTCCTCAGCATGGATTTAAGAGTCTTATTGAAGCGCTCAACAAGCCCGTCAGTCTGTGGATGATATGGACTTGTCTTAATGCCTTGTATTCCCAGTAGATTATAGATTTGTTTCAACAGAGTCGAGGTAAAGTTGGTGCCTTGGTCTGTAATGATTTATTTTGGAATGCCCACTCTGGAGAAGAGCTGGATGAGGCAGGTGACAATCTGGCGTGCCTTAATCTTCTTTAATGGAAATGCCTCCGGATACCTAGTGGCATAGTCTGATACCACTAGAATATATCGATGTCCAGCACTACTACGCTCCAGTGGTCCAACGATGTCCATCGCGATCCGTGCAAA